>CM032623.1:17744891-18167917 GCA_019097785.1 Fraxinus excelsior | reverse complement strand
TCCCTGTTTCGCTCCTTCGTCCATACTTGGGGGAGCCGCAGGAGTCGACTGTAAACCCAGGTAAAATGGGGGAGTTGGTGGGTCCAGGGGGTGATTCTGGAGCTTCAGAAGGGTTTAGTGGTGATGAAGGGGACGACGAGGGTGATTCTGTGGTGGGGGTGAATTCGGAATTGTCTATGGGTGATGGTGTAGCAGCGGGGTTGGAGGGGGAGGATGAAATTCTGGAGGTGATCCCTTTGGCTTCAGAAGTCCCTATTGATGGCGGTGAGCTAGTTGGGGCTGAAACGGCTGGAACATCCGAGCTGGGAAGGGTAATCAGTAAGTCTCAGCCGTCGGATTGGGTGTTGGGAAAATATCATCATTTTGGAGAATTTGTTGGGGCTTCTTACGAGGGATATGAGGAGGAAGTTCTTGCTCTTCTGAAATCCATAGACTCTCGCCGCACTAACACGGGAAGTGTGGGGGAAGTATCGGATAAGGCTGGCAGATCAGGGAAGAAAGGGATCAGAGAGTTAAAAGCTCTTATTAGTACTATCAATTATGACGGTGGGGTGGCACGTAGTAGAGGTTGCAGCAGGGAGAGGGTATTGATGTTAACCCAATGAATGTAAAAATTCTCTCTTGGAATGTTCGTGGGCTCAATGATAGGGACAAGCGGCTCCAGGTTAGAAGTTATATTAAGCAATGGGGAGCTGATATTATATGCCTTCAGGAGACTAAGATTGAACTGGTTTCCAGAAGACTGGTTCGCAGTTTGTGGGGCATTCATCATGTGGATTGGATGTTTCTTGGCTCTGTTGGAGCTTCTGGGGGTATACTCTTGATGTGGGATCGGAGGGTGGTGGAAAAAATTGATGAAGCTGTGGGAGATTTCTCAGTTTCTTGCAGATTCAGGGGAGTCAATGATCAGTTCGAATGGGCATTTTCTGGGGTTTATGGACCACAGACTGACAGGGAGAGGTCATTGATGTGGGATGAGTTGGCTGGTTTGGTTACTTGGTGGGGCATCCCATGGTGCGTTGGAGGGGACTTTGATGTCATTCGATTTCCCACAGAGAGGTTGGGGGGGGAAGTGCTTACTTCAGCTATGCAGGACTTTTCGGATTTCATGTCTCACTTTGGGCTTCTGGATATTCCCTTGGAGGGGGGCAGCTTCACCTGGTCCAATAATCGGTTGAATGAATCCATGTCCCGTATAGATAGATTTTTGTTCTCAACTGATTGGGAAGATCATTTTCCAGCTATACATCAAAAGCGGCTTCCAAGACTTTTGTCAGATCACTATCCTATTATGCTGGAGTGTGGAGATTGTTCTAGGGGTAAGAGACCCTTTCGTTTTGAAAATATGTGGTTGAAATCTGATGGCTTTGTGGATATGGTGAAAGGGTGGTGGGAGTCTTATCAGTTTGAGGGCACCCCTAGCTTCATTCTGGCTAGAAAAATGAGAGCCCTCAAGCTAGATCTGAAAAAATGGAATGTGGAGGTTTTTGGTAATATTCAAAATAGGAGGAGGCAAGCTATGTCTGAACTGAATGTGCTAGATGGGGAAGCGGAATTACGTCCATTGTCTAGCGAAGAGAGAGATCAGAAAGTTAGGCTTCTGGAGGAACTTGAAAGGTCTCTTCTACAAGAGGAGATCAGTTGGCGCCAGAAATCACGAGCCCTTTGGTTACAAGAAGGTGATAGAAATACTAAGTTCTTTCATCGCATAGCTAACTCGCATCGCAGGTACAACTACATTTCTTCTCTAATGATTAATGGAGTATTGAGTACTGATCAAGAGGCAATTTCAACGGGAATCATTCAGTTTTATCAAGATTTATACCAGGAAGGAGGGTCTAGGAGACCTTTGCTGGATGGCCTCGAGTTTGCTAAGATCTCTATTGAGGATTCGGTTTGGTTAGGGAGACCCTTTGAGGAAGAGGAAGTGCTGGGAGTTGTTCAAGGGTTCAAAGGAGATAAAGCTCTGGGTCCAGATGGTTTCTCTATGGCTTTCTTTCAAGTCTGTTGGGCGGTTGTGCAATCGGATATTATGGATGTGTTGAGGACTTTTCATGCGTCTGGATCTTTTGAAAGAAGTCTTAATGCCACATTCCTAGCCCTTATTCCTAAAAAGGTGGGGGTGGTAGAGGTGAAGGATTTCCGTCCTATTAGTCTTGTGAGTGGGTTATACAAGATTTTGGCGAAAATTTTGGCTAACCGGTTGAGACTGGTGTTGCCAAAGATAATTTCACCATCCGAGAACGCTTTTGTCCAGGGGAGACAGATTTTGGACTCGGTTCTTATTGCTAGTGAATGCCTGGATAGTAGATTAAAGAAAGGGGAGCCTGGTGTTTTATGTAAACTCGATGTGGAAAAAGCTTATGATCATGTTAATTGGGAGTTTCTTCTATATTTGCTTCGGAGATGCGGATTCTCGCAGTTGTGGATTTCGTGGATTCGTTTTTGCATTTCTACGGTTCGGTTTTCTATCCTTATCAATGGTAGCCCAAGTGGTTTTTTTGCGAGTTCGAGGGGCCTAAGACAGGGGGACCCATTATCCCCCCTACTTTTTGTTATTGTTATGGAGGCTCTCAGTCGAATTATGGACCGGGTTGTACATGGAGGTCTTTTTTCGGGATTCATGGTGGGTTCCCCTCACGATCAACGAGTTTGGATCTCTCATTTGCTTTTTGCGGATGATACTTTGATTTTTTGTGATGCTGATCCGATCAAATTGGAGCATTTGAGATCTGTTTTTCTGTGGTTTGAGGCGGTCTCTGGGCTGAAGATTAATTTGGGTAAGTCTGAGATGGTTCCTGTGGGCGAGGTCCCCAACTTGGAGGTCTTAGCTCAAATTTTGGGTTGCCAAACTACGCATCTTCCTATGAAATATCTGGGATTGCCTTTAGGTGCGACCTTTAAAGCCAAATCAATTTGGAATCCGATTATTGAGCGGATGGAAAAGCGCCTTGCAGGATGGAAACGCCTCTATTTATCTAAAGGGAGGAAGGTGACCTTAATTAAAAGCACTCTCTCTAGTTTACCCACATATTTCTTATCGCTCTTCCCTATTCCAGCTGGGGTGGCACACCGCTTAGAGAAGATCCAGAGGCACTTTCTTTGGTCTGGCATGGGGGAGGAGAATAAATTTCCCTTAGTCTCGTGGTCTCAGATTTGCGAACCTATTCAATATGGAGGGTTGGGGGTAAAGGATCTCCAACGTTTTAATAGGGCTCTTTTAAGCAAGTGGTTGTGGCGTTTTGGTATGGAGAGGGATGCTCTTTGGCGTCAAGTAGTGGCTGCAAAATATGGTAGTAACTGGGGGGGTTGGTGTACCAAGGAAATGAGGGAGTCTCATGGGGTGTGTCTTTGGAGATTTATTCACCAAGGTTGGGCTTCGTTCTCGGAACATTTGTTTTACTTGGTGGGGGATGGATCTCGGGTGAAATTCTGGCAGGATAGGTGGTGTGGTGGTATGCCTTTAAAGGAGGCTTTTCCGGAGCTGTTCTCTATTGCTCTTGACAGAAATGCATCGGTCGCCGCTCTCATGACTCACACTAATGGTATGCTTCACTGGAATGTGCTCTTCACTCGAAGTGTGCAGGACTGGGAGTTGGAGTCTATCTCTTCTTTTATGGACCTCCTCTACTCTACTAAGGTGCAAGGTAGTGGGGACGATTTGATTAGCTGGGGTTCTCCGGTTTCTATGGCTTTTACTGTTAAGAGTTGCTACCGCTATTTGAGTCCCCCTTATCCTAGAACTTTCCCTTGGAAGTGTGTGTGGAAATCCAAGGTCCCTCCTCGAGTGGCATTTTTCTCGTGGACTGCAGTTTTGGGGAAGATCTTGACTATTGACAACCTTCGCAAACGTGGTCTTATTTTGGTTGATTGGTGCTGCTTATGTAGGGAGAGTGGGGAGAGTCCTGACCATATTCTTCTGCACTGTAAGCTTGCTCGGGAATTGTGGGATATGGTGTTTGCCTTGTTTGGGATCCAATGGGTTATGCCAAGAATAGTTTTTGATCTTCTCTCATGTTGGCGGGGGTCATGTGATAGTAGTAGTAGGAGGTCATTGGTGTGGAGGGTTATTCCCCACTGTGTATTTTGGTGTGTTTGGAGGGAAAGAAATGCTCGACAATTTGAGGATACTATAACCTCCATTCTGGAGTTGAAGAGCAGTTTCTTTCTTTTATTGTTTGAACGGGTTAAGGGCTTTGGTATTCCTTCCATCAGCTCTCTTGTAGAGTTGTTGGATCATTGTAATTTTTGAGTACTGGGTCCTTTTGTATACTTCTAGTATACTAGGACTTTTTTAATAAATATTCTTTACTTATCAAAAAAAAAAAACAGTTCAAAGTACATATAAAAATTTTGCGAATCGGTCTATAAGTATGAGTCCTTTTGAAGTTATTCTTAATTACGAATCTGTGAAGCCTTTAGACCTTATTCTCATGTCCCCACATACTAGAGTATCTATGTCAGCTGAAGCATTTGCACATCTTCATGATTTGCATCTTCAGATCAATAAACGACTTGAAGCAAGTAATGCATCATATAAACTTCAAGATGATTTGCATAAATGACTTTTTGAATTTAATATTGGGGATTATATTATATTGCGAGCTCGTAGTGCTGGTATTTTTAAAATTTTGAAGCATGTTGGTCCAAATGCACCTATCATTGATCTTTTCACATTTTGGCTACCACTCTACTTTAAATATTGAGAACTTCATCACTTACAAACACCATTTTAATTCCTTTGATGATCATTTTCTATTTAGCTTTGTGAACCCCCAACATGTTCATCTTAATATTTTTACTTTAATACCATATGTTACAGCACACAAAGATAAAATTAATGTTATTTTAGATGAACAGATGGTATTGATCAATGATGGAGAAATTGGGTGCTTTCTTGCTCGTTTGGTAGTTTCACTTGATGTAGATCATATTCTTGGGGACAATTTGCAACTGGCGTTAACATCATTTGCTGAGTTTCGATATTTGGTTCTTACGAAAGATTGTCCCCTGTGGTTGAAGTTTATCCACTCAAGCTTAAATAATATCTAACAGCATTTGTATTCGTGATGACAACAAGCTGCTTGAAGTAATCGTAGTGATGACTCAGGAATGAAAATAAAGAAATACGATTTGAAAATTTTCTTTAATTTTGCTAACTGAAGTTGGAGAAATCGTATTGAAGTCATTGAGAACAGATTTTTTTAATCCTTAAAAAAAAAAAAATCCAGATCCAGTTTACATACCTTGGACCAGAAGGAATGCCAACTCTCCATATGCTGAAAATGGAAGCCCTTTGTGTAGACAATATGCCAAAGCAATGGTATAACCAACAACCTCAAGTTCGAAGGCCACAACACTTAGTCCCCTGATGCTCTTGTGTTTCAAAATTTTTAGTATCTGAACAAGAAAAGCAAATGAATTAAATGGCAGTTGCAAGCCGAATCACAAGTTCAAACAAAATGATTACGGTGACATAGGCTGTTGATTATTTTATCTGAGCAATTTCTATCTTTTTTGGCAGCCATTAGATTTTGATCTTTAATTTGTTAACATTTTATCTCTTTCATTTCCTTCAAGTGTGATAAATCCCACAATTCCAGCCTCAAACATAATCATGTCAACAGTTCTGAGGTTTGAACCTGAGTAACATAAAATACCAAGATTTGGCTTCTAATTGGCCAAAGACCCGGCAGCATATAAAAATGAGCATTATTAGAACAGCCACATAGTTTCATGTGGTGAAAAAGAAAAATACCCCAAGACGCTACTGAAGTCCAAATAATTATTGTTAGATTTTTGTTTCTCCAACTATAAACATGTTTAACATAAAATTGAGGATCTGGATATCCAAATTTGTACACTGGAAAATGTTCACTAGAATCTCAATAGTTCCATAATTAAAATTAAAGAAACATGATTAAAATCAAGTATCGATTCTTGAAAAATAGAATCGATAATTGAAAAGCTAAATCAGCTTTAATCCCTTTTCATATACGAAAGAGGGAATTGTGAAAATGATAATAATCCTGTGAATTGTTACCTTGGGTTACTCCAAGATTTACAATTTGAATCACACACCAAAATGTAAATCACTGAAAGCAAAATTAATTATACCATTAAAAACAAAACCCATGTCAAAGATCCAAACATTCTTAATTTTTAACCAAAAATAGCATAAAAAGGTCATAACACGTTGAAATATAACTCAAATAATGAAAAACACCCAAAACAGTTACAAAGATTGATTTTTGTATAAGATTAATGAGAAAATATTTACCTGAGGGAGTTTGACAGTGGTAGAGGCTGCGACGATGCAGTAACCAAGAAGCTTTGATATCAACGGAAGCAAACAGTCCTTTTCTGGGAATTCACCGCTGCTCAGTGATCCCAGCGCACAGCTAAAATCCATTCCAAGAAACTTCATCTCAACCATTCTGTTCGGTTTAGAAATTTACCAATTAATTTACGGAAATATTGCAGTATATTTGTATTCTTCAGAGCGACTTCCGTGACTCGATTCGATTTGATTTGATCACCAGAGTAGCGGAAGAAATGAGGATATACGTGGAAAGGGGCTGTTCACCAACCCATATTTCTACATACTAAAGCACCCAAAACATCTACATAATTTTTTACGTAAAGACCAAGTGGTCGCCCCTTATTGGAGAGGGAGGCACCAGAGTAGCGGAAGAAATGAGGATATACGTGGAAAGGGGCTGTTCACTAACCCATATTTCTACAGACTAGAGCATCCAAAACTTCTACATAATTTTTTACCTAAGGACCAAGTGACGACCCCCTATTGGAGGGAGGATATACGTGGAAAGGGGCTGTTCACTAACCCATATTTCTACAGACTAGAGCACCCAAAACTTCTACATAATTTTTTACCTAAGGATCAAGTGGCGGCCCCCTATTGGAGGGTCTACAGACTAGAGCACCCAAAACTTCTACATAATTTTTTACCTAAGGACCAAGTGGCGGCCCCCTATTGGAGGGAGGATATACGTGGAAAGGGGCTGTTCACTAACCCATATTTCTACAGACTAGAGCACCCAAAACTTCTACATAATTTTTTACCTAAGGACCAAGTGGCAGCCCCCTATTGGAGGGAAGTTTTGGCACATATAGATTAATCATATTTCCACTATGCCAAGTAAATAGACAAAAAAAAAAGGAAAATTTGGTCAAATAACCCCACTAAACAATGATTTTGGAGAAATGACCTTTGACCCACATTGAAATAGAATAAAAAGAATTTAAAATATTTTAATGGTAAAATGACAAAGTTATCCTTCAATTTATATCAAATTATTCACCCAAATTCTTTCATTTCACCTTCTTCTTTCTTCTTCATTTTGGGCGATTTTTGCCCATTTTCAGCAGCCACATATGGAGCTCCATTCCACCACTTTTTCGGCCACCAAAGCTATCGGACTCTACCACCCTCAGCCTCATCTCACTCCTATGTACGACCTCCAACCAACAATTATCCACGAAACCACCAGAATTGCGTACTCTTCTTCTGCCGGAAAACCTGTTTTCAGCGACACCCATGGTCGCGCACCACCGTGGATAGCACTCGCCCAGACGACGAACACCATGACTTAACATCGACCAATAATGTACCAATTCGATCTGCTGTTGCTCAAAAAGGTCGTAGGCGCGACGTAAAACGATACTACAGTCGTTATCTGCAACGTAAAACAACACTACGGTCGTTATCTGCTGTAATTTGATTTTTTTCAATGAAATGACCTCTAATAATGGAAAAGAATCAAAAAATATTGGAGAAATCAACAAAAAGTATTGGCAAAAATAGGGGAGTGAAAGGGGCGGAGCCTCCGAATTTTTTTTTTAACTAAGAGGATTGAAGACGACGATTTTGCATACCAAAATAGGCAAGTTAGATTGACTGACCAAAAAGACAATCAGTTTGTCGACATTTTTAAGTTAGGGGGTCCAATGCTTGACGTCGTTCCGCTGGAAAAGTAGCAAAATATTGGAGAAATCAACAGAACGACAAAAGTGTCGTTACTACTTCGAGAACGACAGAATTGTCGTTCTACAACTAAAATCGATTTTGAAGAGTCAAGACATGTCCGAGCCACGATAATGATAAGTTGAGCTCATTTAAATTGCAGGTTGAACACGTCACTTACAATATTCGAATTTTATGCTCATTACTTAATCTAGAGGCAAAAGAAAACGACGAAACTGTCGTTACTGTTTTGAAAATGGCACAAGTGTCTTTCTGGCTCTAAAATCAATTTTGAAGAGCTGCGACCCGTCCCAACCACGATAATCGATAAACTGAACTCATTTAAGCGGTAGGCTCAACACGCGGCTTTACAAAATTCTTAAGATATACCCATTACTTTGTACTTCCAAATGAATCTAGTCTAAGACTTGTGTGTTTCACTATTTTTATAGCTATATTCTCTATCAAAAAAATACGGGGGTTGGGCCCCCTCCTAGGGGTTCGGGGGCGGAGCCCCCGAAATTTTTTTTTAACTAAGAGGATTGAAAACGACAATTTTGAGTACAAAAATAATTAAGTTAGATTGACTGATCAAAAAGACAATCAGTTTGTCGAACCTTTTAAGTTAGGAGATCCAATGTTTGATGTCGTTCCGCTGGAAAAAGTAGCAAAATATTGGAGAAATCAATAGAACGATAAAAGTGTCGTTACTTTTTTGAGAACGTCTACCAGAACGACAGAACTGTCGTTATATTTGTAAATAAAAGTCCAAGAGAATGACACTTGTTGTTCTGCCTCTAAGCGACACCTTAAGGTCGTTCCCATGAAAAGTAGCAAAATATTGAAAAAATCAAAAGAACGGCATTAATGTCGTTCTACCTCTAAACATGAGTACGAAGAGCCATGAAAATTGATAATCGTTTAACGGCACAAGTATCGTTCTGCCTCTAAAATCGATTTTGAAGAGCCGCGACCCATCCAGCCACAATAATGATGAGTTTGACTCATTTAAGTTGCAGACTGAACACTCCATTTACAACATTCGAGATTTATACTCATTACTTAATCAAGAGGAAAAAAGAAAATGACACAATTGTCATTACTATTTTGAAAACGGCACAAGTGTCGTTCTGCCTCTAAACACGATTTTGAAGAGCCACGACATGTCCGAACCACGATAATCGATAAACTGAACTCATTTAAGTTGCAGGCTAGACACGCTGCTTACGAAATTCTTGAGATATGCTCATTCTTTGTACTTTCAAACGAATCTAGACTAAGACTTGTGCTTTCACCGTTTTATACCTTATATTCTATGTCAATTCCACCTCTAGTTGTAACACAATCAATATTTTCGTCATTCTTAGGTTGGTGGGTCCAATCCTCGATGTCCTTGGCTGCAAAATATTGGAAAAATCAACAGAACGACACAAGTGTCGTTTTGCTAATAAATACGATTTTGAAGAGTCGTGACCCGTTCGAGCCACTATAATCGATAAACGGGGAACCCATTTAAATTGTAGGTTGAACACGTCCCTTACAAAATACTTGAGATATGCTCATTCCTTGTACTTTCAACCGAATCTAGACTAAGACTTGTGCTTTCACCATTTCATACCTTATATTCTATATCAATTCCACCGCTAGTTGCCACACAATCAATATTTTCGTCCTTCTTAGATTTGGGGATCCAATCCTTAATGTCATTGCCTGTAAAAGTAGCAAAATATTAGAAAAATCAACAGAACGACGCAAGTGTCGTTTCACGACACAAGTGTTGTTTTGCCAATAAATACGATTTTTAAGAGTTGTGACCCGTTCGAGCCACTATAATCGATAAACAGAACCCATTTAAATTGTAGGCTGAACACGCCCCTTAAAAAATACTTGAGATATGCTCATTCCTTGTACTTTCAACCGAATCTAGACTAAGACTTGTGCTTTCACCATTTCATACCTTATATTCTATATCAATTCCACCGCTAGTTGCCACACAATCAATATTTTCGTCCTTCTTCGATTGGGGGTTCAATCTTTGATGTCATTGCCTTGAAAAGTAGCAAAATATTGGAAAAATCAACAGAACGACACAAGTGTTGTTCCAATACACAAGTGTCGTTCTGCCAATAAATATGATTTTGAAGAGCCGTGACCCATCCTAGCCATGATAATCGATAAATGGAACCCATTTAAGTTGCAGGCTGAACACGCCCCTTACAAAATACTTGAGATATGCCCATTCCTTGTACTTTCAACCGAATTTAGACTAAGACTTGTGATGTTACCGTTTCATACCTTATATTCTATGTCAATTCCACCGCTAGTTGCCACACAATCAATATTTTCGTCATTCTTAGATTGGGGGGTCCAATCCTTGAAGTCATTGCCTTGAAAAGTACCAAAATATTGGAAAAATTAATAGAACGGCACAAGTGTCGTTTTGCTAATAAATATGATTTTGAAGAGTCGTGACCCGTTCGAGCCACTATAATCGATAAACGAAACCCATTTAAGTTGTAGGCTGAACACGCCCCTTACAAAATACTTGAGATATGCTTATTCCTTGTACTTTCAACCGTATCTAGATTAAGACTTGTACTTTCACTGTTTCATACCTTATATTCTATATCAATTCCACCGCTAGTTGTTACACAATCAATATTTTCATACTTCTTAGGTTGGGGGATCCAATCATTGATATCCTTGCCTTAAAAAGTACCAAAATATTGAAAAAATCAACAGAACGACACAAGTGTCGTTCTGCCAATAAATACGATTTTGAAGAGCCGCGACCCGTCCGAGCCACGATAATTGATAAACGAGACCCATTTTAAGTTGCAGGTTGAACACGCTCCTTACTACATTAGGGATTTATGCTCATTGCTTAATCGAGAGGAAAAAGAAAATGACACAACTATCGTTACTGTTTTGAAAACGACACAAGTGTCGTTCTATCAATAAAATCGATTTTGAAGATCCACGATCCGTCCGAGCCACGACAATGATAAGCTGAACTCATTTAAGTTGCAGACCGAATAAATAATGTTTGTATTGTCATTTTACATGGAAGATAACGAATGTACTGTCGTTTTGTGCTGTAAACCGTCCAATAGTTACACCCAGTACAGAAATACACCAACTGTGGAAAATTAATCAGTTAAAATATCATTTCATACTATATTCAACAATAAAAAGATCAATGTACACGAAATTACCAAAAATACATTTCTTTTTCTTCAAATATTTAGAAATTTCAATATAGATAATTTAAAAACCAAAATTCTTAATCAAATACTCAAAATGTAAGAAAATATAGGTGAGTAATACAATAAATAACAAGATTTTGTAGGGAGAAGCAAGCACAGGAGATGTCGAGATAGAGAGCTCGTGTTAATTGAATTGGAGACGAATTGGGAAATTTAATGGATTGAAAGGATAATTGAGTCTTTTGATGATAGGGATATTCTGGACATTTTATACCATTTATTTATTCTATTTTTTAATGGAGACCATTTTACCAACAAACATTGAGAAAATCTTATTTGTCCAAATACATTATTTGACTAGGCTCTTTAACAAAGAGTCCCAAAAAAAACGAAAAAATTAAAATATAATTTTACACTAGAAAAAAATTAAAAATACCCACACTCTCTCCCATTACCCAAAATCGACCAAACCTCATAGCCGAAATCGACCCAAAACTACCACCAAAAAAGTCGACGAAACCGACCACGAAGTCACCATTGTCGACAATCACATAGAAGTCAAAAAAATATTAATTCAGGGCAATTGAGAGTGATTTGCAGCACACAAACTTTGGCATTTCATTCCATTTATATACAGCATGAAAACTATACAAGCAAAATACATACAAAAAAAATATTCTGATTTTTCAAACAACCTAATGCTAGGTGGCGTAACAACTTATATTCTCAAATGAGCATCTGTAGGTGTTTGAAGGAATTGGCTCATTCTATTGACTGCATATATAACATCGGGTCTTGTGTGAGCTAAGTACTGAAGACCTCCAATGGTGCTCCTGTACAAACTTGGATCTCTCATAGGTTGTCCTTCAATTTTGGAGACTAATTTTCCAACTGCCATAGGTGTTAGGCTTGGTTTGAGGTTTTCATAATCGAACCTTTTGAGGAGATCAATAGCATACTTTGTTTGAGTTAGATATAAGCCTGATGTATCTCTGTGCACCTCCATTCCCAGAAATTGGCTAAGGTTCCCAATATCCTTAAGAGCAAAACATGTGTTCAAATTGTCAATAACTTCCTGAAGTTTCTGACTGTTATTCCCGATTAATATGATATCATCAACATAGGCAAGTGCAAACAATTTTTCTTCGCCATCTGCAGAGAAGAAGTGTGAATTGTCAGCTTGGGATTGCTTGAAGTTCTATTTCATCAAGGTAGTTTTCAGTTTTTCGTGTCAGGCTCTTGGAGCCTGTTTTAGTCCATATAAGGCTTTTTCTAGCTTGCATACGAAATCAGGATTCTCATTGTATACAAAGCCTTGAGGCTAATCCATATATACTACTTCATTCAACTTCCCATTTAGGAAGGCATTGTTTACATCAATCTGTCTGATATGCCAGCATTTTGTAACAGTAAGAGTTAAGATGATTTTTAGAGTTGATGCCTTGATAATTGGACCGAAAGTTTCTCCATGGTCAACCTCTTGTGTTTGAAGAAAACATTTGGCAACTAATAGTACTTTCTATCTTTGAAACTTTCCTTTTATGTTACTCTTTAATCTGGACACCCATTTGTTTCCAATTACTTTCATTCCAGCTTCAGGAGACACTAAAGTCTATGTTTCATTTTTTACCAGAGCATTGTACTCATCTTGCATTGCTTTCTTCCAATCATTGCTTTGTGAGGCATCATCAACTAACAAAGGTTCGGTTTCACCTTGTGCATGACTTGTATAAACTTTAGGCTTGAAAATTCCTACCTTGCTTCTGGTGATCATATGATGACCAACAGCTTGTGTGATATTTTGATCCTCAATGTTAAGTTCGTTGCTTACACCTTGAACTCCATATTCCCCTTGATGACGTCCTCAAACTCTTGATCAAGTTGTTCATTTTGGTACAACCTTTGATTGTGAGCTTTTCTTATTCCAAACTCCAACTCATATCTTAGTTCCATATCAAGAGAATCTGCTGTAAGCAGTGCAGCTAAATGAGTTGTATCAGCTTTGTTCTTAGGGATTGTTCTGTTACTCGACTCACTATTAAAAGAAAGGAGACTCACAGTAATTTGGGAATTTTGTGGTTGTGACACTTTATTTATGGAGCCTTACTTGAATGGAAAGTCTAACTCATTGAATATTACATGTCTTGAAATATAAATTCTACCATTTGGGCTTAAGCATTTATAGCCTTTGTGTGTGTCACCATAACCAAGAAACTCACTTTTCTGTGAGTGGAAGCTAAATTTGTGTTTTTGGTAAGGTCTAAGGTAGGGATAACACGTACAACCAAAGGTTTTAAGAGTCTTGTAATCAAACTCTCTTCCATATAGCACTTGAAAAGGTGATTTGTGTTTAAGTATGGGAGTTGGTAGTCTATTGATCAAGTATGTTGCTGATTTAAACAATTCCCACCAGTAGTATATGGGCATTTTTGCTTGTGCCAACACGGTTAGTCCAGTTTCAGTGATGTATCTATGTTTCATCTCTGCTCTATCTTTTGTGCTGATGTATAAGGACATGAATACCTAAGTTCTATGCTAGATTCTGAGGTAATTTTGTTAAAGGTTCTGAACTCTCCTCCCCAATCAAATTGTAGGCCTTTGATTTTCCTTTCAAGCCTATTTTCTACAAGATTTTTGAACTGAATGAAGGTAGTAAGCGCTTCAGACTTGTGTTTCAATGGATAGATCCATGTGAATTTGCTATGATCATCCACAAAATTATATAATACTTAAACCCTGTGGTAGAATTTAGAGGTGCAGGTCCCCAAACATCAATGTGAATTAAGTCCAACGATTTTGAAGCATGTGAGGAGGATGTTTTAAAAGGTAATGCATGTGACTTTCCTAATTGACAAGATTCATAGAAGGCTGAAATTTCATTAACTTGGGAAAGTTTATTACAAGACTTCATAACTTAACTTGAAACACAGTTTGAAGGATGGTCTAATCTTCTATGCCACACATTGTTCTCAGTCTCAGATGGCTTGACTGGTTTGGTTAGTTCACCACAACTGGACTTTACTGTGAAGCAGGTGGAATTGTTTTAGATGTCTGACTCTTGGGTTGTGAGATTGGGGCTGGAGTTTGGTAATCTTAGCTAGTATAACCCATCTTTAAGCACTCCTTGCAGCAGGATCTTCTTAGTTTCCAGATCCTTGACAACACAAAAGTTAGAATAAAACTTCGTGAAAACATTGTTGTCATTTGTAAGTCGAGAAACACTAATCAAGTTCTTCTTAATTGCAGGCACGAGTAGTAGTTTATTTAGAGCAAGAGACTTGTTATTAAGTGAATGAATAGCTCATGTTCCAACATGTGAAATCTCCAAGGAGTTTCCATCACCAATTAGAACTTTCTCTTTACCTGCATATCTCTTGGCAATGGAGAAGTTTCCTTTATCAGCTGTAACGTGATTGCTTGCACCAGTGTCTACAAACCAGGCTGAGTCTTCAAGAAATTGAGGTAAGGCTACAAATGCAGCAAGAGTTGAGCTGCTGTTTTGCTAATTTTGATTTGCAGGTTTGCTTCCCATGAATCTATCATCATATATGTTGAAGCATCAACTTGCTAAGTGTCACGCAATTTATGCAACGTGAATTATACCACAAGTGTACGGTGTCAAGTTTTGTAATATAGTATTGGAGTAAGAGTGTCGAACTCACAAGGATTGATATTTGATTTCTACCAAGTACTATAATTATTTTAGCTTTTACTTTATATAGACGACCACAATCTCAATTCAATGTTTTTATCCTAAACTAATAAGAATATGTGATTATTCAAATGGAATGAAAACAATTTATAGGAGAATAACAATGCGAGAAAGCCTAGGGAATGATTTCACCTCACTATCAATTATGATTCAATTATGTCTAGCTATTCTAATCAATTTTCTCATGTTTAAAAGCAAGAATCTTAATGTATTTCCCTCTCCTCTCTCAAGTGCCGGCTAGAAATTAATCTTAGATTTTAATGCCAATATCTCTATTCCGAATTAAAACCAAAGATTTATCAAGTTCATGATTATTTTATGGAGTAAGCTTCATAGATCCTATATTTTCTCTCGAAACCTACAAAATCTATGTTGTGTCAATCCTATGATCACGCCTAAATTCCCATCTCTCGAGTACCGAAATTGACTAGCATCTATTCGTTCAATTAGTGACCAATTAATTGAAAGCATTAATTTCATGACATAATCAAACATATATGAGAAATCAAATAGAAATAAAAATGACAAAATCAAATCATAATATCAAGTTTGGTTACATCAAACCCTAGATATGGAAAATAGTTCATAACTCCTAAAAAACAATATAATAAAATCTGAATTAAAGAACATGGAGGAGAAAAAAATAATAAAAAACTCTTGCCGTCTGAATTCTCCTCCAATTCATTATTGTTTTAACGCTAGATCAATTCTTCTTTGTGTTGTCTTTCGTGTAGTTATTACATTCGATTCACTTGATTTTCTAAAATTATGGTGTATTCCATTATCTTATATTCGATATGCTAATATTTAAATTTTTGCAGCATGAAGTACCACTAGGACATGACTTTGAGATAGATGTCGGGGAATGCTACCTTACACTGTTGTATGGGAGCTGTTGGATGAGCATCATGCAGACATGCTATGTCGGTCCTTTCTTTAGCCCCTGTACGAGTTTAGAGGTGTGTAGTTCTCGGGGCAGATCATCGATACCTTACTGTGTCGGTTGTTGAGTCCAGTCGATGGCGATGCTCTCCATTTCGACCTCAGGGGCAAAGTCGTCAGTTTTTCTATATTCGAGTTTACCCTGATCAGTGGACTAGAGATTATGGGCGATGATGCATCTCGTGTCGGTACTCAGAGAGGTAGCAGGCTATACGACACTTACTTCTGGGAAAAGGGATGGTGCTTCAACCACAACTGATGGATGCGATCAGGGGGTGTGACCATATGTTAGACAGACTGAAGCTCGGTCTGGTCTACATCCTTAGGAGCATTTTGCGATGTCACCACAGGAAGACTACGATCAACATCTTTCATCTAGAGATTGACGACAATCTTGATGTCTTCAACACATATCTGTGGGTCCGAAGATGTTTCAAGGATACGGTGCACGTTTTTACCATATCACACTCGAGGCCGAAGGGGACCATGCGTAAGTACGATACATATGGATTGTCCCGGTAGTGCAGGTAAATGTTTAACATAATTAACGTTAAAATATGGTTTATAATACATATAAATACAATAATTGTAAGTGTTGTGGATCTGGGCGTATGAGACTATCCCCTCCTAGGTACCTGGTTTGCGAAGTAAGGGAAGATATGATGCCCTCGAATGTATCATTGGCGAGCATCCCGATCAGAGGGATGTCCAACTAGCAAACAGTTATCAGCTCTCCTCGACGACCTTTAGGTAAGATAATACATTTGCAATTTATGTTGTGTGTAACTCCAAAATATGATCACATGATCACTAACTAGTCGAAATGTGGAAATGTCAGCTTGAAGTCATAACTAAGTTGATGTCGTCGATGGAGGAGGTGGCTTGTGGTTATGTGCGTAAATTAGTCGCTCCGCACAATGAAGACGATCATGTGTCTAATTCTATCCTGGGTCGTGATGAGGTATGTGAATTGAATATAATTTATTGATTACAGCTTTGTATGCGTTAGCTGGTTTTCATTAAAAAATATTTTTTAATGTTCCCATTGGTGTAGGAGCACCATCTAATGGATCGATGATCACCTCCATCGAGGGCATCACTGTCGCCGAGGGCACCACCTTCTCCCATGTCCATTCACCTACCCCGTGGATCTTCTGCACACAGTCAGAGACATTATTCCACTGATATGTATGACCGCCTGACTGAATTTATAGGGGAGATGTGAAAAGACTACAACAAGAGTTGATAGGAAGGGTCTACGATCAGTACGACTGCCTGACGGAGCAGATGCGCGAGATGCGACAAGAGTTTATAAGAAGGGCTCGATGATTTATCCAATGATGTTGGAGTCTACATCGTCACTTCCTAGACCTTCAGGATGAAGTAGTAACCCTCCGAAGTGATATAGTGGGCAAGGGACGACGTGATCGAGAGGCTGATAGGGAGAGGGGTTACGGACAGTTCGGGTAAATGATGCTGATCTGGAATCATTTTTATTATCTGCGGAGCGGGATGAGGTGGCTAAGAAGGATATGTGGAGGGGCGGCCCCAAGAGTATGAGATGAGTGACTGGGGAGGACACGACGAATGTAGTGGCCTCGATGGAGGTGATAGAGAAGTTGGGGAGCCACGAAGGGGTCATAGTTCCCGTCTGGGAGGAGAGGACTGAGGGGGTGACCCCGATGACAGTGGAGGTGGGGAGCCCCGAGGAGATGGTGGTTCCCGAGGTGGAGGATGAGAGTACGCCTAACTTGGCTGAGAGGAAAAAAACGTGTCATGGACGGCCCAGAGAAGATGACCAGCAAGAGGGCTAGGTTGCCGTCACAATACGTCATTTCTTCCTTCACCATCAAGATGAAGAGGAAGACGTTCGTTGATGAGACATACCCCAATCTCTTTCGGGAATTAGACCCTACTAGATGAAAAATGTTCGAGCCGGCATGGAGATCAATGAAGCCCGGGTACATATTATATTATTTCATTAACATACACTACACATATTTTTCAATACGTCGTTTAATATTATTTCTATATTATTTTCAAAGCCAGCCGCACGACATCTTCAAGGATGGTTCCACGACGTCATCTGGTAAGGATCTGGCTTGTCGACGATGTAAGTGAATTAGGCTTATTATTATTTATTTTCTATACTTTTTTTGTTTATGAAATGAAATAACTCATTCATATTTTTATTGATTTTTCCCGTTGCAGCATATTGACTTGGTCATGGACTTATTGTGCGATTGTGCTTAATGATGTCTAAAATCGTTTGACGTTCATGTCCGAGTCATACTGAGCACCGAATTTGTATGCGATGTTACCATTGAGCATGAATCGCTTCAGGTTTTGGGTAACGCATACGTGGTACCTGATTATATGATAGAGTGGGTCATAGGAATGTGGTTGAGTGTCAGAGAGAAGCCATGGGAAGGTTGTACACATATGTACATTCCACTAATCGTGAATCGGCATTGCTTCGCCATGGAGATCGTATTCACTGACTTCAGTATCTATGTGTACGACTCCGATCATTCGTGTCTGACACAAGGCTACCTCAACCAAGTCCTTTAATCTGTGGCTATGATCGTTCCTATGATGGCTAGATGAGTAATCGTGACTGTACATGATAGACTAGCCATTGTGTAGGACAGGACGAGGGCGAGACAATCCGTATCATAAGTGTTTATAATTTATTTTCACTTTATGACTTAAATTGTGGGAGCGACGACGACATGTATGCAATAAAGTACATAGAATTTTTTAGTATAGGACATAAGGTTGATGGAATCAACCAATCATGAATTCATATTTGGATGAATAAATCAGCATGTGACTTGTACGAATTCAATTGTGATCCGTAAATATTTGTGAATATTGTACAATCGATGTAAACATTGTATACTTATTTGTATTCGATTAAATGTATTCAATGGATTCTTTATATGCGAACTAAATGTAAACATTGTAATAACTACAAACATTGTATACTTATTTGTTTATTTACATATGACATAATCGTAAAAAATTCTAAATAATATGTGTAAAATTTGTGAATATTGACTATGAATTAATTATAAACAAAGCTAAAATGAATGTAAATATTGTTCATTTAATAGCAATAATATTACTTATTCGACTAATTGTCATTCAGGGAAATCTGACTCTATAAGTTTAGCGAGTATGGCCGACTACTCTACATCTGCCGCACCCACGTGGACGAGGAAACTCTCATGTAGAGGGTATTTTAGAAGTACGTGGACGTCCAGGGGCACGCGGCTCAACTACCGGTGGCGACAAACTATTAAGTGGGAGAATATGGTTAAGAACTTCCCAATCAACTTCGTTTGGTAGGGAAAATATAGTCTCAACATGCGCTGCTCTCTAATAATCAACCATGTAATAAGGAGAGCATAATGTTCTCGCTGCAAAACCTCTTTTCATAGCTACCACGACTGCATGCTCACATGGAAAACTCTCCAACTGAAATTGAGTACAAGTGTATGTGTCGTCAATCAGGTCCACCATGTATGCCACATAACATGCACATTGTACGAAAAAGCGTGACTCGTCCAACAGTTCCACAATCAACCTTTTCGCAACCTCCGCAGCCTTGAATAGTTTATCATCTTGAGTCGGGGCTAGCACACTGGTGCAATTCTGTGATTCCACACATCGGTCGTGAAACCACTACTGCAGCTTGGTACGGATGTTCTCAATCATTGCGAGGATTGACAACTCTCGATCCTTCTTGAACAATGCATTTAGATACTCCACACTGTTCGACGTCATCAAGTTGTATCGACATCTTAGAAAATGTGACCACACCCAATGTCCTATCCCCATTTTTGTAAGATAATCCCATGCCGGGAACGACTTACTTCGTATCTCAGCCATAAACTTATTACATTCCTCGACACTGTAAGCTTCGGTCACTCTCCTGAACAATGCAAGGATGCATTGGCCATATCTAGTCTTCAGATTACCCTGTATATGGTACATACAGTACCCATGATGTGCCTCAGCGAAAACTTCAGCTATAGAATTATTAGAGACTGACCCGATCAGTTACGAAGGCAAGATCATCGACTTCCCCAATCACTTTCCTAAACCTCGTAAAGAAACAACACATTGACAGACCATTCTTGATATCGACTATATCGAATGCAAGTGGGTAAATCTAGATGTTGGGATCTTGACATGTAGCAATAATCAGCTTGCCCCCTATCTTGATTTCAGAGTTGTACCGTCGACTAAAATTACAGGTCGCATCGCATTTTGAAATCGTCTAATGCATTGTCCAAGAATCATGAAGAAATACTTAAAGCAATTCTCGCCCTCTGTCTCAATGAAAAAAAGTGGAACCGTGATTAGTTGTCCCAAATTATGGCAGTATTTGACCAATTTAGCATAACTCTCATCGGTTGAGCCCATTAAATCCTCCAACGCACATTCTTTAGCCTTCCAGGCCTTCTAGTAGCTCATGACCACTCCGTACTATCGTCGGATGTCGTTAATGATGTCTGAAGGTCTATAGATCGTACGTGGGTCCTGATACTTATGCATTATCTATCGACCAATAAAACATGACCGAGCTTACCTGTGATCGTTTAGACGAATCCCCACTTCACAAGTATGTTCCCGTATATACTTACGAACTACAAATGACCTATTCGTATCCATCTTAGTCGTTCGCAACCGCCAACAGCAATTTCATCGACGCAAACAAGAGTCAACAACGACTTGTGATGAGTGTGATTAACTCAATAAACAAATACCTTTAAATTGTAGTTTCGGCATGTTTTTGAGCTCTTATAAGAATTTTGATGTGTGTATTCATGTTCTTTTTTAGTTTAATTACATGGGATGAAATGACGTATTTTGGAGCTTGAAATAGATCTAAGATATCATCATGGAAGAAGGTGAAACAAATGAAAAAATGAAGTGGAAAATGAGACAGATAGGGATGGCAAATGAACCTGATAACCGCGGGGCCCTACCCCAATCGAGGCGGGAATTACCCGCTTAAATGGGTATTTGGGACGGGGACGGGGTGGAGAATTTTGCCCCGGGGCAGGGACAGGTAACGGGTGCCACACCCCCGTACCATTTAATTTTTTTATTTTTTTTATAATTCAATACTTTAAATGGAGAATTTTTTTATTTTTAATAGAAAATAAAAACTAAAATTATTTGTCTCAATAAAATGAATGGGGGAAATAATATAAATTATCAAAAACTTAAAAAAAAAAACTAAACGGGGCAAGGCCCTTCCCCGTCCCGTCCCTCCCTGCCCCGCTCTAAATGAGTAATAGGGCGGGGAATTTCTTGACAGGTCGAGGGTAGGGCGGCCCCGACCCTTCCCGTTGCTATCCTTAGAGGCAGAAACTTTGAATAATTACGCGTTCATATAATCTTAGGATAAAAACATTGAATTGAAATTGGTTTGTCTAGATAAAGTAAAAGCTAAAATCATTATAGTACTTGGTAGGAATTATATTATAATCCATGTGGGTTCAACACTTAACTCTACTACTATATTACAAAACTTGACACCGTGCACTTGCGGTATAAATTCATGTTATAGAAAACATGTGACAATTTTTTGATGTCGTTGCCGAGGATTGTGTTATTTGATTTCTATTTATATTATTACCAATTAGCTTTCACTTTAATTTAGATTTTTAATTTAGTTTTTATTTATTTTCTCTATATCTATAATAGTTCTTTGGTCCTTATTTTCAGCTGTGTATGCGAAAAGCTAGGAATCGTGAATTATTACATGTTGATCCTGAACCAGAAAGCACATTTTTCTTTCTCAGAGGTATACAGAAAAACGAACGTGAAGCAATGACAGAACAAGAAGTAAGAACAGCTAATGAAAACAACCAACAATGGGCTATTCGGGACTATGTCGGGCCAGTGGTCAATGAGAACTATTATGATATTGCGCGCCCGTCTATTGCCGCAAATAATTTTGAACTTAAGTCAGGATTCATACAAATGGTCCAACAAAATCAGTTCGGGTGAGCTCTAATAGAAGACCCAACTACTTATCTAGGCTCTTTTCTAGAAATTTGCGATACGGTGAAGATGAATGGAGTTACTGAAGAAGCAATTAAACTTCGACTTTTCTCATTCTCCTTGAAGGATAAAACCAAGGCTTGGTTCCAGTCACTACCATATGGTTCTATCACTACTTGGGATGAACTAGCTCAAAAATTCATCACGAAGTACTTTTCACCTTCCAAATCAGCTCAACTTCGAAGCAAAATTGGTCAATTCAAACAATTTGAATTCGAGCCATTTTATAAAGCATGGAAAAGATTCAAATACCTGTTTAGAAGGTGTCCTCAACATGGGTTTTAGAATTGAATGCAAATCGAACTCTTCTACAATGGGCTGAATAGTCAAACAATGACAATAGTGCATCCTGCAGCAAGAAGAACTCTGATGTCCAAGACCCCGGATGGGGTGTATGCATTGTTGGATGAGATAGCCACTAATAGCTATCAATGGCCAAATGAGTGTTCAAGTACTAAGAAAGTTGCTAGCCTTTATAAGGTGGATCCTATCACAGCCCTTGCAGCTCAAATGTCATCTACTACTCAAATAGCTGCATTAACATCACATGGAACTCCGAAGAAAGAAGACACCATCATGGCTGCTTCCACTTCATACCATGAGTCCAATTCAGAAAATGAACAAGTACAGTATGTGAATGGCAGAAACTTCAACCAGTGAGGAAACTACTTAGCAAACTAGTACCATCCAGGACTGCAAAACCATGAGAATCTCTCTTATGGTAACAATGCTAACGTGCTACAACCACCATCTGGGTTTAATAATCAAGTTCTTTCTAAAGGAAAGCCATCACTAGAGGATATTTTGGGAACCTTCATTTCAGAGACTAGATTGAGGTTCAACAAAGATGAGTCAAGACTTGACAACATCGAGACTCATATAACCAACTTGGGAGCCATGGTGAAGAATTTGGACGTGCAAATTGGTCAGATAGCAACTGTAATATAGTCCCAACAGAAATGAAGATTTCCCAGTGACACGGAAGTTAACCCAAGAGAGCACTGCAATGCTATCACATTAAGGAGTGGTAAAGAAGTTGAAGAAAAAAAAGGTTGTATAGCTTACACCAGATCTCATACTTATAGAGGAAGAGCATATTGAAAAGTAGAAGACCAAAGCAAAAGTAACAAAAGAGATTAATAAATCTTACTCAATCTCATTTCCAGACAACCCACCTATCTTGAAGCCCTAGCTACCATTCCCACAGAGATGCTTGAAGAAGAAATTTGATGAGCAGTTCACAAGGTTCCTGAAAATCTTCAAGAAAATCCACATCAACATTCTTTTTGTAGATGTCTTGGCACAAATGCCTAACTATGCCAAGTTCTTAAAGGAAGTGATGTTAAAGAAGAAAATGTTGGATGAGTTTGAGACGGTTAAGCTAACAGAAGAGTGTAGTGCCATTCTTCAGAAGAATTTTCCTCAGAAATTGAAAGATCCAGGCAGTTTCAACATTCCTTGCAATATTGGAGGTATCACATTTGATAAAGCATTTGGTAACCTTGGAGTTAACATTAACTTGATGCCCCTATTAGTGTTCGAAAAGTTAGGTTTTGCAGAAATGAAGCCCACAACCCTCACTTTGCAACTGGCAGACATATCAATTATATACCCCAATGGTATTATTGAAGATATATTGGTGAAAGTAGATAAGTTTATCTTTCCGATGGACTTTGTGGTGTTGGACATGAAGGAGGATAAGAAAGTGCTATTGATTCTTTGAAGACCCTTCTTAGCTAATGGAACAGCGTTGATTGATGTACAAGAAGGGAAGTTGACACTGCGGGTTAATGAGGAGGATGTCGTGTTCAGCACACATCAACGGGAAAATCTTCTAAAAAAGTTAACACCTGCCATATAGTCCAATCATTTGATGATGTGAATGGTAAAAATTACAAAAAAACATTGTTCCATGACCCTTTCGAGTAATACATGGCAACCGACTACTTAAAGATTGTTATAGCTGCAGTCGAAAGCTATACAAGAACCAATAAAGTAGTAGATTTCATTTTAACTCAAGAAATCGATCCACCAGACAGAATGAAGAACTACATTGAAGAACCTCTGAAACCTCCCAACATTATAAAATCAATAGTGGTGTCAGAAGCTATACTGGAGTTAAAATTGTTTAACTCTATTGGCCATGGTACAATGAAGAAGAATACAACGCCAATGGTAAAGTTTAGGAAGAATGGAGAAGTGCCACTTGACGATCCAACGTAGACACCTCGGTTATGTCAAGCTAATGACGTTAAAGGAACGATTCTTGGAAGGCAACCCAAGCTTTCGTTATTTATTTATTTATTTTTAAATTATAAGATAGTTATTTAAGAATTTATTTAGGGATCCATCAGCCATAGCCCATCTTCCTTTAGGTTTTTAAATAATCGAGTTAGTTATTAGATGTTTGAGCTAAGTAACACATGTTCCACGAATCTCATATCTACAATTTGATTTTTGTTTTAGGAACATGCGTCGCGAAACACTCAAACCAACATTGACAAGGAGAAAACGGTATAAATCTCAACTTTGGGAGAGAAGAATGGAAAACATCCATCAAATCCAGTACCAAAACGTCACAGGCAATGCATATAATTTACGGAAGTCTTCCTCACTTTTCTTTAATTTTAAATTGGGGATGTTGATGCTATTGTACGTGGGCCAACCCAAGCCAGATGGAAAAGCTCAGCCAGATCTTAAGTCAGAGAGAGAATTATGTGAAAAATTGTATATTGGAATATTATGTAAAAACATACGTTAATAATGAGGCTATATTATGTATTTATAGATGTTGGAGTGGGAGCTTAACTTCCCGTAGTTCTAGTTATCTTAGGTGTTTGTACTGTATTAGAAGTGCACAATTTGTGTTAGGGTAAAATTTGTAATAAACTAAGAGTTTGCACTTAATTAGGACTAGTATTTCTGGACTCGACCTCATAATGGACCCAACCTTGGAATCATCCCATTTGGAGTGGGCCACTATCGGGCCTACTAGCCCAAGTTTGGGTCAAGTAGCTCAAGCTCGGGCCTATCGATATTGTTTCCTCATCACAGGCCCCCGTGCATCCAAGTTGTAGCTAAAATTTACGTGATTGAGCTATGAGGTGAGATGCAAAGAGGCGCAACAAGTTTAAGTCTTTGTTCTATTTGCAATTTTTGGTCTGACGAAAAATGCATGGTGGTCGAGGTTAGGGTAATTTGGTCGCGCAAGTGACCTTATATTGTTTTTAGTATACTAGATGCATGCACATAGCATGACATTATGCTAGGTTGAATGTACTAGCTGCATGCACGGAGCACAACCTTATGCTAGGTTGATGTGTAGATAGGCCCCCGAGTACATAGGTCTAGGAAAGAAAGTTTCAGGTTTTTAAGATCGATTATTTTACTTGTCGATTTTTAGGACTAATTTGTAAGAAGTGTTCGTAATGATGCTTGTACGAGGCAAGGTTTTATGGTGCTTGCGCATGGCGAGGCTCCTAAAGTGCTTGCTCGTGGGCAAGGATTGAGGTACTTGCGCGTGGCAAGGCTTTGGTGAGATCATGCCCGTAGTATGTCTCGAAGAGTGCTCATGGCATGTTTTGAGTTGATCATGCCATGGGGCCCAACGGGGCATTTGTGATCACTTCGAGACGTGTTACTAGGTGATTTTTGACCAGATGGCTAGATTAATTGTTTGTAATGAGCTCGAGACATGTTACAAGGTCATGTTTTGGCCAAGTAGCTCGAGTTATATTGAAGGAGCTCGAGACGTATTACAAGGCCATGTTTTGGCCAAGTAGCTCGAGTCTTGTTTGTTTATGAGCCCGAGATGTGATACAAGGTCATGTTTTGACCAAGTAGCTCGAGTCATGTTGAAGGAGCTCAAGACGTATTACAAGGCCATGTTTTGGCCAAGTAGCTTGAGTCATGTGAACGAGCTCGAGACGTATTACAAGGCCTTGTTTTGGCCATGTACTTTGAGTTATGTTGAAAGAGCTCGAGATGTATTACAAGGCCATGTTTTGGCCAAGTAGCTTGAGTCATGTTGTAGGAGCTCGAGACGTATTACAAGGCCTTGTTTTGGCCATGTAGCTTGAGTTATGTTGAAGGAGCTCGAAACGTATTACAAGGCCATGTTTTGGCCAAGTAGCCCGAGTGATGTGTGGCAGCAGGCTCGATCTCGACCACTATATGTTATTACGAAGAATTTTAGGTGCCACAGGTCAAGGTCGAGCACTGCCTTATGCTTGGTTAATGAACTCTAAGCAGAGGCGTTCGAGGTGAGTTCTTAATGTTTTATAAAATAACATAAAGGTACATAAACTTAGTGATATATCAAAACAAGTTATTGGTTTTGTTTAGAAAGTATATGCAAGTGGTGACACATGGATGGTTAAGATTTCGTGGAGAGGTTAGGCTACGTTGCAAAACACATCAACAAGAGATATTATAATCATATTGAAGATGTGTGACTGAAGACGTTTCCCTTGATGCTTGGACACTAGGATAAGTGCTAGGTACAACTATGGATCTAAACATACGAGAATAAATTCGTTGATCAAATAGGTGTCCTTACTTTAGACATGTCACTCATAACAACATTAAGCTAATGTTATGAAACTTCAAAGATGTTTTACATAATGTAACATTTTAATTAGCTGGACAATGCATGTTTGAGAAAGAATGATGAAAAGTTAACATGAGAAAGATTTGCATAACCCTTCCCACAATATATTTGGTTATTGGACCAAAAAATATATAGTATTCAACCTGGTTTAACATCTATTTATTCCATGATAAGTTGTGCTGGCAAATTAATGTTTAGTACTCATGCCATGTGTCAATGATATCATTTTCCAAAGAGTTGAGCTCCTACGTAGACAACATGATAACAAATGCTTCAGATAATACAGGATGTAGCAATTTAAGGTTGCAATTTCCTACATATACACAAGCATCTACCCCATTTTCACATGGTATTTGTAAAGTTATCTGTTTCGGGTGCTAAACAAGAATCAATTTCAGAGTCTATTGATAGATCATCTTCTTTCGGTCATAAACCAATCAAACAAAGATAGTTGAGTAATTTTTCTAAAGATCGGTAGTAGATTGCAATATTGGTATTTTGCCAAAAGGAAAATAGGCTTCAATTCTTGGTGCAGACATATAAACATTGCGCAACCCAACATCATCGTGGAATTTCACGCATCTTCCTAGAAGAAGAAAAAATCTTCCACACATTGTCCTCTAGTTAAATTAATTAATCAGTTAATTATTTTCTTGTTTTTCCCATCTCAATGCATTAAATATAATAACTAAATGTAGTAAATGAGCAATACTGCAGTCATTCATAAACAGGGGAGGATATACGAATTTTTCGTGCACGAGCTAAAATTTAAAAGTCGATATAATAAATACTCATATTCCCAAAGTAATATCTTGCTTTAAACCACTTCAAAGTAAGAGATTTCAGGATGCCATAACGAGAAGATGAGCAGGGGGAAGAGGTGAAGATGCTTACTCTCTAAATTAATGAAACATTATTAACAAGTCTCAAGTAGATCATGTTTTCACTTTTTGAACTCACTTTTTAAGAAAAAGATAGTGCCCCAAGTAATAAAGAACAAAATTCGGTCGGTTGAATTGGCATAATAGAACTTTCCTTACAACTACCTGTGTATATTCAGTTCTCAGTTCTTAATTTTTCCATAATAAACCAATTTTCTGAATTTCAGGTCTGCTTAAAAACACGATGAAGCTTCCCAAATCACTTTACAACTTCAACATGAAAATATAATAAAACAACAACATAAATGACATTGGTACTCGGTAGTGAAACAAAGGCATAATAATATATAATACTAGAAAGCCAAAGTTAAAATCACATTTGTCATTCATCCCAGAAAAGTAAGAAGCAGAAATTCTACATACCGAAATCAGTGAATAATCCTGGCACGTGGAGTACAGTCCGGTCACCAATATCCCAGAAATTGACGTCGGTAATGAACACATAATCCAACACAATCAAATTCTTTAACTTTCCAATTTCACTAGGAAAACATTAACTGATCCCATTATTTGGGAGAACCAACTCATTTAATCTTCCTGCCATATTCCCTAAACTTGATGGCAGACATCCTTGAAATTCATAGACACTGTTGACTTGCCAATATTGTCAGGAAACTAAAGATTCAACCTCAAAACTCTTTAATTCCCGTCAAATAGGTAGAAATTTAAAAAAAATGTCGGCGAACATATACTGAACAGGCGGTTTAGAGAGTTTAAGAAGTGGTGAATCGTAAATCAAATAATATTAATTAAAAAAAAGTGATTTGGATCGGGAAAGAATGATTTGTTGACAATTACGTAATAATTAGAATTCGGATGATCGATCTAATGATAGATTTTTCAACCCAGATTTTTTTTTTTTTTGCAAAAATTGCTTTTTCAATAACATTAAACAAAATTTCTTAACATGTGAAAAATAAAACCAACCTTAAATTTAGCCATCATTGCTTCGGATTAAAAGTTGATAAAAATCAAAGTCAAAAGTAATAATTAATTTCAATCATGTTTCAACTTTTCATCCAAAAGTGTAATCATTTTTTTATCGAAAACTACCAAAAATCTGATTTTCAGCAAAACCAGGTGTGTTAAATTCTTTCGAGATCCAAAAAATTATATTAAGATTGATCAAACTAGCTAAAAATTAAGCTAGGAATTCTATTTTACCAGGCATGCAAAACATAGTGCATCCATATTTATCTTATAGTCTTAATTAGGACATAAATTTATTTTGATTAGCTTAATAAGAGCAAAGATCTTGCAGTAATAACTAGCGTGTTGGAAGTTTAGAAAATGCCCAAAGATTCAATTTGTGGTGGTTGATTTAAACAAGTTGAAAAATAAAATTTGTGGTGCTTGAATTAAACAAGTTGAAAAGAACTAAAAATACCAAACCTAGTATTCCAGTTGAGGGTCCACAAGCTGAAGCTTTCGAGGCACTGCCCTCAACATGATTCCGGGCAATCCGAATTTTCCAGTGGCCGTTTCCATCTTCTTCTAAAATCTTTTATCGACTTTTTCTACGTGTTCTCTTCGTGGTTACTATATCGATTCCCGTAGACGGCACCAATATTGATGCCAAAAATCGTAACTAGGCCAACCTGAGCCAGATGGAAAAACTCCGCCAAATCCGATCTCCAATACCGGAAATAAAGGCGTCGAGGTGTGTCATCGTCGCCCCTCCGATGCTTAAGTCAGAAAGAATTATGTGAAAATTTGTATATTGAAATATTATGTAAAAATATACCTTAATAATGAGGCTAGATTATGTATTTATAGATATTGGAAGGGGAGTCCTGGAAGGACTTAACTTCCTGTAGTTCTAGTTATCTTAGGTGTTTGTACTGTGTTAGAAGTGCACAATTTGTGTTATGGTAAAATTTGTAATAAACTAGGAGTTTGTACTTAATTAGGACTAGTATTATTGGACTCGACCTCATAATGGACCCGACCTTGGAATCAGCCCATTTGGAGTGGGCCAAGATCTGGCCTACTAGCCCGAGTTCGGGTCAAGTAGCTTGAGGTAGGGCCTATCGATATTTTTTCCTCATCAGAGGACAATGTTCAATTTAAGTTTTAGGGGGTATTATAAATTATCTAATTACTTGCCTAATTTTTTACTTTATTTTGTGTGATTTGTGTGCATAAAAAAATTAATTATTTCTTACATGCTTGTGTAGGCTGGACAACATTGTTAGCAATGATACATATATTTGGGAACATGAGTCGGTTGTGAGTTATGAATAAGTTATATGCATGAGTTAAAGTCTTACTTATCCTTGCAAATAATTGTGACATAAATGTACGTGAATTGAGTATAACGATGGACATGAATATGTCGATTCATAAATGATATAGGTGAAATTAGTGACCTTGGAAGCTTGATCCAAACAACCTCTAAATGAAAAAAATTTGCATCCCATAACCAATTTTAGGATAGTTTGGATAGTGGAACTGTTGTAAAAAACATGGATGTAGATGTGGATTCCTTGTGTGCTAAAATTTGTGTGTACCCTTAAGATCAATATGATGAAAATTGGGAGAAAACCTTAAGTTATGGGGTCAAATTTTCTAGAATGAGTGTTTAATAAGGGGCATTGCACTGATCATGGTAAAAAATAAAAAAAATATACGAGTATAATAATCTCATTGTAAAACATCTATTCGTAGCATTTATGACTCAAGTGAATAAGCATGCAAGGGTTTAAAATCCGATACCCTAAAGTCATCTGACTCGAGAGTCATCGCCTAAAGCTCGCTACATTAGTCATTTAGAAAGCCTAATAGATAGATGTCTACACAAACGGTGAATAAAAAATACTTATAGCTAAAAAAGCATGTGCATAAAATAGAAGACAGTGCATATACCTTGATTAGCCCCGGACACTCATTTTATAGGATTAAGCCTTTTACAAGAAGTTAGTAACTTAGTTGATTCTTGAAGGTTGAAGCAGTCGAAAATAGGAGAATCCTCATTTATTGATATGTTGAACTGCATTTAGTGACAACTACCCGAACTAGAGAGGGTAAGGAGTATTGTTAGCAACCCATAGATTTTACCTCGAAAAAAAAGAGTAAAAGGAAAATAAGTTTGGGGGTGTGTGGTTTCCATGAGCGGAGTACGGAGATAAGAGACTTTTAAGGTCGGGAATTGAATAAGCTTATGAATGTACAACGTTGTATTTGGTTCCCCTCATGCACATGTTTTGCATTGGAAAGGTAAAGTTTGACTTTGGTACCATGACTTTGAAATAGTTCATGAATTCGATATCATATTCTCAACACTGAGCCATAAAAATAATGTATCTAGCTAAATAGTTAATTTGAGTAGTGTGTTGGTATGCTTTGATTGTGCTTAGTTTACTATGCTTTGTGTTGTTTTATGTTTGTTCGAGGACAAGCAAAGAACTAAGTTTAGTAGTGTTTGATGAGTGTGATTAACTCATTAAACAAATACCTTTAAATTGTAGTTTTGGCATGTTCTTGAGCACTTATGAGAATTTTGATGTGTGTGTTCATGTTCTTTTGTAGTTTAAATACATGGGATGAAAAGACATATTTTGGAGCTTGGAATGGAGCTAAGACAATGATAATGGAAGGAGGTGAAACAAGAGAAAAAAATGAAGTGGAAAAGGAGGCAGAAACTTGGGCGCCACGACACCCATGTAACATAAAAATGGGCAAAGAGCTAGGTACTGTGGCGCCTAGCCCGAAAACAAGAACAGCAGATGCGGCGCCGGTTCTGGGCATGCGGCGCCTCATCCAGAGAAACAAAAGAAATTTTTTTTTATATTTTTTTCGGCCCGGTCCGGCCCAAATTCAATCTGTGTTGATGTTTTAAGAGGCTATAAATACAAGTTGTAAGACCTAATTGAAGGGGAGAATGACGACTTAGAAGACAAAAGGAAGGATAATCGATCCAAAGCAAAAACAACAAAAGATTGGAGGAGAATTCAAGTATCAAAAGAGTTTTTCTTATTCTTTTCTTCTCCATGTTCTTTAATTCAGAATTTAATATGTTCTTTTTAATTATCATGAGCTAATTTTAATATATAGGGTTTGATGTAAATGAACTTGAGACATGTTTTGATTCTTTTATAATTAATTTATTTGATTTTTCTGTTAATTCATTTGTGTAAATTCTTGCTCATTGTTTTCAATGATCAATAATTGAATAATTTGATGTTTTAAATTTTGGCACTCAAGAGAGGAAAATTTAAGCGTGATCTATGAATAACATAACTTAGGAAATTATAGGTTTCGAGAGAAAATATAATTCCTTTGAGGTATATCTCATTTAAGAATCACGTGCTTATAATTTCTATAGTGTTAATTTGAAATAGAGATATTGGAATTAAAATAAAAAGATAAGCTCTTTTCGGTACTCGAGAGAGGGAATAGAATTTTACTTATGATTCTTGCCTATGAATTCAGGAAAAATTGATAGAAGTAAATATAGAAGTTGAAAAATATTGTTGATAGTTAGGCAAAATCAATCCCTAGACTTTCTCGCATTGATATTCTCTTATAAATTGTTCTCATTTCATTTGAATAATTACGCATTTATAATATTTTAGGATAAAAATATTGAATTGAAATTTGGTTTGTCTAGATAAAGTAAAAGTTAAAATCATTATAGTACTTGGTAGAAATTATATTACAATCCATGTGGGTTCGACACTTAACTCTACTACTATATTACAAAACTTGATACCGTACATTTGCGACATAAATTCACGTTATAGAAAGTGCGTGACAACTTGTTTGATTTCTTTACCTTGAACTCAAAGTTGAATTTCAATGTCAACTGGCGCACAGCTGCCCGTAAATCATTCTTCATTTCAAACAGTTGCTCGAAATACAGATCATCATCATCCGGAACCACACTGAAGAATTAGATAACGGCTCACTCGTTCCGGCCCCTAAGCACCCACCCGCTCATGTCTCTCCCAGATAAAGCAATCAAATTATCATTGTCCTGAACTACCAATTGAATTATGTACGTCACAAAAATGTCACAATGAGGAACAATTGTCTCAAAAATATTAGCATCATCCTCACGAGTTATCTCCACTGTATCCCAAAAATCATTTTCATTATCATCAGCTCTATCTGAATGTTCATTTCTACCTTTCGAGTCGTCCTTCCTCACTAGAGTTACGCAAATAGGGGTCATTTACATTTTGTTCAACACAAATAGATAATTCACTTCAACATCAAATGTAACCTTCATAGATGGAATAGAAAATGGCAAATGCTCTTTGAATTGAAATCTCGGTACGATATCGTATCGAGATAAATCGATGTTCAGCTTGTTTTGTATATTATAGTACAGTTCCTCGTACGATGTACTCTCTGTTATGTGTTGGAATATCATCTTGTATGTCATTCGTCCGTTTCCATGTCCATCGATTATTTTCATCCAATTCAAAATCACCAAAATAACAAATCGTGAGTACAATCATCATATCTGCATGATAAAATAGAATTTGTAAATATTCATTCAAAAATTCAGCTCACAGCGACAATTAAAAGCAAAAATATATATATAACAACCGGATATAGCCAGCCATTAACAACATGCAATTTTCGACTAACCGTGGCTGTTAACAAAACCATGTTTTGTATTTGTTTTATACATTTAAGGGCATTTTTATCTTTTGAACTCAAATAGAACAATGTGGAAATATGCAATAAAGAAAAAATTAAAGTGGAAATTTGGGCCTTTGACTTGGCCTTTTTTAAAAGTATCGAAGAAATGAGGAAATTGCACTGCGAGACCCTCAGATTTTACTAATACAACTATCACACCCTCTCCTTTTAATCAAGTTATCGTCCATATCTTATACTCTTTTACAAACACATATTTTTCATCTAATATTGGCACAAATATTGTCGCCTATCACCAATCATCCATAAAGAAGCATTTATTCTATATTTATTTATTTAATAAAAGATTTTTGTAAATATCGAAAAAATATATTAAAAAAAGAGAAGAAAGAATAAATATTTTGTTAGTCCAATCAGCAATGGAAGTGTCATCAAACACTACTAATGTCATTGTCATCGGAAATTGGAAATGAGTCTCATGTTGATAACTAATGGAGTTTGTGGACCTTGTTTGATTCTCATTTTTTTCAAAAAATATTTTTTTCTTATTCTTTTCAACCACACATTCTTTAATAAAATAATATAACAAGCAATCCAAAAACTTTACCTTCATTTATAACAACACATTCTCTATTAAGAATTTGTTGGTGTTATATCTGAAGTTAATATGATGATTGATAGCAAGGATTGGTGGGTGGATACCGGTGCAACAAGGCACATATGTGGAAACAGAAATATGTTTGACACCTACACTCCTAACAATGGCGAAGAAAAGATGTTTATGGGCAATGCATCTTCTGCAAATGTCGCTGGAAAAGGAAAAGTGGTTCTGAAATTAACTTCTGGAAAAGAACTTACTCTTATGGATGTACTACATGTTTCTACTATTACTAAAAAACCTTATTTCTGGTCCCGTTCTAAGCAAGAAGAGATTTAAACTTGTATTTGAATCTGACAAATTTGTTCTTACTAAGGGGGGAACATTTGTAGGAAATGGCTACTTAGCTGAAGGGCTCTTTAAACTCAATGTACTTGAAAATAATGTTATTAATAATATAAATAAGGCTTCCATCTACTTGATTGAATCTTCTACACTATGGCATGCTAGACTAGGACATGTTAGTTTTAAATCTTTGCATAGAATGGTTAATCTTGGTTTGTTGCCTAATTGTACTATGGATAACATGCATAAATGTGAAATGTGTATTGAGTCAAAATTTGCTAGTAAGTCATATAAATATGTTGTTACTAGATCAAACGAATTATTGGGATTAATTCATACAGATTTGGGTGATTTAAAATCAACATCAACTCGTGGAGGAAAGAATTATTATATTACTTTTATAGATGATAGTAGCAAATATTGTTATGTATACTTGTTGTACACTAAAGATGAAGCTTTGAATATGTTTAAGACATATAAAGCAGAAGTAAAAAATCAGTTAGATAAAAAAGATCAAAATACTGCATTCAGATAGATGAGGAGAATATGAATCGAATGTCTTCGCAGAATTTTGTATTTCTCATGGAATAGTACATCAAACGACAGCTCCTTACACTCCTCAACAAAACGGGATAGCGAACGTAAAAATAGAATATTGAATAACATGGTAAATTTCATGCTTAATAGTTCTGGTTTACCACCTAATATGTGGGGTAAAGCTATACTAACTACAAATAATATCTTAAATTGAATCCCACCAAAGAAAAGTGACCAGTCTCCATATGAAAAATGGAACAAGAAAATACCAAGTTACAAAATCATGAAAGTGTGGGGTTGCTTAGCAAAGGTTCAAGTTCCTTTACGTAAGAGATTAAAACTTGGTCCGAAAACTATTGATTGTGCATTTATTGGATATGCCAATAATAGTACAGCTTATCGATTTCTAGTTATTAAATTTGAAATTTCGAAAAGTCAACCAAATACCATTATTGAGTCTAATGAGGCTGAATGGTTCGAGCATATTTTCCCATATAAAGAAAGACTCGATCAAAATAAAAGAAACATAAATGATTTAAGTCATGAAATTGATGATGTTCCATCATCTGGTGTTCGAGAAAATGACTTTGAGATAAATAGAGACACGTCATTTGTCCAAAGGAAAGAAATAGAACCTAGAAGGGGAAAAAGAATTAAAGTTACCAAAGACTTTGGACCTGATTTCTATACCTTTCTTACTGAAGTTGAGCCACAAACATATAAAGAGGCTATAACTTCATCTGAATCGATGTATTGGGAAGAAGCAATAAATAGTGAAGTTGAATCCATTTTACAAAATAATACGTGGGAATTGGTAGACTTATCACCAGGATGTAAACCGATTGGTTATAAATGGATTTTCAAAAAGAAATTGAAGCCGGATGATACTATTGATAAATATAAAGCTCGGTTGGTAGCAAAAGGCTATCGTAAAAAACAAGGGTTGGATTTCTTTGATACATACTTACCAGTAACTAGGATTACGTCTATAAGAATGTTAATTGCTATTGCGGCTATTTACAATTTGGTTATACACCAAATGGATGTAAAAACTGCATTCCTTAATGGTGAGTTAGATGAAAAAATTTATATGGGTTCCAATCTGAAGGTTTTGTGGTAAAAGGAAAAGAGAAGAAAATGTGTAAACTTATGAAATCCTTATATGAACTTAAACAGGCACCTAAGCAATGTCATGAAAATTTTGATAATACAATGATATCACATGGATTTCGGATCAATGAATGTGATAAATGTATTTACATCAAAAAGTTTGACAATGGTTTTTATGTAATTGTATGTTCATATGTTGATGATATGCTCATCATAGGACCAAACTTAGATGTCATAAACTCCACAAAGAGGATATTGAATTCAACATTTGATATGAAAGACATGGGAAAAGCAGATGTTATCTTAGGAATTCGAATTCAAAGAAATAATGATGGATATATACTTAGCCAATCACATTACTTGGAAACAATACTTAAAAATTTTGAACAATTTGATAGCAAACCGTTCTAGTACTCCATTTGATCCTAAAAGCTTCTTGAAGAAAAATGTTGAAGATAGTATATCTCAACTAGAATATGCACGGATCATTGGCACACTACAGTATATTACAAATTGTACTAGACCGGATATCGCTTATTCTGTGAACAGATTAGCAATATATACAAGCAATCAATCAAAGGCTCATTGGGAAGCTTTAATTAGAGTATTGAGATATTTAAGATATACAATGAACTATGGATTGTATTATACAAAATATCCTCCAGTGTTGGAAGGATATAGTGATGCAAATTGGATTTCAAATGATACGGAAAAAGCTACAAGTGGTTATGTTTTTACACTTGGAGGAGTTGCAGTATCATGGAAATCACAAAAGAAAACGTGTATAGTACGTTCTACAATGGAATCAGAATTCATAGCCTTAGATAAGACCGCCGAAGAAGCGGAATGGCTTAAAAACTTCTTAGAAGGTATTCCATTATGGCCTCAACCTATGACAGCCATATGTGTACATTGTGATTGCATGACGGCTATTGGTAGAGCGAAAAATCATATATATAATGGCAAGTCAAGGCATATAAGGCATCGATATAATACTATAAAACATATGCTCACAAGTGGCATTCTTTCCATTGATTATGTGAAATCAAAGGAGAATATTGCAGATCAACTTATAAAGGGTATACCAAATGAGCAAGTGTTATATTTATCGAGGAGAACGAGCTTAAAGCCAATGCAATGAGGAGTAACTTGGCGAAAACCAAACCTAGCAATTCGAGTGAAACTCAAAAGAATAGAGCATACAATATTGTTCATTCCTATGATAAGAATCGTATGCTACTTGTGGAGATAATGGTGAATGATTAATCATTCTTAATGACACAAAGAATATTCTTAACAGAATATTGGAGGGTATTTATAATCATCGTGTCGCCTATATAGGAGTAATGTGGGGTCGCATTCATGAGAATGACATGGTTAAATTCTCTAAAGCTCCTATGAATCCAGGACTGTTCAAAACCAAAATGAACACAATTGTATGATTCGAAAGTGTGAAGATTCGATATGTGTGATACTTGTTGTCTTGGTTTACTAAACATGGTGAACATTTCAATGTCTCCTATACACACTAATTCACTAGTAACTACGATAAGTATTCACTAAGGAAGGTTCAAGTCCAAAAGACACATATCCTAATGCAAATCGAATCTAGTTTTTCTCCAGACCATCCAAAACCTTGTAACTGACACTATTTGTTATACAAATGTGGGGTATTGTTGGAGAGTTTGTATAAAAATAGGGGTTTCTTGGATGTTATTTGTCCCACATAGGATAGGAATAGAAAGAATGACTTGTTTATAAGTGTGGAAATAATATATTTAATAAGTTAGATAAAAGACCACACAAATGGGCTTTGCGTCTGAGCCATATGATTTGGGCTTGATTGAGCTCCTTGATAGTATATATATATATATATATATATATATATATATATATATATATATATATATATATAGTCAAAAGATGGGTCTTGGGTCTTGTGATTTCCAAATTTCAGTTTTAGCACTTATATTTTCTTTAATTTTCGATTTTGTTTGAATGGTTGTGTCTGATCAACACAACTGCTTACCACAACCGACACAAAGGATAAGGCTGTTCGTTTTCTATATGTAGAGAAAACATTTGATTTAAGGAAAATGATAATCTTGCATTTTAATCATTCATAAAATTCTGTCTGAGAGAAGAAAACACTTAGTATTATCACCAGAACTCGATTTTTGGGAATAGATTGTTGAATCCTGGTGGCAGACGCTCATCGAACTACAAGCACAGGAGTAAGGGCGAATTTCTGCTATAGGACATAGCGTTGCGCTAGCCTCAATCTGAAATTCAAGTCAGTATCATTTAGATTAATTTTGTTATTAATCTGTATGTTGCAATAATAGTTGTCTGTTTATTATTTTTGTTCAGTCTAGTTCCTAATTGTTTCCAACATAAACTTCATGAATGTTCGTTTTTATGGAGTTAAGAAATTAGTAGACAATGCTCAATTAAAGCAACAAAAATCAATTATGAAAATGAGACAATATATTTTAAAAGAAAAGTAGTGGTGTACAACAGTAGACCAGCAATGAAGAAAAAATCTTTGGATTAGAAATTAAAAAAAAAAAAAAAAAAGAAAGAAAAATGAGAGGCTCACTGTTCACAGTCAGCAGCAGTAGGTAGTGGAAAAGAAACAACATCGACGACATCATGTCACAAGCGCAAGCTGGCAGTGGTGTGCTATGTGTGTTGGGGCTGCAGGACAACCGCAGGTAGCTTAGAAATTTAGAATCATAATTCAGAGATAAAGACAAATTTTCGTGTATTTTGCAAATGTGAAATCTGGCCTATTTCAATTTGATAGTTAATGGGCCTATTATTTTTTTTTTAAAAAAAGGCATAACTAAATAAAAGGCCTACGATTTTAAAAAGGGAAGAGTTCAAAAATCAGACATTAAGTTTCACAATTATAAAAATCAGGTATTAAGTTTGAAAAATGCAAAACTCGGGTATTTAGTTAATTAATTAAAAATAATTATTATTTAAATATAATAAATTCACAATTATACAATTAATGGTCACATGCACATAATTATATGTCACATATTATTAAATTAATTAGTCACATACAAATTAAAAATTTTATACATCACAATTTATTTCATTGGTCACATATCAAAAAAATTATAGGTCACAATTTATCTATCGATCACATATTTTCAAATTTGTTGGTCACAAATTATTTTTTTAATAACAAATTATCGAATTTTAAGGTCACATTTTGATGGTTAGTCACAATAAACCAAATAGTTGGTCACACACCAAACACCTCACCCCTAATCCTGATCCACCACCAATACTTGGTTACAAATGAACCAAATAATTGGTCACAAATGCTATCCCACCACCGCCTCCACCTTCTCCTCAAATCCATTGCCGCCACCACAACAACCACCATCAACACTCTTCACCATCGTGACCACCATCTCCAGCACACCACTACCACCAACCAAAAAATCTTCAAACCTACCATCATTGCTACTATCGAACCACCACGAACACTGTCGCCGCAATCATCACCAATCCACAACCACCACCGCCGCCACCTCCATCACACTCACTACCACAACTATCATCGCCTCTATCTTCATCTCCACCACACCACAACCACAACCACCAATCCCATTGAAAAATCCCCAAACCGCCATCGCCATTGCCACGAATCACACAAACCCACCACACATCATCAGCCTCTACAAGTCTGCCAGATTGCAATCACGATGTCGCTACCATCACTACCGTGACACCGCCCCTACAGCGGCGTTCACACCACCGTCGCCCACACAACACAGCCTCCATCACCTCCACAGCCATCGCTATTTCTATCTATACCACACCACAACCACCATCAGTACCAAAAGATCCATAAACTCGCCACCACCACCGCATACTAACATCGTTGCATCACTACCGAGAAAACCACCTCAAAATCACAACCAAAATCGCTGCAAAACGTCGGAGAAGGGTAGCAAAACACCGCAAAACTGTAATCCCGCCATAGAAGCCAGGCAAATGCAACTTCGGGAGAAACTACTGGAACGCCATGATCTATGAATAGGGAAAACTAAATATTTCCGCGATCTGTGTACTGGCGAAATGACAGATCCACATGCAGAAGCCCCAACGCTATAGTTGTGCGAAGCGGTTGTCAGAGTTTGAATGGGTCGTCGGAGAGAGAAGGGAGAGAAATGAAGAGGGAAAAGATGAAGAGAAATGAAGACAGAGAAGGGAGAGAAATGAAATAAAATTAGGGTTTTGGTGGGTATATTATTTAATTATTAATTCAATACCTGAATTATGATTAAAAATCTCTACACCTGATTTTTGCACTTTGAAGTTTAAACACCTGGATTTATATAATTTTCCCTTTAAAAAATTAAAAAAATTGGCCCAACTGAAGTCGTCTTCTCCCTTCTTCCCCGTCTTCACTTCACGGTATGTCTGGTCTTGCAGCTGGTAGTTCCCAATGTGCATGTAAATTTCGACGAATCCAACACGCATGGTCGTGCCTCATTGTCGGGTGCTAGATCTATCACTGCTCCCAATTATTGAAGTAATATTTAGTTCATCGTATTCATATCATATCGTTCCAAATGAGGAGTTTCTTTATAATTTGATTTAAACTCTAAGGAGGGTGATCACTAATGATATTGTAGGTAATTTTATCTAAATGATTGACACATCTTCGATTGTAATATCATTGATGATCATCGACATTGTTTTCATTAATAATCATTTGCTAAATTATCATTATTCTCGAAAAGTTTTATCAGAACTAAATATTATTTCAAAACATTATGTTAGTAATTTAATAACTAATCTACAACACATAAAAAGTGTAGATAGATGGCTAACGTTGTTAAGTGAGCATAGCCGAGCTACTCAACTCGCTCACCGTTTCAATTGACACGGTTCAATTAACCATCACACCATTTTTTTAATATTATTCTCCACATCCTTTCCCCACATTTCGATTACGAAGAGATTCAAATGGCTTCATCAACATCAAAATATCTGTCAATAACGTCTTCCACTTCATCTACTGTGTATTGAAAGAATCAAATAATTAACTTGGTTAAATAGACTTCTATTTATATATTTTTTAGCATATCACTTCCTCTCTTTATTAGTTTTCTTTCATGCATTTGCAGAAACCATATCAACAAACTAGTAAGTATATGATTAAGGACTTTTTGTTAGGTAAAGGATCGGTAATACCCCATCAAAGAGGTCATTTACTTACGAGGTTGTACCCAATAGTCAATTAATTCGTTCATTAGGAGGTCCTGAACAAAAAGTATACCCAATAGTCAATTAATTCGTTCATTGGGAGGTTCTGGACAAAAAGTGTATTGGTTCTGAAATCTTTTCCATCTTGTTGGAAGTGTTCTCTTCGAATTTCTTTGTAGGCACGTTAAATTTAATGAAGCTCGACTGAAGGCGGGTGGTTAAATAGCCCGACCTACCGGGTAGAAGATGGTTCCCATGAAGGGTAGTGATCATTTGCTTCATCAAATTTTTAATGTTTTTTGAAAAATAAAAAAAAAAAACAATTGTAATTTGTCAGTTGAGCTGCCTGAAAATAAAATTACATTTACAAGAGAATGCTTTAAAAAAAACAAAAAAAAAAAAAAGAAGAAGAGAGAAATCTATTTGTACAGAAAAAAAAAAAAAAATACTTTATACTCTTTAGCATGTGTTTTGGAAGGTGTTCAATGTGCAACTTCAAGGTGTCTGATAAAACTAATATTCGATAATAATTCTCTCTATAAAAATAACAAAAATAAAATTTAACCCCAGAGACAAGGGACAATTTTGAAAACATGAACATGGATGGCGGAGCAGCCGGCGATTCCAGCGCCACCTCCGCCGTTTCACAGCTAACCCACACCATGTGGCAGCGGTACCAATATTTCTTGGACAAATCAACGCCGCTAGTGATGTACCGTTGGATCTTCCTGTTGGTGATTGCATTCATCTACGCCGTGCGTATGTACGTTGTTCAGGGGTACTACATCGTCACGTACGGGCTGGGAATCTACATCCTCCAGCTGCTGATTGCGTTCCTTTCGCCCCAGATAGACCCCGAGATCCAAGAGGTGACCGATGGGCCCGCCCTTCCGACCCGAGGCTCCGACGAGTTCCGGCCCTTCGTCCGTCGCCTCCCTGAGTTCAAGTTCTGGTGAGATTCCTTGATCTCTTAATTCCTATAACATAGATTGAAGGGTGAAAGTAAGCTCCTAATGGATTTTGCTAAAAAATATTTTTTTAGTATATTTTGATAAAAGTTATGAAATGTGTGGTTGAAAAATTGATAAAAATTGTGGCTCTCATGAAATGTACGGTTCAAAATGAGTTTGGGGGAAAACGAGTTTAAAAAATAGTGCCAAACAGGGGCTTAAAATGCAGCGAGATCTGGTTTTGCTATAAGAAATTGGTCATAGACCAAGTCTAGACGAACCGATGTCGAGGGGAATGAATGTTCAAGCGCCTTGAGGGACAAGGTGTTAATTAGGGAGTTGAGGGGAAAAACCAGTTGCATGGATTGGCCAAGATGATGTATGGCCTAAATATGTCAGTGAGAAACTAGTTACTTCGTTGGTTGTTTGGCGGCTTAGACTTTGATCGGGATAGGGTTTATTAGCATGTGTGTATTTCGGATGAATATGGGATCTTAAAAAATGATTGCTATTTTAAATGGCCAATATTCATATTTAATAGTTCTAATTTGCAGTATTGGAGTATTATTTTTGTAATTCGGTAGGTTGAATGTCCAATATTGGAATTTTATTTGTGTGATTTGTTATGGTTGGAGTTTTTCTGGTGTGACTAAAAATGGGTGACTTCGGGTGTTCTGGAACTTCACCATGAAGTCAATTTTGATATTTTTTTAATTGAGAAGGCATTTGGTGCATATAAATGTAGTTGAGAGCCGTCTCTTGCTATTTTAAATGTTGTTTAGTATATGTTCTTAAGTTTTATGCGGCTGAATTTATTGTAGGATATTGATAGTGAAGGATAAAAGTTAACTTGTAAAGGGATCTTTCGTGTAACGATTGTGTGTGTGTCGGTTGGGGGGGGTGGGGGGTGGGGTTCAATTCATTATTAGCTAATATGATACCATGAGTTATTAGCTGTACTTTGAGGATCAAATCGATTTACGAGACTATTTATTTTGAGGTGATTGGAGGAATGAAGTTGAAGGTATTAGGGAAACTGTCAAACAGTAGTAGAGCTAGGACTTGTTAATTGGGGGGCCCAACAATAGTCGACGGTGATACGATTGACAGTAAACAATAAAGCTATTGGAATTGAAAATAAATAAAAATGTATAGATATGATGTGTCAAGTATATCTTGCCAACTTTACTCGTCTAAAAATTAGCTCGTGCATCTCACGATGAAATTATGTAAAAAGAGCGAAATATACAATGGAACTTAAGGATGAGGTTTGAAAAGTTTGATTTTAAAGGTTGGAACGAATTTGTCTACAGGTCCTAAATGTTGGGGACTGATTGCACAATATTTTCCAAGTAAAGAAGGAAAAGTAAGATTGTGGTTGGGAGGATTTGAAACCTTATTTCTTGGATAAAAACTTTTACCATTTGGCCCTGTTTGATTGGGATCTATTTTCCATGAAAAATGGAAATTAAATTCCATTTTCACATTTTTGCATGTTTGATGGACTAAATTTTTCATGGAATTGGGTTTCCACATTTTCTTGATTTTTGAGGAAAAGCTTTTCTAGGCAACTTTTTTTTTTTTTGGCAATGGAAACAAATTATATCCTCAATTATAACAAAAATTTTCCTTTTAATGGACAATTTTCATGGAAAACAAAGCTAAACGAATACCAAAAGATCCAAAATTTAAATACTTTCCAGTGAAAAATTATACCATTCAAATACAATTAATTGACAATTCCCACTAAAACAAGTTTTAGGCAATTCAATTCTCTGAAATTCATTTTCTTTCCACCCAATTCCATTCTTTCAATCAATTGGACCCTTAGATGAGTCTTTTCTTTATATATATTTTTTTCAAATTTAATAGAAAAAATCAAAAACTAAAATCTAACAAAACTTTGGGGGTCCAATATCCCCTTGGCTCTGCCCCTGAGGACAGATAAATAAGGATTCCATTATACCATGTGGATCTTTTCCTGTTATATTTTCTTCTACTCACTTGATAGAGTTAGTGACAACTGCACGATTTAACTTATGAATCATATAAAGGGTGTGTTTTGAGCCCCATTTTTTGAAAGAATGGTTTTGTAATAGTGATTTTTTTTTTGGGAAAAAGTTTTAGATTTACGTGTAAAATTATTTTATTAGAAGAATGTATAATTGAAAATGAGTTTGAAAAAAATGAGATTTTATATAATTGGGCCCAAACAGGGGCAAATTATATATGATGCCTAAGAAATGGAGCTAAGAAGGATCAAAAGTGAGTTATTGTAAGATTTCTTGATCCATCCCTTATATTCAAAGTTTATAGCATGTTTGGCTAAATTTAAAACCTTTTCTGAGAAGCATCACTGTTAATTCTTCTCAAAAAAAGTTGCTTATAAGCACCCTTTAAACTTAGCCAAACATGCTCTGGTAGTCATTTCATAAATCAAAGCAAGTCAATAGTCCACGCGCCTCAAGATATCCATTAAATCATGCAAACAGGAAGTGCATGACTAACCATTTATACTTTGATTGGTTTATTCTCAACTACATATGTATAAATTATATCCCATCCCTAGTCCAGATGAGCCTAGTAAACCATACAAAAGGTGGAATTTTGATTGACCACGCGTCTCAAGGTGTGGCCTAATCATAAAGATAGGTGAAAATGCAAGGATTCCTCTCTATAGGATAGTAGCATACATGTAATGTAACGCCTCAAGCTCTAGGGACTCGTGGCATTATTAAGATCTTAAATTTGCAAAATTCTACCTAGATTGTTCATAAAAACGTGAAAATTAACTTGGACTAGAAGCATTAAGGCTTCAGAGAATCCGTTGCAAAACTAAAGAATTTTTTTTTTTTTTTGGAAAATTTGGATTTTCAGCTTGTACAGTCTTCTAAAAAAAATCTTTTTGGGAACTAAATGAAATCGAAAATTTAAACTGTATGCATCTTACACAGCGAAGAATTACATGTTAAAATTTCGTATGCAAATTCAATCGATAGATGGGTCAAAATTGTTTTCAAAACCGGATCTATGTGTTCTCGGGTACATTCTGGCAGCCCTCGGGAAAACATCCATAACTTGAGTTTTACGAAATAAAAATTCATGATTCCAAATCCGGGAGATAGATAACTCATATGGCTACCTTCTCCAACTGGAATCACCTCAAAATTTCAAGTATTTTGATCGAGGTGAATTTTTAAACTTAGGGACAGAAACTAAAAATATTTAAACACTGGAGTTGCAACTCAAATGATCTAAATAACCACAATAAAAATATCCTATCCACCATGAAACAATTTTCATCAAACAATTCAGTCTTCAAACTTTCAAGAAATACTAACTTCAAATATTTCAAAATTTAAACAATTAATCGAACAAAACATGACTTAAGTGATGTCTTTTGGAATTCTCATCAAAGCACCACCGCTCTCATGCACATTGCCATTGATTGCCTTAATTTGAAATTGTTATGGGGTTGAGTTTACATAGAATCACTCAATAGACTCGTACACACGTTAAATCCAAACGTATCATACTTTAAGCATATATTCATGTCATTTAAAATTTTAATAAGCATATCGATGATCAAGTGACATACTAACATTTGGTGCACTACTACGCCACCAATTTCACATTTTTGGTGCACTACTATGCTACCTATTCATATTTAAACCCCATAATGGAGCCACACATAACATATAATCACATCTATACATGCTAAAATATCACATGAATTGAAATAAAACACGGTTTGAGTCCGTCTCCTTTGAAATATGTCTTAGGGTTTGAGCACCGTGTGCGTGGACTTCAAAAGTACCAAATCTAGAAATTTTGTGCAATGCCTTTATTTTTCTTTCCTCTCCTCTTCTCAAATATATTTCTTCCCCCTTTTCTTTCACTTATAGCGTAGCATGTGCTTGTGTTTGGTTACAATCAAGTCCTAATGGATGAAATTCCTTCTTGATTTAGATGAATTTCAATTCAACTAGGAGTTCTAGAATCTGGAATTAAATCAGTCACTAACCTCCCTAAATTTCTAGTAATTAGGACTTTCACGTTTGAGGTCTCTTGAAAATGTGATTAAAGCTTATCAAAAAAATAAGATAAGCTAAAATTTTATAACTACTTCGACTTGATTCCTATATGTCCTAATGAATTTTTTCTTGAGGTCTTTATCCACGAAATAATTTGAACTTCGATTAGAGCCCAATATTGGAATACTAATGCTCACAATTACAATAGTTGAATATTAATCTCTTGATATCGAACATTCCATAGAAATTAGAAGTGTTAACTGAATAACGACTTATGTAACTACTAACTCTAATGCAATTTGATGATAAAATATAGCTTAAACCTTAAGTATAATTTGTCGCAAAATAACTTTTCATGCGTAAAACATAATTAAGGCTAGACTAAGTGAACATACTTAATTACATGACCAACTTGAAGCACATAAATTGGAGAAAACTTGTACCAACACAAATTTCTTCCTTACAAGAATTTGGGAAAAAACTATTGCTTTTAAAATATGAAATATTTTGATCGCAATATGTAATTATTATTTGCATGTGTTTTTCTGCCCCCTTTGGGGTTCTGGTTAGCTATTTTGATAATGTGTTACAAGTTGGACTCTTAAGATCGAAATAACTCACAGATCATACTTATTTAAGGTGATTGAATGGAGTAGAACAGTATGAGGAAAAGAAACACGAATAAATAAAGATTTTAGTAAGTTCCTAAGCTATTTCAATTTCACTATGAAGCTCTTTTACTGTTATATAGCCTTAACTAACGCGATAGTCATTGACAACTGCGTGATTTGAAAACTAACTAATTAACCATATAATTTATAGATGATGCCTAAGTAATTGCTAAAAAGCTATGATGCTCGGATTCGGGTATGGGTATTGGGTACGGATACGTATCTAAGTGTCAGATCTTTTATTTTCTAAAATGTTAGATATGTGGACATTGCTAAAAAAGTTCAAGTTTCAGACACGGATACGTTGATACATCTTTCAAATTTCAATTTTTTTATTAATCCAGTATGTCATTTTGAATAGAACAAAATTAATTATTTACAATGAAGGAAATATGTATTTAATAAGGAGTTAAGATGAATAAAATAGAATTTTGCGATTTAGTTTTCAATTATGAGAATTATTAAATGTTATATAAAATAGAAAATGAGGAATTTGATTGTAATTTGGATTTAGTGGATCACTAAGTAGCATTATATGAAACCCAATTTCATTTTATACAAACAAAATCCTAAACCATTGATACAGAGAGAGAATGGAGAGAAAGAAGAAGAAAAAGAAGGTAAAACCAGCGCCGCCGCCTTTCTCCGCCCTCTCGGCGACGATGCTAGGTTTATAGAGACCAAAAGTGGGAAAGAAGAAAAGGAAAAGAAAAAAAAAAAAAAGCAAAAACAACGAAATGTCCGGTTGAAAATTGGACGATGCGACACACATCCCATACCCATACCAATGTCGTGTCCGACACGGGTACTCTAACTATTTCGAAGAGTCTGAGCATCAGAGCTAAAAAGAAGTAGTTTGTAAGATTCTTGATCCATCCTTGATGATATTTGAAGGTTAATTGTCCAATAAATCACACAGCAAACCAGTAGTCCATGTGCCACAAGATATGGGCTATGGCATTCAGACAGGTGCATGAACAACAAATCTGTTTTGAGCAGTCATCGGTTTATAATCAACTGTATATGTATAAGTTTATATCCTAGACCTGGTCTAGGTGATCCTAGTGAACCATACAATGGGTAGAATGCCGACCAATCATATGTGATAATAGATATATCTCAAGGCATGCTTAATCCAAAACTAGGTGAAAACTCTACAATTCTCTCTGTACGGTAAGAGTATATGCCTCAATATTATGTTTATATGGGCAGTCTATAAGTTCTGGTTAACTATACTTACTTTTGAGGAAATTTGGGAAACAAAGTAGAAAAGTTCGAGGGGAAAAAGACAAAAAAATTAAGGATTTCATTATGTTCCCAGGTCGTTGTACTATAAGGCTCTTTTGCTGCGTTCTCCATTCATTGGCAACTGCCCTATTTACAATTCCAGACCTGGTCTGTTGATAAGTGATAAGATTGTGATTACAGATAGAAAAATTACATAGTGGTGCAAGTTGAGGAGATAAGATCATGCAATATCCACTTGATCTTGTTTAAAGCTGCTTTACAGAGTGAACATGTTCCACCACATCATTATTGTGTTGGCTCACACAAACCATTAGCTTGCAGTGCTTCTTGTGCATATGATTTCGATGAGAAAAATAAAGTGAGTGTTACTGGATGTTGTATCCTGTGATTTTCCTAATCTCCACCTCCTCGATCTTTTAAGACTTGAAATTCCAGACAGCATAATGTCACATGGAAACAAGTAGACATTCATACTTGTCACCTTTCCATAAATAACATGATGGTTTGGTTTTGTCGAGTCTGGTATTACATAGCTTATGTGATTCCTCAAAATACTCTGTTATCTTGAAAGTGCAATCTTGAGAATTACAGTTTTTCATAGATTTAGAGGAGCTTTAGTTTTCTATTCATTTGAAAAATGAGTTTTTTCTCCATGTTCCTATTCATATCTTGGGAGTTTTGGCTTCACATACCATCTCCATTTCCCTGTGGAATTGGGCAGTGTCAATCTACCTGGAGATAGTCATCATTTAGCAGTTGCTACTGACACAAAGTGCTAAATGTTCAATGTTGATGTCACTGTTACCTTGCGAAGTTATACCAATGCTGAGTAAGACATACTGAGTTTGTTGTTGTCTATCAGTGTGACACTATTTTTGGATCATCTGTTGTAGTTGATACCTTTTTGATGTAGAATCAAAAGAATTATAGCAGAGGAGAAATACAGAATTAGAATTGCAGGAAGAAAATAGTAGTAGAAGAGACGGAGAAGAAGCCGTGAAGAAGCAAGAGGAAGAAGAAGGGAGAAGAAAAGGGGAGAAAACGGGCTGCAAACCACTCTTTAATTCATCATATTCACCAACTGTCTAAATTACAATGAAAAATACAATAAATAGTAAAAAACCTAACGGGTTTGGGCTAACCCACCACTACAAGCCCAATAATAGAAAATGTAAAGGATAAAGCCTAATAACAATAAAATTAAGTCTCGATTGACAAAGCCCAATAACAACAACAATAATAAAAATAAATTTCGATGTCTCGATGATGTCCGCATCTCTTTTATCATGGGAAATGACCTTGTCCCAGAGTCCTATCTTTATGTCGACAATTTCTCTCTGTGGAAATTCTCCAACTTCAACATTTTCCTTTTTCTTATAACTTTCATATATATTAGTATCTTTCCTGCTGTTGGAATTTATTAGCCAGTTTCTTTTGTTTTAGTCCTATATAATTCTGATCTTTGACCACGAAATGGATGGATGCTTCTAATGACAGGCATTCTCTCACAAAGGGCTTGTGCTTTGCTTTTGTACTGACGTTTTTCAGTGCATTTGACGTGCCTGTGTTCTGGCCAATTCTATTGTTCTATTGGTTTGTGCTATTCATTTCAACAATGAAGAGGCAGATAATGCATATGATCAAATATAAATATGTTCCCTTCACTTTTGGGAAGCAGGTATGTTAAGTGTATGTATTATTAAATTTAATATTTTATTTCATATCGTGATACCACTTTCAATGATAAAAGCATTTCCCTCTGTATTCAGCGTTACTCTGGGAAGAAAGCAACTCCAATTGATGACTCAAGCACGGTCAGGCCTTAAGGTTTCAGGCAGGTCTTGGATTTAATGCTGAAGACATGTTTATGTTTAGGGCCAAAAATTAATTTTAGAGAGGTTCCATGCTCCTAACATTCCATTTCTGGGCATAAGCAATTTATTGTACAGTTCATCAGTGATTTTTTAATACTCTTTACTTTGGAAAAGCCAGCCAATACCCTTTTTTCTTTATTGAGTGGTAATATAGTTCAATGCTGTACCTATATCAGAGTAATGCGATAGATAAATCCTGTTCAGTTCTAGCTCCTTGAAAATGCTGACATATAATGTTTCTCAGCACTACTTGTAGACATTCATGCAATTTGAGATTTTTATGATACATGATATTACAATTTCTTGACACCTTAAAAAGGAAATTCCAGGTGAATTCGTTCTGTTGCTAGAAATCTGATAGCACAGCCTCTTTCCCAGCTTTGGTATTTTTTTTGGGGGGAAAAAGGCGTTTCAGGGTTAATGTTGCCAGTTTATTTGTGGTGCACTGTTGGAACCTTGATGCTCCATTCCCCTGGCGATCAAATTCTTGGTGGGAATAATCAACCTTCATATTGTTTTAATAACGTTACATGCTCTTTTTAATGGTTTTTTATGGGTTGTGCCGCCTAGGATAGGTGGATCTCGTAATTGTTATGTTTCATTTTGATAGGTGCACCCGGCATGGTATTCCATGACTAAATAATATATCGGTGTGGTGATATGAGTCGAGTGTTACTACTAGTGTGTGTTTGTTAAAGTATATGTGGCTAAGGAGGATTGATTATGCAAGATCTCTCCGATGGAAAGTACGACCGAGGTCTAAGAAGTTCTGAGTTTTGAGGAGAACCCATAAATGACTTGCAGCTTCAGAATTTAGGAAGAGGAGAGTGGACACCGGTGGGATGACTTTAACATAAAAGTATATCTATCGTTCACCTTTTGGAAATGAAGGCAAGAGTTTGCCCATCCAGGAGTAGCCGTATGAGACGAAAATCTCACAGGCGTCCATGTACCATGAACCAGCAGAAGATTAGGCAGTGTGAAGCAGCACCTATAGGAGTTTGTCATTGAAATGCTATCTATCCTAAAAGATAAGGAAATGTAGGACAAGTTATAATTGGAGGGGCTGGAATTGATGTCCCTATAGAGAGATGCCCTTCTGCCCTAAAATTTGTGGTTGTCAAGTCTCAGTACTAGTCTCCACTGTGGGGTTCACATTATTATCACCTCGAGTTTTCATTTTTCAACAGTGGACACTCCAGAGAGCATCTATGGTTAAGTTTGAAAATATTGCTTATAATTAAATTTAGTTCCGCACGGGTTGGGACGAGCCTTTTACGTACTGGGCTACCAGGTAGTGGCCGAGTGGCACATTTTGTGACTTCTAGTTGAACATTATTCTTTTTCCCCAAGTCCGTGATGAATGAACGAACCAACACATTTTGACACCCTAAATTGAACAATATGATACATGATTGTATCTAAGAGGTGGATGGGGTTCTCTTGAGCAAGTCCTTGTCGAATGCTCTGTCACTCACTCATTGATTGATTGATTGATTGAGGACCACCATTTATGAATCTCGTGGGATTGATTTCACTTTTCTAATGCAAATTTTTTTAATTTTTTTTTAGGTTTATAAGTTGTACCGTTTTGGTTATGGATAATATCACTTTACCAAAAAGATTTTGATAGATGCAATGACAGTAGTTAAGGTGACAACAGATGATTGGATAGAGAAACTGATCGTGTTTTAACTTTTAAGTAGTCAAATGATAGAGTGTTAAGTGACATTATGTCAACATTTCTGTCATTCTATCTGGTACTTTAACGTGATTGGTTGATTATCATTCCGAGCGGGATTACCTGTCCATCACGGTGGCTGTAGGCCTAGAGCTGGAGTCTATATTGTCCTCATTGTGTCGTGCACAGTGAATTTATATGGAAGAATATTTGAAGGGAAAGATTAAAGAGCAATGGGTCGAACTAGAATCAAATTAGTGGAAAATAAAAATTGTAGAGAAATAGTAAAAAATAAGTTTGCCATGTAACCGGATCAATTATGGTCCAATATATATCTTTTGGTCGAATCAGTTAGTTTGGTAACATTGGCATGGAAGGGTAAATCTTCTTCTCTAATCAATTTTTTTATAATCTAAACTTTTTTATAGTTAAAACTCTCTTTTGTTTAGTTACGAATTTTGGCAGAAAATATGAATGTCTAATAGTAATTGAAATATTTGATCTAAGAAATTAATTTATGTAGTGAGGAAAGAAAAGAGGAACATAAAAAGAATACAGCCCATTCAGAGCCTCAGAACGTTCAAACTAAGAATCTTGTTTTATGAGTGAAAAAGAAAATTGCAGAGCTTGAAAAGATTGATTGGGACTTGTCTTCGCAAGTTACAAATTGGTTTTATCACTTGACTCTTTCACTCACAACTATTGATAGAAATCGAAAGTTTGTTTTTATGAGGGCATTTAATGTATAAGTTAATGAACGAACACAAGCATGATTCTACAGAACACCACTAGATACACACAATGCCGGGGGTTCATTTTTTATTCCGATAGACCCCACACATGTGAGTGGGTATAAAACATCTGTAAAAAAAAATTATGTACATATGGTTTTTTCCTAAGTTAATATCAAATCATTAATATAAACATTTTATAATCAATCATGTAAAATGTGTCTTTGTGAATATTTAATTAAAATAATTAAGTCGAGTTTTTATAACATGTGAAAAAGCATGAATCAATTTTTAGAGGGAAATGCTATTATTCAATGACCATGATTTGAAACATTATGAATGTCAAACTTAATGTACAAAATAAATGTACATGTAGCATCGTTGTTTAGAAAATGGGCACCTGTAAGGTGCCTATGGACATTTCCCTAGGAAAAATCCCCTAAAGATTTGAATTCAAGCATGTTTTCACGAAAGTCACATGATGATTTAGAGTCGGTTTGAGTCCTTTTTTTTTTTTTTTTTTGACAAAAATGCTTTTTAGAATAGTGATTTAACAGAGAATGCGTGATTAAAAAATAAGGAAAAGTTTTGAGTTTATATGTAATATTATTTTATTGAAAAATATGTGATTGAAAATAAGAGAGAAAAATATATTTTGTAAATGATGAGACCAAACAAAGGCTCAATCAGAATAAGAAATTAATTTTGTTAATATAATTATAATTTAGAATTTGAGTCTAACTTACTAATCGAATAATAAATCGGCCATCCTCGCGCATGAGCTTTACCATGGCATTTATCTTTGGCTTGCTCTTTTTCTATTAATAATTTCGATAGAATAGAAACCACAGAAGTAACTTTTTTATATTCTCTCAACTTGTTCTCTCTGTTTTTCTCTCTCTAAACAATGGAAAGTGGACTTCCAATGCTAAACTGTCTTTTGCCGCAAACACTCAGAGGCCTATGTACATTTTCAGATTCTTCTTCTAATTCTTCTAAATGGGTATATGCAGTCTTTTGGAGGATTCTGCCCAGAAATTATCCTCCACCCAAGTAAGCAAGACTAATACATACTAACTGTATGTTTAACCAAGCTTAAAAAGTCACTTATAAGTGAATAAGCAAGTTTAAAACTGAACAATTCTTTTTGCTCATATGAAGTTGAAAATAAGCAAATTACTAAGCCGTAACCTTACTGTGAAAATACGTTACATTTAGCTTTGCTCTGTTGCAGGTGGGATCATACCGGAGGTACACTTGATCGTGCTAAAGGAAACAAAAGGAACTGGTAATGAATGAACTTCGTATATTATATATGAGAAGTTTTGACACGTTCAGGACAGTAATGAGAAGGAAAAATAAGATAATTTTTATCTAATCCTATCGACTACTGCGTCCTGAACATGAGTTTCATCTCCCATTTTGATATGCTTTGAGAAGTATTATCAAATGTTAGTTGGTAATTGTTATATATTTATACAATAAATATAATATGTGAAAGAAATAATTAATTAAGATAAAGTGCCCAACTGGTAAAAACGTGGAATTTGTGTGGGAGGTCGGGGGTTCGAGCCACGCCTCACGCATTATTATTTTTTAATTATTTTCGGAATTATTTAATGGGTCAACTAGCCAGTAAAATATGACTGTTTTAACTGCCCAGTTTTAATATCCATTACCATATGCCATTACATCTGCAACTTAATGCTAGATCATGGTGGAAGAAGTTACATCTCTTTATGCCTATATAAACACACTTTTGGGTATTAGATTACTACAACAAAAACGAAATTGTCTCTTCATATATACAGTAAAATATTATACTCAAATTGTCTTTTCATATTTTCTGGAGTACACTTGAGAGTTCTGAAAACCTTTTGTGATTGCTGCACAATTGGGTTATTTGATCGTTGTATCCTGGAGGTGATTGTCCACGGAGGTCGCAGCAGTTATCGACGGGCAATTTCGCTTTAGGACATCGTGCTGTCACGAGACTCGATCTATTGATAAGTTTTTTCTGCACTTTACCATTATTTTTATCCAACAGTAATTTGGTTCAGGATTCTAGTTTGGGAAGATGGATTTTGTGATTTTCAAGAATGTGAAAGAGCTGGAAGTGGATACAGAAAGGGAAGGTTTGGAGCTGATATCTTTTTCAAAATGTCACATGAGGTCTACAGTTATGGAGAAGGGTAACTTTTTTTTTGCTTGTTTGATTATTGCATTTCTTTAGGTGAATTGGTAAAAAAGAATTAATCCATTAGAGAGTCGACAAGTTAACTTCTTTAAATTCTATCTTCAATAGTTCGAGTGCAAGCCGAATTGGGTATATCCACAATTTTTATAAAGTGGGTATTTTTATGTGTTTTTTGCAGATTGGTGGGTAAAGTTGCAGCAGATAACAGTCATAAATGGGTGTTTGGAGATAGCCTCAGCGAAAATGATCCTAATTTCATTTCCTCTTATAATGTCTCAATTGATCCTGTAAGCAAAATCAAAACTCTTGTAAGAATATTCTTACAGCCCAAAATCTTCTGGTCTCATTTTCTTAAGAGTTCTTCTGTACATACTTGCAGCAACCAAGAACGTGGGAGGTTCAATTCAATTCAGGCATTCAGGTCAGAAAATTTTCAGTGTGGATGTTCTTTTCTTGTTCTGTTACATCACTCAATTGAGTATGAAGTCTTCATCTTTGGCAGACTATTGCAGTTGTGTCTGTCAGAGAAGGGATAATTCAGCTGGGCTCATTTGACAAGGTACTTTACTTCAATTTTGCTACTTTTCGCCCTGTACGAGTTTCAGCTGCAGTGTTGGCAGCATTGCATTAGTGTTGGCAGCATTGCATTAGCTGCCAACATCGCAATTGTTTGCCCCTGTCCAATGATAGAATACTATAGCTGCCAACATTGCAGTTTTTGGCCCCTATCCAATGATAAAATGCCTTGTACAATATCCCTGTACATGTAGCAAAGTTCGCTTTACTTTATCCATGTCAATTATCTTGTATAGATTTTTACCCAGCATCAAGTCATTAGCCAAGCCTTCTACTAGCATACAACTATAGGGAGACTAAGCCCAATATCTCTGATACTTTGTTGTTGGGTTTTTTAGGTTGCTGAAGATCTTAGCCTAGTAATAAGCATACAGAGGAAATTCAGCTATCTCTTGAGCATACCGGGCATATACACGATACAAAGACCGTGTTTACCAGTCCAACCCCCATATGACTATAAGCCGACCAACAATCTTATCGAAATGAACGAAACAGAATATGGAAAAGAGAACAAACTTCAGATGATCGGATCAAAAAGACATACTTGCGAGGAAATTACAAATCGTCGTTCCCCAATCAAGTCCATCAACTTAGGGTACAACAGCCCGCAAAATGGCATGGCTGCAGAACTACCCTTGTTCTCTAATATCCCTACTCTTTTGCCTTCAATGTCATGGCAGCAGCAATTGATGAATACATGCCGCAACATCAAGGATGATGAATGTGCAGGATTTACTGACATTCAAATGATCAAGTTGGAGCCATCTCAAGAAGAGAATCAAAATCCCTCAAACTATAGACTAGAATTTGAAAATCAAGAAGTGGCGGCATTAGGATTTGGACATTCTAGAGAAGCAGAGAATGTATCGAATCTCAATTAATTGGAGATAATAGTTGCTATCAAGGTTGAAAGCTATGTGATTTGTAGTATGCTTTTGTTGGTTGGTAGCTTGACCATGTAAAGTAATTATTAATAGTAAATCTTACTTAAATAATAATAACGATTCCTACATCTTATTGATACAAATTACACATCAATCAACACATTCAAGTAAATATTACTAATTTTACAACTCGGTAATCGACTCTATCAGCAGAGAAGAGGGGCAAACTCTATTGTCATTCTCTCGAGAACCCAAGTCTCCACTTCAAGCAGGACCCCTTCTATCTAGTTCAAATAGTATAGTGTCACACCGGACATCTAATAACTATAAATAATAAAACATCTTACTAGCTAATTATAGTACCCTTAAATCACACAAACAATAGAAAAACAGTGACTATGAGACATTCGGTGGACAAAAATGCAGGAAATTGATCAGGCAGACCACACAACTCTTGAATGGTATGTATATTTGTGTGGGCATTGTATAAATGGAAATTCGATTCAATTACAATATGTTAGATGTGTTAGACTGAACGATATTGAGCAGATTAATAAAGATTTTAAATTCTTATCTATTTTATTGTATGTTAGTCTTCAATACTACATAATAAACTCGTCATAGGGATATGTTTGGTATGCAGTAATAAATGTAAAGAAATTATCTTTGACGAATCCTTTTCGCATGCATAATTGGTTCTTCAACTATTTCTTGAGTTATAGAAGGGAGATAATTATTCTTAGAATGAGTTTCTTAAGCAATCAGATAAGAGTTTATTTATTAGTTTACATTTTCATCATATTCATTTTTCTCATCAAAAGTCACACCTGTACAATTTTTATTAACCAGTTTGTTTCACTCCTCATTTGTAGAAGAAATCCAACCGTTAGTGGACCCCAATCCAGCCGCAACATTTGACTTGCTCCCCACATATTTTCAATGGCAACGGTCACATTTTTTCTACTTTTACATAGAAAATGGGACAATGCAACTAAAGTTTAATTAGGGCTTGTGTTTATTATAAAAACATGTTGAACTAAGCTTATTTATTCAAATTTAGTTTTCGTTTCAAATAGATACAATTTTTCTTGCACTCTTTTACATATAATAGTCATGAATCGCTACTTATATAGTGTTTTTCTTGAAAATTCATATACTCGTTAAGAGTCACGATTATAGTCGAGAAAATAATTGCATGCTAATCTTGGAAAGCGAATAATAAAAAAAAAAAAAAAAAAGAATGGGAGAGGAAGATAATAGAGTTGGGATTAAGTTGAAGAACACGACATTGATTATCTGTTCTTTGGACAAAATGGATGGTCCCTAATCTTAACCTTGATATTTTCTTGGACAGTGCTACCTAAATCCACCAAAATGAGTTGCAATAAAGATTATGGAAAGTTGAAAGTGGTCCCTTTCATTATTAGACGTGATATGTCTCAATACTTCCCTTTTTTCTATGTTTCCATTTCTTCTATATGGTCCTAAGCAGTTAACTTGTCTCCTGCTGATGAATCATAAGTATTTATTTAGATAGATAAAGTTTATTATTTGTCTAGTAGGTATAAGTTTTCAATTTATTATTAGAGCAATGGTCCTTACTGTTGGGAGGAGATCAAACCATTAGCTCACAAGACAACAACATATATTGTGCAAAACAAAAACTATACAACCGAAAATTATGAACAATAGATAAAACACATAAGGCTGAAAATGAACAACAAAAAACTGAAATAAAATGAAAGAAACCGTAGCTTTATTTGGTGACCGAAACCCACAGGTTTTACTTCTCAAATATGTGCTTCAATCTCAAGAACAACCACTGTACAACTCGAATCAAAACCCCAATAATAAAGATACAAAAGGATGGCACTCAGTCTTAGCTGATTATTACACAAAATAGGAACTCTCTTCACTTTACACAGTTCACACAAGACCGAACCCTCAAACAATGAAATCACACAAGATTTACAAGCTATTGAGAGAAAAACAGAAATCAATTGAGAAGATTTGATTTCAACAGAGAAGAGAAGAAACTCGAAGGAAATGGCGCAACAGAGAGAATAGAGTCACAGAAGAATCTCGAAGCCAAGAAGAAAAGTCGAGAGTCTCAAACCCTAGGACCCCTTTTAAGTAAGTCACTCAACAGTCGCCAATCCAACGGAGTTGGAGGCGACACGTGGTGACATCACAGGCGTCCAAATAATAGGTAAAGAGCAAAACACGATTTTCAGCTTGCAAGACCAACACGTTTTTTTCTTCCATTAAGTAAACCGATGGATAGTGGGCTGGGATTCAATATCCAGCTGGGCCAACTAATTTTAGCCCAATGGCCATTTGCATCATTGTGCCATTATTTTCCTTTCATACTCCACATTGGTACAATGATTCAAACACATCGGTGGTTATTCAAACATCACAGATATCATCAGCACAAATAGCAGCATCCACAGATCAGCAAGGTGCAACATTTAGCAAGGTTAAGCAGTCCAGGAATTTGTTTAAAGGGAGTACTTTAGTACCTACATCAGCAGGATTGTAATTAGTAGATATCTTTTCAAGTTTCACAACACCTTGTGAAATAACATTTCTAATAAAATGAAATCTAACATCAACATGCTTTGATCTATTATGTAAAACAGGATTTCTACTTAAATGAATTATAGATTGACTATCAGAATAAAGAACAACTTCTTTAATAAAACCAAATTCATTAAGTAACACTTTTAACCAAATTCCTTCTTTGATTGCATCGGTGGCTGCAATGTATTCAGCCTCAGTTGAAGACAAAGTCACAATCTTTTGAAGCTGGGATTTCCAGCTTATGCATGAATTACACAAAGTATACATGTATGAAGAAGTAGATTTTCGATTATCTCTATCACCTGCATAATCAGAATCAGTAAACCCTTTTAAAATAACACCTTCAGCTTGTTTTCTAAACTGAATCCCTAAGTTTGAGGTCTCCTTAATATACCTAAGAAGCCACTTCATGGCTTCCCAATGTGCTTCGCCTAGATTTGACATATATCTACTTAAAACACTTATAAAATATGCCAAATCTGGTCTAGAACACACCATGAGATACATTACAGACCCAACTGCATTAGGATAAGGCACATTTGCCATTCTTTCAAACTCTTCTTTAGTTTTAGGACACAAATCATTTGATAGTTTAAAATGATTAGCCAAGGGGACACTAACACTCTTGGATTCAGCCATAGAAAACTTACTAAGTAATTTTAAAATATATGATTTTTGGCTAAGACTTAGTGTGTCTTCTCTTATATCTCTCTTAACTTCCATACCTAAAATCTTTTTAACCGGATCTAAGTCCTTCATTTCAAATTCTGATTTTAGTTTGTCTTTAATTTCCTCAATCTCTTTTATGTCATGACTTGCTAATATCATGTCATCCACATAAAGGAGTAGGTAAAGTGAATTAGCTCCACCTTGGCCCTTACAATAAAGATAAGTATCGAAATTACTCGTAAACCCAAGTCCAAGAACAAAATTGTCAAATTTTTTATACCATTGTCTTGGAGCTTGTTTGAAGCCATATAGGGATTTCTTAAAAATGCATACTAAGTCAGCTTTCTTATTCACTTCAAATCCTCTAGGTTGTTTCATGTAAATGGTTTCATCTAAATCTCCATTTAGAAAAGCAGATTTTACATCTAATTGGTCCAACTCCTAATTAAATTGAGTAGCCAAAGCAAGATTGACATGAATTGTAGTAAATTTTACTACGGGTAAAAAAATTTCATTGAAATCAACCCCTTCTTTTTGAGTAAAACCTTTTGCTACCAAACGGGCTTTGTATCTTACGTCATTCTCACTTTGTTCACCCCTTTTTATTTTAAAAATTCATTTACAATCCACAACCCTTTTACCCTCCGATCTTTTTACCAAAATCCATGTTTTATTTTTGTTGAGGGACTCCATCTCATCTTGCATGGCTGCAAGCCATTGTTTGGAATCTTTTCTACTCAAAGCTTCCTCATAGGATTCAGGTTCTTCTTCAATCATATCATAATAGGACAGCAAGGAAACATCATTTTCAAACCTAGCAGGAGGTCTAATGGTCATTCTTTCCCTATCCCTAACAAGTTGGTAATCAACAAAGGACTGTCCGCCTCTAAATCAGCCTCTATAACCTCAATAGGTTCAATTTCAGCTTCAGGTTCTTCAACATCTTGAGGGGCAGATTGGTCAGAACCCTCCCCAAATTGCTCCACCTCAATCTCAACCCTTTTACCCACATTTTCAGATTGTTCAGGGTTTTCTAAAAGGTCTGTAGGTTGCTGTCCAGACTTAAAACAGGGCAGGTCATCCTCATTAAATACCACATTTTTACTTATAATGACCATATAGCCTTTAAGCTCTCTCACCCATAGTCTATAGCCTTTAACCCCTTCCCTATAGCCCAAAAACACACACTTAAGGGCTCTAGGTTCTAATTTACCTTCAGTTTGGTGTGCAAAGGCTGCACACCCAAAAATCTTCAAGTTACTAAAGTCAACTGGTTTTCCTCTCCATTTTTCTTCGGGGATCTTAAAGTCTATAGCACTAGAAGGGTATCTATTAATCAGATAACTAGCAGTCTTAACTGCTTCACCCCAAAAAATTTAGGCAGGCCAGAGCACAACAACATGCATCTAACTTTATCAAGAATAGTACGATTCATTCTTTCAGCCATGCCATTTTGTTGTGGTGTGTGTGTGTGTGACTGTTCTATGCCTTAACATACCAGATAATTTGCACATTTCATCAAACTCATAATTGCAAAATTCCAAACCATTATCAGTCCTCAAAACTTTAATTTTCTTATCAGTTTGGTTCTCAATTAAAAGTTTCCATTCTTTAAAAACATTAAATGTGTCAGATTTTGATTTTAACAAAAATGTCCAATTTTTTCTTGAAAAATCATCAATGACAAGCAAATAATATTTAAAACCAGAATGTGTACTCACAGTTGCTGGTCCCCACAGATCAGCATGCAAATATTCAAGTATGGAGACAAATTTATGCATTCCAGGTAGGAAAGATAATCTATTATGCTTTCCTAAATGCAATAGTCACAAAAACTCAATTTTTCAATGTTATCTTTACCAAAAACATCCTGTTTTTTCAAAACCTGTAGACCTTTATTACTAATATGGCCCAATCTTTTGTGCCATATTTGTGATTTATCATTTGGGACTGAGATTACTGCTGAAGTGGACTCCAAAAAATTTTCAATTTGTAAAATGTAAAGTCCATGTTTCTTGGGAACTTCAACAATCTGCTGAGAGCTCCTCAAGATTTTAATGTAACCCTTATTGATCACAATGGCAAAGTTAAAGTCATCTAACACCCCTAATGAAATCAGATTTCTTTTCAAATCAGGAACATATCTAGCCTTTTTAAGAATCAACTTCTTATTCCCTTTTAAGTTTAAAGTGATAGTTCCAACACCTTTTACTTGACATGCCATGTGATTACCCATTAAAACCTTACCACCAATTACATTTTCAAAATCAGTAAAGAAATCCTTATTAGGACACATATGGTAGGTGCAACCGGAGTCAAGAATCCACTATTGACAAGGTGGACAGCTAACAGCCACATAAATTTCATCAACATTTGAGTCATTATAAGCCAAGGCAGCCCCACCATCATTTTTAGACTTATTTTTAGAGTCAAATAGTCTTTTAGGACACTCTTTAATAAAATGACCTTCTTCAAGGCAATACAAACATTTTTTTCCTTTGGCGTTCATTTTATTTTTGTCCTTAAAGTTGTCGTTTTTCTTATGTCCAGATTTCTTATTGAAATTACCATTTTTAGGATTAAACTTGGACTTCATCATCAAATTAACACCACTAACAGATTCCCTCTTATCAGATTTTAACTCTAACTCTTTTGTTCTTAAAGCATTAACAATCACATCAACAGTTAGAGTGTCCCTCCCATATTCAATTGCATTTTTAACATCTTTATATTTGTCACCAATTGAATTCAATAAAACCACAGCCAACTATCCATCTGAGAGTTTCTCGTCACAGTTGGTTAGGTCACGGGTTAATCTGTTGAATCTATCAATATTAGCATCAAGGTCAAGAGATGGATCAAGTTTAAAACCAAAAAACTGTTTTAGGAGATAAACTTTATTTGGCATATCTTTATTCAAATAAGTTTTCTCCAATTTTTTTCACAATTCAGCAGTAGTCTTAGTCTCACCAATTTCTCTAATCACATTGTCGATAAATGCAAGAAAACAGTACTCCATGCAGTTTCATCTTGTTCAGTTACTTTACTAGATTCAAGATCAGTAGGTCATGACTTATCAATGGCTTTAACACATTTTTGTTGAAGTAAAAGAACTCTCATTTTTTGGCGCTAGAGACTAAAGTCTCATTTGCCATTAAAAACTTCCATTTCAAATTTTGCCATTTTGAATGAAAAGAATGTATGCAGATCAATCAGACACCAATCAATGACTTGCAATGTAGATCAGTTAAATAAATGTCACCACACAAGAGACACTACAGAGTATCTAGATTGCAAGTTCAGAGATCAAAACTTATACACAAAACTCTATCAAGCTTTTACAATACTGCAATATGATTTTCAGAATTCAAGATTATCAAGAATCTCGACTTTTATCCAAATAACCCTCAGATTCCAGACAACTCATGGTTTCTGGACAAAGGAATTACAAGGAGTCTATGATTCAGGTTTTTTTTTTTAAAAAAAGGAAAATCACAAGACTGAATAAACTACATGAAGCATAAAACCCAAACAAGGCAGTAGTGTCAATGTAATCCAGTCAAGGCAAACATCTCAACAAGATAGTATCCAAATAGGGCAATGTCCAACCAAATAAGGCAGTATTAAAACCACACTAGGCAGAAACCAGTAAGACAGAACACTCAACACTATATAGTTAACTTGATAGAATCGTGATAACAAAAATTGTAAAGATCTCACCAAAAAACCCTTTAGTTAGGGTTTCAGGAAATCACGCAATCCAGCTCAAGAAAAAATTTCAGTGTCAAGATCGAACACCCAACGCATCAAGAACTCCTTCCAGACGCTCTGATACCACTGTTGGGAGGAGATCAAACCATTAGCTCACAAGACAACAACATATATTGTGCAAAACAGAAACTATACAACCGAAAATTATGAACAATAGATAAAACACATAAGGCTGAAAATGAACAACAAAAAACTGAAATAAAATGAAAGAAACTGTAGCTTTATTTGGTGACCGAACCCCACAGGTTTCACTTCTCAAATAGGTGCTTCAATCTCAAGAACAACCACTGTACAACTCGAATCAAAACCCCAATAATAAAGATACAAAAGGATGGCACTCAGTCTTAGCTGATTATTACACAAAATAGGAACTCTCTTCACTTTACACAGTTCACACAAGAACCGAACCCTCAAACAATGAAATCACACAAGATTTACAAGTTATTAAGAGAAAAATAGAAATCAAATGAGAAGATTTGATTTCAACAGAGAAGAGAAGAAACTCGAAGGAAACGGCGCAGCAGAGAGAAGAGAGTCACAGAAGAATCTCAAAGCCAAGAAGAAAAGTCGAGAGTCTCAAACCCTAGGACCCCTTTTAAGTGAATCACTCAACAGTCGACAATCCAACGGAGTTGGAGGCGACACGTGGTGACATCACAGGCGTCCAAATAATAGGTAAAGAGCAAAACACGGTTTTCAGCTTGCAAGACCAACACGTTTTTTTTCTTCCACTAAGTAAACCGATAGATAGTGGGCTGGGATTCAATATCCAGCTGGGCCAACTAATTTTAGCCCAATGACCATTTGCATCATTGTGTCATTATTTTCCTTTCACTTACCATTACCAATTAATCAGTACAATATCTTATTACCACAACTTGAAATTCTAACCAAATAAAATCCCCATAATTTCATGTAGATCCAAGAGTTATTGTACAGTTGTTTTGCTAGAGAATTGTTGGAAAAATAGTTTGTAGAAATTGTAGATAGTAAAAAGATTTATCAAATAACTAAAAGATCATTGTCTGATTAAATAATTTTATTCACGTGTACAATATTTATAACACAATTTTAATTTACTGCACCATATTTTAATTGTACTTAGGTCCTTAACTTTTTTTATTATAATATTTATGTCATTAATTTTTTTTTTCCGTCTAATTCTTATCTTCAACCTTTCATTTGTTAACATATCACGTTCTTGATGGTGGTTTTGTCAAATATTCATTTTTGTGTTTTCAAATAAAGAAAAAAAAAAACTTTGTCCTACTTCGACATTTATTTTTTAAAAAATATGATGGACTAATAAGTAGCTTTACGCTTTCCCAACAAACTTTTTGGATAAAATCATTATCAGAGACAAGATGTATTAATTAAGAGAAAGTTGGTGATGAGAATGTGTCGAAAAAAGTTAGGACAAATGTTACCAGTGTGTGGATGTCGAGTTTCAAGTTTTACGAGTCTAGACGAGGCTTAGACGTAAATTTTTGTTTCTTATTTGTAATATTATTTAATTTTTTAATAATTTTAGGAATAATGTAATTATTAAAATAATACATAGTAAACATCTAAAATTATAAAATATTATATTTACTCAATAATTCTTACAATTAGTCAATTATACAATTTTCAAGTTTTCAAGTGCAAAAATTAAACTATTTTTCATAGTTTCAACTATCAACTAAAAAGGTTTTATTTAATAGATATATAGAAACTTCATACATACTTTTGAAGTTTCCAACAAAATGATAAACTTCAAAATCATAATTATAATATAGACAATATTGTAGCTTAAATCTTATTTAACTCTTTCTTGGATTCCAATTTAATGTAGTTAATGTATCATCTTCTATCTTCCATCAAATTCGAATTTCCTACTTGAACCTGTTGAGGAAGGCAAATTGAATTTGGTAGTCAAACTTCATTGTTTTCTAATTTTCCTTTATGGCTTAGTATCACACAACGTCCTTTTGTTTGACACTTATTATGGAAAATGTTCCTACGTTTCATTTTTTTTGCATTTTTGTCCTTATTTCGACGTTTTATTGCGAAAAACATCATTTTCACAACAAAACGTCCCTACATTTGACACTTGTGGAAAACATCCCTACGTTTCATTTTTTATTTTTATTTTTTTGCATTTTTGTTCTTATTTCAACGTTTCAATATGGAAAACATCCATATCACCATTTTTTAACGTAAAATGACCCATATACCCTTCTATTTAAATAAAATATTAATAAAGCACGCTCTCACCACCAAGGCGTGGCATTTCACCCGTGCCACACACACGCTTAGACGTATTTTTAGAACAGTGAATGTTACTATACACCAAAATTAAAGACCTTAATCTCCTTTAAAATGTGGTGTGTATATAACTATCCCATTTCTATTGAATCATAGTAGAGATTAGTGGAATTACCCTAATGCGTGACTAATTTTGATTCTGAATTTTTGACTGAACTGCTGCATCTTCCAATCTATTCCTGGATCTTCTTGATTCAAATCCTCAAGTCTTCTTTGGTATTTATCCAAATTACTAAGAATTTATTTCAATTTTTTGTTTTGATGGTCCGTTTTAAAAACACGTTGGTTTTTTTATTTTGAAAAATTATTTCTTGAAAATGAAATTTGGTTATTCAATAAAAATAGAATAATTTCATATTAATATATTATCATGTAATATGTAAATTTGAAAGTTAATGAATTTTACAATATTTTTTCTTGTCACAAAAGTAAATTAATAATAAATAATAAATATAGTGCAAAATATAGGAAATAAAATTAAAAATTAATGATGTGGACAAGGAATATTTTTATCTGTATTCACTTAATTATATTTTTGTTTTTGAATTTTTATGTAAATAATCATTAAGAGCTTGAGCTTTTTTTATTCTTTATTTTTTATTTTTTTCAGAATTCTTATTTTTTATTTTTTGAATTTTATTTTTATAAGATTTTATAATTTTATTTTTTTAAAAAAATTAAAAATTTTATTTGTTAGAATTTTATATTTTTACTTTTTAAATTTAAATTTTAAAAATTTTATTTATACGCTTGTTTTTTTTTTTTTTTTTTTTTTTTTCATATTTTGAGTGTTTCACTTAAAATGATCAAAACGCTCAAAGTACCTTTTAAATTTTATGTTATCTATAACCTTGTTTTCAAATATGCATTTTTAAAAATATTAGACCAAACGCGTTTTAAGTGTTTTGCAAAACTGAAACTGAAAACAACTTGAAAATAACAAACCAAATATACCACAACTGTTTGCTTTTGTAGGTACATAGAACAAATGAAGCTAAGCAACTGGTAAACTCTAGCACCATTGGCATGGCTGAAATGACAGCAAGGTAGGTAGATCGCGTTGGCTTTATGCTCACCGTCTGAACCTTTTGGCCAAGGTGAGCAAGAGATAAAGCTCAATATTAGATAGCCAATGGCTATTGATGTCGTGTTTATGAAATGCGACTTATCACAAAAGTTTTACTTCATGAGATGTTGACATGCAGCTGTTTAGACGATTGGCGATAATCTTCTGGAGCCTTCCCTTAAGTGGGGTGTACCCTTATGCATCCGGTTAGTTTATCAGCCTTTGGTTCTTCTTCTTCTTCTTCATTCTCTCTTTCTAACAATAGAGTTTGGATTTATTGAGTGAAAATTTTGTAAAGGAAAGGCTTCTATGACGTTTGATGAATGGTAACTTATACTGTATTGAGAAAATTCAGTAAAGATTGATGTCTTCGATCTGTTGTTTAGTCTCTATAACAAACACGGTTTCATTGCTTGTTTTGAAGTTTTTTCCTAATACTAGAGCAATATCACTTAATGGATGCTCAATGGGTGAATATGCTGTTGACTGAACATCCAGACCCTTTATGCTAAACAAAAAAAATCATTTTGTTCTTTTACTTTGTTTAGTATTTTCTTTTTTCTTGTACGTTGATTGAGCTGATTTTGGACCAATTCTTCAATACACTAGTCTTTGAGTACTACTTAATAAGCTTGCTCATAAATGTAACTAGGCCACTAAATAATAATATTAAAGAGTTTTTATTATTAAATATGGTCTAATCTAGTATATTTATTGTTTGTTATGTAAGATGCAATGAATTAAAGTGAAATTGCAAGAAATGAACGAAAATTGATGAAAAATATGAATTTCAAAGTTTGGGGACCAAAGTGCAAGAAAAATTGTGTTGCCTTGCGCACACTTGAGGCCAAAATTTCGCAACCCGATGCTGATTTCACTTGTCCATGTGGGGCAAGCAGATATACCATGCGTGGGCATTGGATTATTCTAATCAGACGGGGTCAACTCTCCTTTTGTGATTCAAACTATTTTGGAACCCAATCTGGGGGCATTTTTTGACCAAAGTTTAACACCTATATATACAGAAGAAGAGCTAAACATTAAGGGGGATCTTTCTCTAACTTCTCATATCACAAAATCTATCAAGAAAAATGGGCTAATTCACCATCTTTTAGAAGAGAAGATCAAAGCTGGCAAGGAACTGAAGGTAAATTACATAAAGAAAGTGAAGAATCAAGGCTTGTAAATGAAGATCAAGAACAACAAATTTCTTCCACATTTTTCTTGTATTCACATAAATTCTGATGATGTCTTTTCATTATTCTTCTTGTAATAACATTAGAAATATGTTATGCTAAATTTGCTTCGCGTTGGGATAAAATCAACCTTATTATTATTTATTTTTAATTTAAAGACCAATTGGTTTAGTTTATTTGTGTTCTTAATTGATCTTGTATGCTTTGTTGCATTATTTAATTGTTTAATCATTAATTAGATAATTAGTTACTTGATATAGTTGCGAGCGGTTCATAATAAGTTAGAAATTAACAATATTAACGTGCAGACAATATATGTTAGAGATAACATGTATGACATATTCAATTACCTAGATAATCGTGTAATTAAATGTGTCACGTTACATATGAATTTGGAATAAAAATATGATCAGACCATACTTAGAATATGTTTAACTTACTTTGAAAGAGATATTTAAATAAAATTGGATTGTCAATTTTATAAATCACACTAAATTACATAGGTCAAGAATTGAAAATAAGATAATAATAGGTGGATTTGAAATTTCAACCCTATTTCACATATTAGTAAAAATATATAGATAAACAAACAAATTATCGCTTTTGTGACATTACATTTTGAGTTTGTTAACGAATTAATACAATTCAATTTAAAATTTATTCTTTGTGGACGATACTCTTTACTCACTACAATAATACTTGTTAACGATCATGTAAGCTTACGAGTTTCACACAAACACTTGCCTTATAAGTATATTTGATATGCAGTACAGAATGTTACAAAAATGTCTTCGACAAACCCCTTTCGCATGTATACTTGGTTCTTTGACTATTTCTAGATGATAATGAAACACATAACATCATTGGTTTGGAAGCTGGATATTGATCTATTGCCTACTTGTTGCCCACTCAAGGGCTGACCTATGAAGGGAGGAGTGGGTGCCGTTGCCCACACTAGATTTTCAAATTCAGCTGTTTTAAATTCAAATTTTCAGATTTTTTTTTTCTTTCCCAATTTATTGGAAATAACTTTTTATGTAACTGTGTCTTGCCCACATTGAACCATAATCTTGGGTCCGTCCCTATGCCCACTTGACCTTTTTAAACCATTTAGGGGAGCACAAAAGATTATAATAAATGTTGGTTAAGCTTAGAATGTGCTTATATAATTATTATTATTATTTTTTTAGAAATATACAGGACCCTTTTGATATATGTTATAATTTTCTTGATAATACACCGTGTATAGTTTGATTTATACTTGTCCAAATTCACGATTACAGTTGAGAACATAATTGTATGTTAATATTGGAAAGCGAATAAAAATGAAACCACGACAAAGATAAAGAGTTGGGATCATGTTGAAGAACGCGACACGGGTGTTATCTTCTATTTGGACAAAATGGATGGTCTCTAACCTTAACCTTTTTGATATTTTCTTGGACAGTGCTAACATTATTCCACCAAAATGAGTTGCAATAAGGGTTATGAAAAGTTGGAAGTGGTCCCTTTCAACATAAGATGTGATATGTCTCTTACTTCTTTTTTTCTTTGTTTCTATTTAATTATGCTGATCAATATGGTCCTAAGGAATAAATTTGCTTCCTAATAATGTGTCATACATATTTATTGTTAGGACTCTGACAAGAATTATGTATGTTGATACCACTTGTTAGGAATACAAGAAACAAGATTATATGACATAATACGAAGTAACAATCACAAAACAAGAATAATTGGCAGAGAAATGAAAATTTTATTAATATATAGAAAGAATATAAAATATTGTGTTTCTAACTTGATTCTAACTCATGCATAGTCATGTGAAAATCATACATTCCATGGAATATATAGGACGCAAAAGAATATATTATGGTTGGAAAGAGAATCAAAAACTGCGTCAAAACAAGTAAACAAAATTTCTTCGGATATATACACTGCTCGAGTGGTAGTCTCGCGCCATGTGAACGATGCTCGAGCAATAAGCGAGCGGTATGCCCCAGGTGCTGAGTTTTGGACCAAATTAATTCTAAACGTCCAATTTCTACCCAAAAATTTCTCATACCTCATTAACACATTTTTCAACCAATCCACGAACATCCAACGAAATTTGAGTCACAAAATAACAAATCCCCACCTTGACCCAAATTTCACTGTAACGAATAAAACTTCAAAATTTCTTCACTTGAAGACAAATTCAACTATAAGAAATAAACCAATGACTTTTCAACAAAACTCTCCAACCAAAAATTATACTCCTCCACAAAGTCGAACAAGGATAAATGAATCCAAGCATTGCTCAACAAAATTATTTTGGATTCCCAAAATATGCCCGAGTTATCAACACGAGAATGACATCACAAAATAAATCTACAATCACCAAACAAGGTAAAACCACTCCCTGAAACAGAATCAACACCACAAATTCTTTTGTAGAACGTTTTTTGCTAGACTCAACACTTTCAACCACATTTAAAGCATACACAACTAAATCAACTTTCCCATACCTATGTAAAAGGCCTAATATTTATTTTGGGTCTGTCTCTAGCAATTGAATACAATGACACCGCTGCTGATGCTGGTAACAGTAGCAAAGCAACATTATCCATAACCTTTAAACTCGACTGGGACGTATTCTTCAAAACGGACCCCAAACCAAACTCCAACTGCATTGTACCAAACTAAATATCTACCAAAGTACTAAGCCTTTGCTAATTGATCATCAATGACTATGCACAACCTTGCAAGACTTACAATTAGGACATTCGTTACCCTTCCAACACAACAAGAGTTCCTTTACAAACCTACAGAGCTCCACTTGCACTAGTAAACGTGTACCCTTTTGAACCAAGAGTATTCAAGGAGATAAGATCTCTCTTCAAATTCGAAACATGTCTCACTTCATCAAGTGTTATAATCTTTCCATCCGACATTTTAAGTCCGACCTTCCAATACCAGTCACCTTATAGGGTGCATTGTTGCCCATAACTACAACATATTTCGAAACTTCTTTATATGTTAAAAATAAATCCCTATAGGGACACATATGAAAAGTGTAAGATGTATCAAGAATTCAATACTCTTCAAATTTGGAATCGCCGTCAGAAATAATCAAAAGTTCTCCATCATTCAAATATTTCTCTTCAACATTAGATATATGAATTTTAGAATCTTGACAAGAATTGTGTATGTTGATATTACGTGTTAGGAATAGAATAAACAAGATTATATGGCACAACATGAAGTAGCAATCACGGTACAAAAACAATTGGCACATGAATGAGAAATTTATTAATATGGAGAAAAAATACAAAATATTGTGCTTCTAACTCGCTTCTAACTCGTTTCTAACTCATACAAAGTCATGTGAAAGCCATACATTTCGTGGACTATATATAGGACCCAAAAGAATATGTTGTGGTTGGAAAGATGATCAAAAATATTGTCAAAAAAGGAAACAAAATTTTTCTAGATATATACACCATTTGAGCAACAGGCGAACAATGCGGTGCTCGAGTGTAAGAAGGCATTAGGCGAGTGGCAGCGTTTCCAATGGTGCTCGACATTGAGTTTCGGTCCAAATTGATTCCAAACGTCCAAACTGCCCTAAAACTTCACATATCTCTTTAACACTTCTTTTAACCAATTCACAAACATCCAACAAAATTTAGGTCATAAAATAGCATTTATATAGATGGATATTTTTAAGATTATGTCTTGGGAAATTTAATGTATGTTCTAAATCTCTCAATTTTTGATCCACCATGCAATGTGTTATATAGATAGTGTTACAAATGGAAAACTCTTATGTCCAATGCTCACCAATAAATAGAAATGGGCATTATCCATTCTCTCTCCGATATTCATGTACATAATCATTAGATAACATAAGTTAATTCAATAAGTACATAGGCATTTAGTTAAAAAAAAGTATGATTGATCTTGCATAAACTTCGTGCCTTCTTTTATAGGCTTTCAGTTCCCTAAATTCCCTAGTCCACTTTCCTCATTTCCAACACCCGCGTTCCTACTCTAGGCAGGTGGTTATGGCACCAAATCTTTAAGGAATAATGTTATGTATCACTATTGGTGCTACAACACCAGTTTAAGTGGCGCTTTGTGATATGTTGAATTAATTGTTCATTTAATTGTACTTTTCATTTAATGTCACACTATTGTAATCTATATTGATGGTTTAACTTTAGTGATGCTAAATAGCATTACTTTTCTTCATGTTCTCTATTATCAAAACTTTCACCTAACTATCGCTCCATCTCTTTTGACCAAGTTTTACTAGAGAGTTTGGGGCTTACTAGTCATATGCTGGGTTTTAAGATGGTTCGAATGTTTGCCCCAAAATCTCAACATGTTGTTTGGCTCTGATTTGATGCTTAAGAAGAATGGATTGGGCTTGTGTAGTTTGGGCTCATATTTTAGGTTGTCATTGTACCTTATTGTTGACTATAAAATTACAATATATAAATTGCTTTCACCTAACATGGATTTCCTCCTCCTAAATTCTCTGATTTTGACGTTCAAATAGGAACAAGAAGGAAAATAAATATTTGAAATTGAGATATTTAAATTTTCATGCCCTATTTCTCCTGGAAAAGTATTTATAGATTTCCTTGGAGGCTTTGGGTCATTCTAGAAAATAACAGGTGGCGGTTATTTAGTGGTGGATATTTAACTAATTATGTTATGCATTCATATTTTATTCATTGGTTTAGAAGTGATGCTTTTTATATTTACCAACATATATTTTAATAACGGCCACGGCTGGAGTATGTCTTGAACCCCCTTTTCTTTTATCAACTATGTTTCAAAAAATTTCTTTCATTCAACCCAATTTTTTAATTAGCATACATTTTTTGTTTGCGGGTTTTGCAGGGGAGCTGCATTCTGACAAGCATAATGATAATAAGCACGTGCTCTCCACACATGAGTATAACTGTGAATTGCAACAAAGATCAAGTGCGTGGTTGTTTATATGTTATGTTTTAGTGCAGATCTTTCTATTCTATTGTTAATAAATTTCCTTTTTACAGATCATTCATGTCAATCGTACTCAAGGGTGTGCAAAACCATTGGAAGTCGGAAAATCAGTGGACATGACTTACTCAGTGAAATGGATTCCAACGAACACCTCTTTCACTCGTTGTTTTGATGTTTACCTGGACTACCCATGTAAAGTCAAATCCCCGTGAAGTTGAAAATGCTACATGGATGCTAACAATAAGTTCTGTATTTTTTTTGTGTTTCGGATTATTCTTTGGTGTGTGGTTTTAAAAATATAGTATTTCTATTGTTTTGATTCATTCTTCAAATCGTGTTATGTGCTTCCAAGACTCCAACTTCATTTTTCCTATGAGTAAGATGACTTAGCTTTAGATACACAGATGAGTTTGGCTGATGATAGTCATGAAAGTTTTCTACTCAGCTTCCATAGGTTTGATTGAATATTATAATTTAAATTTTTTTTTATCATAATTGTGAAGGAATTGGGTTATGATAGCTAATGGTATATTTTTGCTCAGGGAAGAGAGGATTAGTAGAGAAATTTAGTACATTATTGGATTTTATGGTTTGATGAAGTTGCTACATTCTTGGGTTTGAGTTTGATTTAAAATGGCAATATCTAAGGATGAAGAAAAGCCCCCCCAAAAAAAAAAAAGTCGTGCAACACTGAGATTGTCTCCGTAAGCGCACGAAAGAGGGTCTCTGCAGACACTATCTCCGTGTGCGCATGGAGATGTCTGTGCGCACATGAAGCCTCCTTGAGCGTATGGAGGAATTTTTTTTTTTTTTTGGAACTGAAATTATATGAATGTTGCTGTGATTGTGAATTTTTTTGAAATTTTGTTTGAAGCAAAATTTTACTTTTTCTTTCTTCATTATTTTTAGTACATATAGATAAATTGCTTTTACCATATTTAGTAAACATCAACGCTATATTTTAAATTATGTTTTTTCATTTTTAGAACTTAGATATAAAATTGTATGGACATTTGAAAAGAATAATATATCAAGTTAAATTGTCAAAAAATAATCTAAACTACTATATTCAACAACCCCTTTTGGAATACAAATTTGTAACTTCGTACTTGTTTCGTTGCAAAACGCTTCCAATGTCCGTTCTTAAACAAAGTTTCGTAGTCTTTAAAATCTTAATAATTTTGAATTGTTGGTTAGACAAGGTTGAAAGGAAGTATGAAATAAGCTATCAATTACTATCTTACGTTCTTGTTCCATGCAAGACGCAAACAATGTTTTATCCAACAAAAGAGAAAGCTTTTCATGGTTTGCTTCTCATTTGCATAGGCCATAGGTAATATGTTTTATAAAAAAAAAAAAAAAATCTTCTTTGGGAAAAAGAAGAGGAAGAAACATTACACACCGGAGCAAGTATATTTCTATTTTATCTATTAAATTACTATTTTTTATTTTAATTCTTTAGTTGCAATATACTGTAGCCTCTTGGGTTTTAATGTTTGCTTTTCTTGCACATGGCGGCATTTCCAGAGTGTCCAATTATTATATCATGGTCTGAGGAACAATATTTACAGCTTTGTATATAAAATTTGATATCACCAGGACGTTCAAAGTTTTCTTCCCAATGCATGTATAGTTTGTAAAATTATCTTTTTGATGTTGTATTTAGGTGCTGAATTCTTCAATCCTAGCTACCCTTATCAACAAAGTTTCAGAATATTATTTATGTACTCCTTCTTGCCAGATCTTACCACACTTAACAGAAGTAAAAGTAACCAATCTTGTCTCATTGACATAATTGAAAAACTAAATATTTCAAATTCCTCAACGTTTTTAACTTTTGTGTTGGGGTTTTACAGAAGGCGTCCAGTTAAACCATGGAGCGCCTCAACCTCTTGAGTCCCCAGGTGTTATATACAAGACTAATCAATGGAAAGATTATAAAATTCATCTAAATACATATCAATAGATTCTATCTGTTTACCCGACATAAACAAACCATTTGCAATAATAAATTCTAACTTTTTAACTAATGGCAAAAAGTTATAAGCATAGTATTGAGAATGCTCATTGAATGAGCAATTCAATAAGAACACTCATATCAAATCGGTATTGCTAATGTGTTGGTTTTCTTTGTACAAAACATCTGTATAACTAAAATTCCTTCTCCTCTTGAAAAAATCTAAACCATCAAGAATTCTAGAATATAATCATTTCTATTTTGTAGACAATAATCAACTAACGTGCAACGCACGTTTTCCTCACTAGAAAAGTGTCTAAATTTACGTTTTTTATGTCCCGTTTGAATTGTACTTATAAATATTCACTATTATAGTCAAACAAAATAATGAGGTTGTGTGTCTTGCTTAAATGGCAATTGTCAAGATTCATAATTATAGTCAAGAGAATAATTGCGTGCTAATTTTGGAACACAAACAAGAGAAAGGGCCAACTGGCGACAAAAATAGTAGAATTACTTGGACAAGATGGTCCGGTGGTCCCTAACCTTAACTTTTTGAAATTTTCTTGAACGCGAAAGTGAGTTTCAATAATAAGGGTTATGGAAAGTTGTAAGTGGCCCCTTTCATTATAAGATGTGATATGTCTTATAATTGCCATTTCCCCCTATTTTTGATCAATATGGTCTAAGGTCAAAGCTGAAGAGTTAATGAAACCTTGTAAATTTGTACTGCCAATCTCGACTCGATCTACTTTGAGACGGGTTTACCGGCCGAAATCAAAGAGAAATCTCTCTTTGCCAAAAAACGTGGACAAGTTCATGTTTATATATGAACGAGTCATCGCTATTTAATTGAAAACTACCAAGTGAATTGATCTATTTTAAATAATTGCGTTTGACCTAATTTTATAGTGATATTGTAATTTTGGGTGGCGTCGATGAACTCGTATCTCATTATAGAATCAGTATTTTCATTGCATAAGAGCCTAATGAAATATTGGAGAAGTTATAAACAAATAATGAAGGTAAAATTGAATAATGAATAAAATAATTTAGAAATAAGAAAGTTATTCTTGAATTAACAAAATAACCAAATCTTTAGAGGGATAACTATACTAATCCTCTATGAATAGACAAGTAAATATAGGATACATTTCACATGGTATGGGAATTTTTTCCTCAAATGCTCAATATCAAATTTAAAGGTATAGAGTGACCCAACATGATATGGGACGGGTCATGTCAGAGCTAACCCATCTAGAGAGGGAGACCTGGCGGACTTGGATCTTTAGACCTGAGCCCAGGCATTTTTTTTCCTTCTAATTTTTGTGTTCTTTTTCAATTTTTGGTCTTTATTTGCTTTTTTAAATCAATCAAATAATAATTAAAAACTATTCGACAAGATGATTTTAGAGGTGACAACGGACTGGGTCCAATCGATTTGACTCTTGTCAAGAACTTAGGCTCGATTTGACCCTTTAGCTTGTGGGTTTTATGGACCAAATCGAGCCTTACACAAGTCCATGACCCGGCTCATTCTTTTAAATTAATAACAAAAAAATTGAAACTCTCCTCATTTGTCGAGCTTGACCCCAACTACTTTTTATGTAGATGGAGTTAAAATTACACACGAACAAAATATTATGTGTACATTTTTTTCTCAAAAGTCAGAAAAAATAATGTAATCAATATTTACAAATTATGTTGTAAGCAAAATACTAGCTAATGCTAACTGGATTTCACCTGTACCTATATTTGTATATTTGTAACGTGGACAAGGGAAAAAGAAGTACCAGTGTTGAGTATCTTCACAAAAATTAATGTAGCTCCATAAATAGTGTCATCATGTGATGATGAAGTTAGGGCTGTCAATTTGACTCGCCGACTCGACGATCCATGACTCGGTCTGAGAAAATCCTGAGCCGGCCTTGCTCGTGGCTCGATTGGCACGAGCATGATCCACAATCTATCAGCTCGTGTGACTCGATCAGCTCGTGCCACAATCTATTTTTGATCTACGACGAGCTGAGCCTTCAAAAAATAAAATAAAATAAATTTAAAAGCCAGTTACATCACACTGCCTTTTGCAGACAGTTAAATAATTGCATTGGGTAGCAGAGAAAATTGACAAGAATATGGGTCCATAAGAAATTATTTTGCAAGTCATGAATACATGCCACAAATTCTGCTAAATCCTCTCTTTTCTTTCCATTAATGGAATTTACTGCGCATGCAGACTCAAGAGACCCCCAAACCCCTGCACATCCCACTTTTTCTGCATGTACTAGGCTTAAATGGAGAGACAGATTAGGCAAACCATCATTAGTAGCAGCTAGCCTCCTTAATATATCTGCCTGCTATTAATAAATAAGTTTTAAAAAAAAAAATTTGTGACCCAACTCTACTCGATAAGGTCCAAGTCGAAAACTCGGATCGAGTAAAAAAAAAAAAAAAGGCCCGAATCGTTTTTACTCGAGCCGAGCCTGAGCCTCGAGTTTCGGCTCGACTTGTTGACATTTCTAGATGAAGCAACCTTGCTACAGTGGATTGTCGAACGTTCCTACTATTCTTTTTGGTGTAAGCTCATACATCTGAGAAAATTTTCTCTATATTACCAAGTGTAAGTGGAGATCCAAAAATTAATTTATTCGACATTTTGGTTTTGATACATTTTGTACGCTCTAAACTAAACGTATGGTCAATTATTGAAGCTAATGAAAATATCATAGGCAATTCCTCAAAATATTTTCTAGACTTAACATCCACCATTATTACGATATTAGAAAAAAGGAAAATATTTTGTATGTACTAAAAAATATAATAAAAATGGACGAGTACGAGTGATTGGTAGATAATATACACTTCATGAAAATATTAAAAATATTCATTCCATTGATGGAATATTTAATTACTTCAAATACAGTAATTTTTTAATTAATAGCATCCTTGGGTTGGAGATATTTTTGTATGAAATTGGTCAAGTAAACACTTTCATTAAGCTAAGCAAAAAATCACCATTAGCTACGAACATTGTCATTCCTTCGTGTAATTGTCTCTTGTGAAACCGTTGTTAAGACTAGAACTAGAACTTGCACTAGGAGAACCGAATTAGAGTTGAGCTTGAATAGTTTCCCATTCTGAGGTTTGAATAGCCTGGAACTATGTGATTCCCATTCTAGCTCCTGCTCAACCCAGTATTATATATCCTCCTTTCAGGCAACCTAATTTTTCATCTTCGGCCTAATGTCATTAATTTGTTCAAGAATCATCAAGACAACAAGTTCTTTGGGAAAGCAACTAAAAATCCACATGAGCAAGTTCAAGCTTTTCTAATATATTGTGAAGTCATTAGTCATGAAGGAATGTCGGCTAATGCCTTTTGTATTGTTCGTTCCATCATACCTTGAAGGATAGACAAGAGATTGCTACATTCTTTACCTGTCAGAAGAATTTTATCTTGGAATGACATGATGTAGAAATTGACAATGAAATACTTTGCACATTCTTGAGTCCATCAGATCAGAAATAAAATACATACATTTTAAGTAAAGGGAACTCGACCAAAAATATGTGAAAGGTTCAATGATATATTTCAACAATATCCCAACTTAGACATTCCTGAACAAGCTCATGTCTACATCTTCTATTCATGAATATTGCCTGAATATCGTAATATGGTCGATGCTTCAGCATGTTGATCAATGATGAAGATGCTCCATTAACAATGCAATGAGTTGTATGAAAGAATTGTAGAAAATCAGGCTATGTGGCCATTCAACGGGAGACATCGTAGATAACAGCAGGACTTCACAATGTTGATGAAGATCAGCTTTAACAGCCCAAATGGAGATATTGACAAAGAAGATGGACACACTCACTCGGACAGTGCACATGGTGCACTAGCCTATATCGGTCTGTGAAGGTTGCAAGGCAAATTATACAACTACAAGTTGTCCCTAGCTTCCCCTCATACAAATCAGTCGGGAAAGATACAACATACACAGAATTTTTAGAGGCGGCAGAATAACTCTTACTCCAACTTTGTCTAGTGTTTTGTTTATTCGTATTTTTCATAGAGATATAATTATAACGTAGATAAAAATCGAATCAGCTTATCTTAAGAGAAAAATCAGAATACAAAGAATATTTATTTTTCAACGAGTTTGATTAATATCAGGTCATTGATGGTCAAAATAAGTTAACAATGGTAGATTCGCGATCTTAGTAGCTTTTGTGGTTTGGTTAAGGTTCGTCACATGGCTTTTTAATTGCTTGTTTTAGTTAAATATTAGATATAATAAAAATCCAAGTCACATATTAAATTTGTGTTTTAAACCGATATCACTTTATTACTTATTTATGATATCGTACAGTTCCCAAATTATAACACAACACTAGCCACGGCCAAGTCCTCAACATCCTTTGTAGAAACGTTGTTGTCTTTAAAAGGGAAACTTAACCAATAGCTCTGGTTCAATTCACTATTAAAGGAGAAACCACCTGCATCTTGATTCTCACTTTTCTGGGGGCAGCTCACCCCGGAGACTTGCTATATTTTGAAAAAACGCCCGTGATGTGCCCCTAGAATGAGGATACTAATAGAAATGCAGTAGTTCTATGATCATTAATGAAAATGGAGAATTGTTTGCATAATAAGATAACTCGTAACAATAATCATTGTTATGTTGAATGCAGTATTACAAATACAGAGCATTATTATGTACAAAGCATACCATAAACTTCAATTTCATTATCCTTTTGCCTTGTAATCTCCAATGGCCAAACAGGGATTGCAAAGTAAACCACTAAAAAGATTTCAGTAATTTACAAATTTGTATTTCGCTTTCTGTTCGAAACTTAGTTTAATCGATTAAGAGCTGCTTCTCTTGCCTTCACTCCCAAAAGTCCCGATTGGCTTGGCAAGAATACGCTTCATTGCCTTTACTCCAAGAGGGTTGTCCTTGCTCTGAACATTTAGAAAGCCACACGTAAGTACTTGTTCATCGTATTTTCTACTTGAACACAGCATACCGAATAATAAATATATGAACATAGTTTACATACCACTGAACAGGTGCCTGCCTTAACGTTGCACACCGGATATTCATGGGGGCAGCAACTGTAATGGTCTTCACAGCAGGTGGCGCCCTCGAGAGGACAGCATCCCCAAGATAAGCAGTAGCCATAGTATTCATAGACACAGCAGCAGGTATCGCCCTCGGCGCACTCATAGTAATCATCACAAGTCGAGGGTGGTGCGACCGGAGATGGAGGAGATGGACCTGGGTTAGGAGGATTTTGGCCCGTCTTTGTAGGGTAAGATGGCTCTATTGCAATACCACAGAGACCAGATTTTGCAGCCACATTACGCTGCATTCTAAGGTATCCCTTCTCTCCCCAACTCGGACCCCATGAGTTCCTCACTATCCAATAATCAACACCATTTTCACTTCCATATCCAACAGCAGCCACACCGTGGTCAAGGTCAAGACCACACTTCCCCGAGAATATACCCTGTGGAGATCGGAAATGAAAAAATAAAATAAAATATTGCAATTATCTCCATCAGTGAAAGTTAATTTTCAGGACTATTAAGGTTAAACTAATGCAGACATTCATATTTTGACCTCAATAATGTACTAAGAGGAACATTGTACTAAACTAGAATGAAAAGATATGTTTTAACTTTATTGATGACATTAAACTGAACAAGTACACTATAAGATAAGAGTGGGAAACATTCCTTATGTCATCCAAAATTCAAGCACATATGCTGTTTTCGCAAGGGAGAAATTTTTACCGATTCATATAACTGGAAGTCTCTACCACCACCTTCGACTGCAACGCTTACAGGTTGGTTTGCGACTGCCTTTTGCAATGCCTTCTCATTGTACGTTGGCACGTCTTCATAACCATCAATGGACACAACCTTGGCATTTTTCTGCATAACAAACGAAAGTCAAGTTCTACTTACTTTCTCTTGAACTAATTAAATTACTCTCTCTTTGAAGTATTTATTACAAACCCGGTTTGGGTCGCATCTCCCATCCCTTCCTGTGTAGGGGTAATCGTCATCAGTGTCAATGCCACCATTCTTAATTATGAACTCAAATGCATAGTCCATCAGACCACCATTGCATCCTTCATTGTAGCTTGTATCACAATCCACCAGCTCTTGCTCTGATAGTGAGATCATATCACCGGTCTGAATCTGGTTTATTCCTTCCACAGCAGCAATGGTTGAAAATGCCCAGCAACTCCCTACATTCCCAAAAAATTTATACAAATCATAATCATATATCTTGACCATATAATGAGAATGTAGAAGGATGAATAAATCCATTAATTTAATCCTACCTTCTATGTACATATTATCGTTCAGATATATATAGATACTTATTTCTATACTAAAAATTTGAAATGTAATTAATTAATAGCAATTACAATGCATAGTTGTATTAACTATTATATGAATCTGGTACATTAAACTAGACAAAATTAAGACTAGATAATTATAAACACACGTGAAACTCCTATTACTGACACTCTTATTTCATCTCCTCTGAGCCACAACACAACTAATTTCGGGGGGGAAGCTAGCTTGTGAAGACACTGTTAAGTATTAATTTTTTATTTTTTATTTAAAAAAACAAAGGTTGATTATATTAAAGAGAAGAATATGTCGTCCAAAACAAAACTTCGAGGATGTCATTGTAATTTTTCAAGAAAGCCAGTCGAGGTAGCAATAGATAGTAGATACCACACTTATTGTGCAACGAATGATGCATTCCACTTAATTGGACAATGAAATGATGGTATCCGATGTCGCATAAACTGGTGCTTAGATTAATTGGTGATAAATAGCATACTAATTTTTTAAACTAGAGGGACCTTTCTACTTAGTCAAGAATGCTTAAAATGGCCAAAAAAAAAAAAGTCCACTGGCCATTTGCATTATTGTTTCTATACATATATATTATATATGATAGAAAGTACATAGATTCCCTTTATAATATAAATTATATAAATCCCTTTGATCAATAACTTATTTAATTATGGGAAATTTGTCTAAGGTCTTTAATTAAATCAGGCGCCTACCAATGGACATTACTAGGCCCACAATAAAGTGAATTCATGCATGAGGTATGGTGGGGTAGGTGTGGTATCCAACCCAAATCAAGATTCCAAAAAATATCAAGTATAGCACATTGAGTGCATGTTCGACTAAGCATAAAAAATTACTTAAAAGTAAATAAGTAAATTTTAAAATAAATTAATTTTATATTAAAATTGAAAAAATAAGTAAATTATTTACAGTATATATAACAATCCCTTTTCTTTAAAATTCATGATGAATGCAATAGAGATACTAACAATTTGATTCTTTTCCAATTTCTTGTGGTAAAGTATCTAAGTTTATTTTATTTTTCAATTATTGTAGAGACGATTCACTAGCGAGGAAGTGACACACCTACTTGAGGCCATTTGTCTCCAATTATTCCAAAATATTGTTTGCTACAGTAAGATTGTCCACCACACATTCGTCCATAAAATATTCTGCAAATAAACTAATAAAGTTCCTTTAAATTTCAACTACACCTCCACCAAAAAAATAATATTCATTACACCGTTTCTTCTTCTACGATAATGAGAGACAAATCCGCATGGAATAATATTCATTTCTCAACAAACCATTAGTTGGCAGTATAATTATGTTAAATTACTTGCTGGACCAAATTATTTGACAGAACACCACCACAATTTCCCACTAAGCCCACTGATTAAGCCTAATCACCATAAAATGGATTAATTTGGACTAATTTCATTTTTTTACTCAATAAAATGGATTAGTTTGCACTAAACTTTAAAGTAATATAAAATCTAATTATAGTTCCGCCTGGACCCTTTGATTTTCCAATTAAGTATTCAAAATCAAATTTGACCAAGTAAAACGAGTAGCAAAACGACAAGACAAGGGCATTATCGTCATATAACAAAAAAAAATTCTCCTAAAACTTTTCCCTGGAAAAATAAATAAAAGGGCTTACCGCAGCTGCCTTGATCTTTCACCGGAGCGACCGCGCCTTTCTTTCTCCAGTCAATGGATTCCGGCAATTTGCCGCCGTCTTTCGGTTTATACCGATCACTCTTCGTCTTCGAAAACCGGCGTCTGGCGTCAGTTTTCGTACCCAAATACATGGACCGGTACTCCTCATTAGTGAGATCAGCGAATCGGTTCAGACCCAGTTTATAGGTCCGATTCGCGACGCTGTTCTGCTCATCTATATACCTTAAATTGTCCTTAAAGATCTCGAACCTCTTCTCCTTTTCACCCAAAGCGTTGTAAGATTTTCCGTGCTTCACTAGCCATGACTCGTACATGGACATCATCTCATCGTGAGACCTCAACGACTGGCCGTTTGTTTCGTCGTAGGTTATGATCGACATGTCCGAAGCATATGTTTTTGCGAAAAGTGAGACGAAGAGGAAGAAGAAGAAGATCGAAGACATGGTGAAATACGATGAAAAGGTCTTCATGTTTTGTTGGGACATGTTTTGTTGGGAGAACGGAATGGAAAAGCGTGGAATTATAAAGGGAAATGAAAGGACACTATGGGGAATGTATTTGTGTAGGTATTTATTTACGGTATTGGAAGTTCACAATTGAGAAATTAGACCAAAAATGGATAAGAATTCGGACAGGAAACAGCTGTTAAAGGGACATGTGGAGTTGATGTGATAGGTGGAATACGAATTAGGCAAGAAATAAGGGGGGAGAGCGGGGGAGGGGGGGGGGGGGGGTAAATGTGCGTGGGGAACTCCAAAAATTTGGACATGAAAATGGAAGGGCGTCTGGTTTATCGCAAGAAAGAACGGGCGTGGGGTAAAAAGTGAAAATTATCTTACACCTTTCTTTAAAAGTCGACTCTAATTTCTTTTATTTTCACCTAGGATGATAGTGGATCTTGATCGTTTGTCAATTTTTTAAAGAGGAAATTGCACTAGATGTCAATTTTTGCCATTGCATTTACAAAAATGTCACTTTTTAAAAATCTTTACAAGATTATCAATTTTGGACATTTTTACCCCTCTAGATAATTTAAATACATGATATGTCCTCATTAAATGAGATTTGACTAGATAAACAATTGTACAAAAACTGTGTAAATGTCAGAAAGAAATCTATGGAGTTTAAAAAATAATCCCTAAACTCACTCACGAGATCCCCCATTCATTTCGCAAGAAAAAAGAGAAACCCTCAACTCACTCCCCTCACCGAATTTGCCGTCGACTACCACCGCAAAAAGGTCAACCACCGATGAAGAAACCTTGAACTCACAACCCTTGTTGCCATTTACAATTGTCAGAGTCGATTTTATTGAAGCAAAAGAAGAACCCGTTGGAAAATCACAACCCTTGTTGCCATTTGCACTTAGGTAAGAGATATTCCCTGCATAATTTCCTTTAATCAATTAAACGGCTCCATAACAGCCAAATCGTCGTCCGAGCTTTGGAATAAGCGCAAAAACTCTGAACCCAATGACAAGCTTAGACGCATCCGATATCTCTTCTCAATGCCCAATATTAATATCGATGCTTACATAATCCCTTCACAAGACGCCCATCAGGTTGGTTAGATTCATTTTTGTGATTTCTTTTACCTCCATGCCCCTGGTTTGTTGGCTGTTGCTTAAAAAATGCATTTCTGGTTATTGTGAATTCAATTTGTGTATAGGAAGTTTTATTCTACATTTTTTGAATTTGAACGTCATTTATTTTTTTAACGTAGACCAATCATTTTCAGTTGTAAATTATTGATCCATTGCCTTATTTTGCATTTATTTGTTAATATCATCTAGTGTATTGTTTTTCTTTCGCTTTTGGGGAAAGGGGCATGGGTGGGGGAATTTCATGATTATTCCTTTATATATGAACTCTTGGGACATTTTCTTCAGCAAGCTTGCATGTAGTATCAATTGTATAAAGAGATGGAATAATGATTGGAAGAGTTTTCTGCTATTTCAATTATAATGTACAAGCACATGCCCCTTATTTCTCATTCCGTTTTTTCATATTTTCAATGTAATAATAACTTTTAGTTTTTTAGTAAAAAATGGTACTTCTACAATTTTCTAGAGATAGTTTACCAGAATTTTGCTTTAAGCATGACATTAAAGCACCCGGTTTCTATGGTAATTTCTCAGTGGGATTTCCTTTGATTTTCAGAGTGAATTTATTGCTGATTGTTATGCGATGAGAGAATATATATCAAGTTTTACTGGTAGTGCTGGCACTGCTGTTAGCACAAAGATAAAGCTGCTCTTTGGACAGATGGACGGTACTTTCTCCAGGTCTGAATTGTGGATACAGTTAGTTTTATCCCTTTGACCTCTATATTGTAACATGATTACTTATTGGTAATTTTTGCTGGGATTTGCTGTGGTTCTTATTGAAGTGCTTTTCTTGTTGCTAAAAGGCAGAACAACAGTTGAACTCCAGTTGGATTCTCATGCGAGCAAGTATTTGGGAGTGCCTACCACAAGTGAGTGGCTTAATGGTGTCTTAACTCCTGGTTCCAGAATTGGCATTGATCTTGTGAGTAATATTCTAGTTTTCATTGTGTCTCAAGAAATAAAATTTTCAACTTCATACATGCTAATATTTTAGATGAAATCACAACTCTCCTGATAATGGCTAAATTGTTTAAACTGTTGGGTCCCATGGGAATTTGTCCTACATATATTGAATTAAAAATTTCCATGTTGGAATGAATGGATTTTATTGTCTAATGAATTGGGTTGTACGAGGATCATGTCCTCTTCCTGATTGACTTTCGTTGAAATTTTAACCAGCTGGACTAGAATGAATTATGCATTGGGACAGTTGATGATTTACATAGATGTCCTTAACAATTAAGTGCTCTCTCTGACCTTTTTCAGTAAACATACAGTTTTCTGAACACGTGCTATGTACAGTTTTTTTTTTTTTACCTTTCAAGTCCAAAAATGCTCTCAAATGTCTGATTTGACTTGTTTCACCATATGAGCTTCCATCTGGAAAATTAAATGAATTAAGAAGTTCAGCGTTGGAAAATCATCATTTAACCCAAAAGTCAAAGGGGACGTACTATTTCATTAATGAAATAGCAGTAAGTCAAATGGTGAAAATCTTTTAGGCGTTTGTTGGGCGTAGTTTATTTTCTGATTAGAATTTTGGCTTCCTTTTGAAAGTTTTCTTATGTTTATTTCCTTCCTATCAGTGCATTTCATATCTTTTTATTACTTGGTTTGATATGTTTGTAATTTCAACCAAAATATCTTTCTCTTGATTCTGAACAAAATGTATTATTTTGTTAAATTGTGTTCTGTAATTTGTTGTTGTGCCTTGGCATCAACATGTACCACATATTTCATTTTTAAATGAGTAGAGCAATATTAATAGGAAATATACTCCAAGAATTAAGGACAAGCACACCAAGTTTCCAGAAATGTGAAATAATTAGAGCATATTAAGTTCCAGAATATCTGAATCAATCTTTCGTAATAGCAAGCTTCAGTTTGCAAAAATGATGTCAATGCCTAATAATTACAGAGAGATGTAGAAGGAGCTCTTCATATGTCTGTGATACTTCTATTATGTTGTACATAAACACAAGAGCCATGGCATGTTCACGAAGTCACTATTTTTTTCTTAAATCCTCCAACTCATGGTTATAGAGATGGAAATGGAGCTTAGAGGTTGATACCTGAAACTTTGTAATATTATTAAAAACACAACTGGTGGCTGGTTTTTTACCTTCATGCTAGCTTGATCATAAAAAAGAAGTTTATTGTTTACTTGTAACATTTCATGCGTTCTTTTAACATGAAATACGTTTCAAATCTCATCAGGATGATCGTCCAAGGGCTAAAAGGGAAAAAGATGAATTAGATAGTGCAATTGCCCTTTCTCTGAATGAAGATTCGAAGAGACCAAACGGTACCCTCCCTTTTTCTAGTGTGGATTTTCTGGTTATGGACTTTACCATATTTCTATTGTTTGAGACCCTTTTCTCCTGCTACAAAACATATCCATGACCTCAACTGTACCCAATTACTGTAGAGGGTTGATGTCTTCATTTTACAGGATATAGAGAACAGACAATGATGAAGATCTAGCAAGGTCACTTCATGATCGCCTCAATATACCATCACACCCTCCATATACTTTTCGAGATCCTCTATATGCTCCTCGACATTATTATCATAGGGGACATAGGTACTATATATATTCAATCTAATGTTTTTGGATAAATCAATTATCCAAGTGTCATTCACTTGAAGGAAAATTTTGCTTTCGACAATACAAATTGTTAAGTATCTAAAAACTCTCAATATGACTGCTTATGCATCTCTCTCAGGGTCGTGTGTCAACGTTTTTGAGTGTATCGAATGAATCAACTCAACCTTTTAGAGAGAAGAAGATGCCGGTGACTAGCAGATGGGGAGATAAATATTATTTCATATTATTTCCACTCCCAGATGGGGAGATAAATATTTTTCTGGTTATATTTGTATTTGGGGGGTCTTGTAATGCTTCTCTATTTTAAGATTGAACATATTCTAATTTTTGTCATTGGACACAGTTGCGAATGCAGAATATCGAAGAATTGTAACCGATAATGAAAATTTCCCAAGTTATAGTGAAAGTATTTCATCAGTTTTTATACCTCACAGGTTGCAAACACACTAAAACAATGAAAATAAAGAGTAATACATGTTCATAAAGAGACGTGTCAACTGTCGAGAACGATATATGAATTGTTGGGTTATCTTGTGTGTAGTTGCAGTTTGTTATCTGTGTCAATTGTCGAGAACGACAGAGACAATCTGTCGGGAACGACATATGAACTGTCGGGTTTTCATATGAAGTTACATTTTGTTATCTGTCTTAACTGTCGAGAACGATTGTAACAACCTTTCGGGAACGACAGATGAAGTGACGAATTTGCATGAAGTGTAATGTCAATGAATTCGTATATGTACACTGAAAAGTGAAGATGTGTTACTGGTGTGTGCAAATGACAATGGATTTTGAATGATAATGCAAGTTGAAAATGGTAAGGTGCGAACATAAAGAGTGATAACATCTGCAAACGATAATGAAAATAAAACGATTGTCAAACTTCCTATTGTACAACGCCAATGGGAAACATTTAACATACTATTTCAACGACTTCTGGAGATGAAGCGTATTTACATCGGTTGTGTTACAGCGGGGTGGTAACATGTTGTCCTGTTATGACCAACTCTACCGCATCGAGTTCATTTCCTAAGTCCCAATATCAAAATTTGGAGTTTCGGGTGCATTATTGTTTGATACACTATGCTGATGATTGAGCTCCTCATGTTGTACATTTTGGTGAACATCCGCTATGGCAAATGATCGATCTGGACAATTTGTATCCCTCCCCGTGCCAACACTTGAGAGCTCGACTTCCGAAACAGTAACACATATGATAATTTCATTATGAACTGATATGTACCAATTTAAGTCTTCATCGTCGCCTATTTTGGCCGGTGGTATATTCAAGTTTGGGACTTTGAATTTCAATTCAATTTGAGTGCAGGGATCAAGAATACCAAGTTTGTTCTTCAATCGTAGCACAAGTTCGGTTAACGTAGTGCTTGTCGGAACTAAAATGGAAGTTGTTTTGTCCCCTCTCCATTTCCAATCGTCATCCACATGAACGAACTGTCCCACATACGATATGATGAATCTCAAAAGATTAATCATACTTGAAACGTTGGGATTACAACGGTAAGAATTCCGCACAATAAATATATCTACATTAAATAATATGAATGTGGAACGTTCGAATTTTGAAATCCATGGGGGTAGCATGAGATCTTCTCAAGGATGTGTCAACAATTTTCAAGTGTCGAATTCGACAGTTAAATTATCTATCCCGACAGTTCATAAATGTCGGGTTCGACAGTTCACATATCTAAACCGACTGTTTTAACATAACTATTCCATAGATAAACTGTGCGAAGTGCCGAGAAACTTCAAAACATGTATTTGATACCTTTGAAGAAATTATTGAAAATATGAATAGTGATAATAAATTCTTAACTACCACATGAAAACATCTTTTTATTATTAAATAACTCAATGCTTCATTAAATATGGAATCCTTAAATTTTGTACAGAATATTGGTATTTTTATCTTTCACAAATATTTAAAAAATCAAACAAATTAATGAATAATAGTTCCAAAAATTTCTTCCATTGCATTTGGCCATATTGTACTTAAACATCTAATAAATAGGAATCTATAAGATAAAACTATAAACAATTTGTAAATGCTAACCTCTCAAAATGGATGATGTATTCAATAGTAATGTGTTCTTGATGAAGAAATGAAGAAGATGGAAAAAAAAAGTTAGGGTTTGTTAATGGGAAGAAGAACATGTGTTGTTATGTTAATATTTCAAATTCTTTGATTTTATTTTTTAAAACAAAACTCATATTACCAATATAATATATATATAAACAATTTTTATAATATTTAAATTAAACAATCATATCATATCATTAATTACATTCAAATCAAGCATTAAATGCTCCTAAAAAGGTGTTATTAAGGGTAATTTGGACATTTTTCACCAAAAAAGTGACATTTTTGCTCACAAAAAGTGAAAATGACAATTTTTTTGGAATTTTCAAATTTAGTGACATTTACGAAAATTCCCCTTTTTTAAACGAGTTCAAATCAAAATCTAGCTTGACGAGTCGAATTGAGTTCGATGGTCTTGAGCTCGCGGGCTTTAAAGGTTAGAAGGATTCGTGGATTGCATTGCCATTAGCTCTCACTAATGAGTTAGCCCAGACTTGAATTGTTGACCTCTAGGACAAGCCCGACACGTCCAACCAGTCAAATTGCGATTGGGTAGCCAAGTCGTGTTATAGGTTCACTTCATGGTACTCATCTAACATCAATTTATATATATACACCATATTTTAATTACATTGAATGTTATTAACCATTACTTAATGTCATCTTTAACTTTTTTCATGACATTCTTATTTTAATATTTCATTTATTAGAAAATGTTTTACTTGAATATTTATATCCGTCCAAAAATATTATTAATGTGCTTTAAAATGAAGGTCAAATGTTTAATCACATTTTTAAATATTATTTGTTTTACTTATTTATAAATACAATGGGTAAATGATTTTTTTAATCTATTTAAAAAACTTGGATGAAAATCATAATCAGGAAGTATTCGTGTTAATTTGCGAATAAATATATAATAAAAAATTGTTTTGAGACATAGATGTGATAATGTGTAAATGTTATAAACTTTTCATGGAATTAAAATGTAATTTATTTATTAAAATTGTGATGTAAATATATTTTGTGGCAAAACTTATGACTTGTTAAAATATTGTGTTGTCAAATATCACAATTTTTTTTCAAAATGGAAAATCTTCTAATGTAATTTTTCATCATATGAGAAATTATTTATATATATATGGGTGTGACCCGGATTCCTTTGTTGAAATTGTTAAAATAATTAAAGAATTCTAATTGAAGTGCAAGTTATGAAGAATTTAAGTTTGGAATGCTATTGGAGTCCTATGTCAAGTTGAAGTTATATTTTGGAACTTCATTAGGAATTGTAATTTATTTTGGACTTGATTTTTTGGTCTCCTATTTCATCAACAACTCTACTAGGAGGATTTTGACATTCCCTACATCTTCCATATAAATACTAAGCTCTTCTATACAATTTTATAATATGAGAAACTATATTAGTAGAAGTATAGGATCTATTGTAATTCTTCTCTTTTGTACATTATTCTTAAGTCAATAAAATCTCTTAATTTCTCGATCATATTCTTGTCTTTATTATTCTTTTGTTTGATCAAATACTTCATTATTATTTACCATGTAAGTTCAACATCTCAATTCGGTGCTTGGTGTCACAACAAGTGGTATCAGAGTCAGTGTTCAGTAGTTTCGCAGAACGCAATGTTTAGCTTGTTCGAGGTTTTTTGTTCGTGATGACTTCCATGAAGTATGAAATTTCGCTTTTGGATTGGAACACTAGGTTTTCGCTATGGCAGGTTAAGATGGGTGCGATACTTGCACAGCTGGATTTGGATGATGTGTTGTTGGGAATTGACAAGATACCTACAACTTTGACCGGGGAGAAGAAGTTACGGAAGGATAAGCAGGGGATTCTCACATTCATCTTCATATATCATATACCATTCTTTAGGACTTTTTGAAAGAGAATTCAGCAGCTACTTTATGGTTGATGTTGGAGAAATTGTGAATGACTAAAATTCTGACAAACAAGTTGAACCTCAAGCAGCGTTTATACTCTCATCGAATGGTGGAAGAAGGATCATTGGAAGATCACCGGCTGTATTTAAAGAGATCGTCGCTGATTTGAAAACTTTAGAAGTAGAGTATGATGAAGAAGATTTTGCGTTGATCCTATTATGTTCTTTGCCCGCTTCGTTTTCTTCATTTATAGACACGATCTTGTATAGTCGTGATACTTTATCCATAGAGGAAGTGTATAATGCTTTGTATTCAAAAGAAAAGATGAAGCATTTGGTTTCTAAGACCAGAGATAGAGAATGTCTGATTGCTCATGGTGGTTCTAGAAGGGGCATATCGAAATCTAAGTTCAGTAATCAAATTTATAACTACTGCAAGAAGAAGGGACACTTGAAGAAGGATTGCTACAAATTGCAGAATAAATAAAGGATAGCTGCAAGTAGATATTCAGATACTTCGGGCGAAGCAAACCTAGCAGATAACGTTGTAAGTGATTGAGGTCTCTTAGCTATTTCTGGATTCTTGATTCAACATGTGTGTTTCATGTTTCCTAATAAGGACTTGTTTGCTTCATATGAAATTGTTTCCAAAGGTGTCATGGTTATGAAAAACAACACATCTTGTCAAGTTGCTGGAATTGGTAAGTTAGATTGAAGCTTTTGGATGGGACAATTAAAACACTTGGCCATGTTCAACATGTTCCAAATTTGAAGAAGAATCTCATCTCATTGTCTATCCTTGATTCAAAAGATTATGAGTTCTTTGGTATAGGTGGGGCCTTGAAGGTCTGTAAGGGTGCTCATGTTGTATTAGAGAAACGGAAAATGTCTCGATTATACATCTTGTAGGGTCGTGTAGAATTTAGAAAAGTTAATCAGCATAGGTTTAGTAGCGTGTTAGGTTGCTAGCACGAGAAAAGAAAACCCTAGCCGTCATTCTTGTTCTCTCTGTGGATCACCATTGGAGGTTGGACAATTGGACAGCTTAGATTGTAGATCGTGATTATTGGAGTTGTGATTGTGAGATGCATTGTTGTTATTGTAAGTGTTATGCTCTAGGTCCAATCAACTTTGAATATAAGCACTTTTAATATATATATAACCGATGCATATTTATGGCAAGATCTATTATTTAATTGAATTAATATTCTAATTAATTAAATAATAGAATCCGTAGATTCAAGTCTTGGTGATTTGTTAATCACAAAGAGGTGTGATTGTGAGATACAAATTACATATGACTGAATCTTAAAACATCTGTGGTCGTATGTAATAATGAGATACGGATATCGTTATTACGGATAGACCATCACGTGTGGCATTTCTTACTTATGAAGTAAGTAGCTGATCTCACAAGCTAAAGTGTGGTGACACTTGAATAAACACGTGGATGTTTTGTTATAGAACAAAACATTGGAGACCCGCTAGGAGATTCCACATGGATAGCTATCTGAGTGTCAGTGGTTAATCTCTAACGTTCGATAGTGAAATTGGTCCTTTGACTTGAGGTCATCATAGTGCCTTATATGAGAATATGCATACTTTGGTGATGTTGGATGTTACTCTGCTAAGGGTCGCTAATACGACATTGTTCGGGTATGTCAAGAATCATATGAAGGTTGTGAATGATTAATAGAGAATTCGTCACTTTTAGATATTAAGATATTATGATCTACATTTTGATCCAATTAAGTTGATAATGAAATCATTGGTCAATGTGAACTCATAAGTCGAAAAAGAGTTTTCGACTTACATTGACTTAACAGTAGGATAAAAGATATGATCGATAATTGAGATTGACACATATCCATATCTCGTAATTGATCGGATCATATTGACGAATGAATTATAGTTTCACGGTAAACGAACAAGTTTGGTTTTGTCACACCATGTGACATTTCTCGTCACACCATGTGACATTTCTCGTCACATGTATTGCCCTGACACATTGCTAGATGTCAATTTGAGACAACGAGTGTGAATTGATGATAAATTAAAATTGATATTTTAATTTATCAATTTTGATTAGATCAAAATAATAATTCACGTAGTTAGACATCATGATCGGGAACCTAATGGGTCACACACAAAAGAGAACCAGAAGAATTGGATTTACCAATTAATTAATTAACAATTGTTGGACACTTAATTAAGTGGGTTGCTTATTAATAAGCCCGAATTAATTAATTAGATTAATTAATTTATGGACCGGATTTAATTAATTTGATTAATTAAATGTTGAATCGGGTTAAGTTTAAGAAACGGGTCAAGCCCGTTTGGACTTATATTAATAGGCTGCTAGGGTTTGAAAAACCTAATGGAATTTTAATTATTCTTATTAGCACCAGAAAAGAAAACTCTAGCTGTCATTCTTGTTCTCTGTGTGAATTACCATTGGAGGCTGGACAATTGGATAGTTTGGATTGTAGATCGTGATCATTGGAGTTCGTTAATCAGTAAAGGAGTTTGCAGAATTCATCAAATATATAATTTCTATCACAATTTCTATCTAAATATAAAACAGATCTTTATTTGAGAATTGAAAATTATTTATTTTCACTGCACATGATTAAGTAGATTTCCAACGATTATCTCACTATCTATAATGATTTCCAATCTTATCATTTCCTAGTACATCACCAACCACAAAAAAAAAAAAAAAAAAAAAAAAAAAAAAATCACATAAATAACGTTAGTCAATCTTCGATGATGGCGGCTAATTGGACACATAAGAACATGATGATGACTAGCTCATCATCATGTTCTTAGAATGAAAATAGTTTCGCCATTTTCTTTTGCTAAATTTACGAAGATTCGACGAAAATCTCACTTGTGATACAACATTCAATCTGATGAAAAAAGAATTAAAGTTATTCTTCCAAAACTACGGATGCAATATTTCTTTAACCTTTGATGATATATGTTATATTGGTAGTAATCATTATATATATTTAGTAGCATTATATCTCGATAATCTTAATTTGACTCGTTCAAAAATTATTTGTTGTTAAATACACTAAATTGGATGAACATACTCATCACGTCGCACAAATTATTGCACGTTACAATATTATAGTTTTATGAATAAAATATTTAGTGTATCTTTTACAAAACGCATGCTTAACAATACTATTTTACGACATTTTCAATAGTTAATTTTTTTGTTTTTCGTTCTGAAAGGATGTTTGAAGTAGTTGTTATGTTAAGCGTTTACAGTAAATAATACAATATGGCATGTAATAAAACCTTGCCCGGTCGGACTAAAAAATCGGCTGCCCGGACCCTTGACCGGGCCGAGCATATTAATTTGATAGAAATGTAATTGACTCGGTCAAAATCGAGCTTTGACCGAGCTAACCGGCAATTTACTCGGCCCGGTTGATTGGTTTGATTGAATTTTAAAATTCTCTTACAAAATTTTTAGGTTGAAGGAAATTGAACCTTGGAATTCTAAGAAAAATAATGACTTCCTCACCAATAGAGCGTAAATTTTTTTAGTGTTACTTGTATGTAATAGCTTATATCTATCTAATGAATAATTTATAGGTTTTATAAAAATATTCTTTTAAAAAACTTTGGTCCAAGTTTTTACTTTATCTTATAAACCTAAATAATTGATGAAAAATAAATTAAAAATATTAATTTTGCCCCTAAAAAAATTTTATGCTTACCATTTTTTTGTAAATTTTTATACAATGACCCGCCGGTTGAACCACTAATCCATTGACCCGCTGCATCGTTCGAGTCTGTGTCCGAGTCGAGTCTGACAACTATGTAATATGGTGCTCACATATGGAAGGTAATCAAGGTAAATTGGGGATTGTAAAGTCGAAAAATATGAGGCAAAACACAACTTTCACCTTAATTTTCCTCATACTCAAAACAATATTAATGAAATTCAAATTAATTTTTTTCACTGGGATTTTGAATTGAATTATAAAAGTTCAGGAACTTTGATTAGTTATAAAAATTAAATGACTATTTTGTCATCAATATTCGAAATGAAGATGATAAGTGGAGCATATGCACTTCATAATTTGCTAATCATATTTTCGTCTTCTATAAAATGTGAGTCCCTCTTTTTTTTCTTTTTTTCAATTTAAGTTACATTATACCCTCATTATTAAATTTTTTTGGCCTTCATATAGTGCATGGATGAAGATTCTCCATCATCCTAGGTATGTGTCGCAATGGAAAACACGTTCAAAAATATTTTTCGTCTTATATCAATTACCTTTTTCCTAGGGGCAGTATTCGATCTACTTTTCAAATTGCGAAATGTTGAACGTTGAGTAATTGCACTCTAGTTCGAACTATTCAGATTTAACTTTTATGCGTTTGAATTGTATGAAATCAATTTGATTGGAGCATCAAAAATAGGACACCATATTAGTAGAGGTCGACTGCTTCAAAATACTTCAATTGTAGAATGCACAGATGTATTAATATCCAGCATAATTCAATATAGCTTAAGCCTTGTTCACAATAATCGCGATTTTTATCAATACTTACATACATGAAGTCTATCATGGGAAACCATATCATGCATCGAAATGCATCATGTAGCCTAAATAATATTACAATTGGAATAGAAGCACATGCTACTTTATTTTGTATATTTTAAAAATTGTACACGAATATTCATTTGTGTACAATTTTTTTTTTTCTTTTTTTTTTTTTTTTTGACGTAAGAATCCGCAACCGTTAACGTAAGTGCGCACTGAGTAAACATCGCTTCATGTGCAGTAGTCCATAAATTACACAGGAGAGATAAACTGCACTACGTAAGCCCGATGCGATGGGCTCGACCGAGGAAGTGTTGACAGTGGATTCAAACCCGTGACCTTCGGTCTCCGCGTTCACCTGCTCCACCAACTCGGCCACCCCCGAAGGGATTACAACTTTTAAATCTACCTATGCTTTGTAGTCTATTGAAGGAAGATAATTTTTAACTAAATAATGCTTTTAATTACAACTCTATATATTATTATTTTACATTTAAGGTAGATATTTGTTTTGAAAAAGTATAATTTCTTACGCCTTCATTATACTTCGAAGAGTGAAAGTGCATTTTTTCAATTATAATTTAAAATATAAAATAAAAATGAACCATACTTCGGTGAAGTGAGCCAGCTCGCATTGCACTCGTTCTCTCGCACTGCACTCGTTCCAGGCGAGAACGAGAAGGCTCTTGTGGTGGATTGAGCCAAGCCAAGCCAGTCCGACGGTGGACGATCCAAGCAGCTAACTCAACCCATTTAACACCCTAAAAGAACAATGCATTACCTGCCTTATTTATGAGTTTAATGTAGGTTACTTTTTCGACAAAGTTCAGCTTGTAAGATTTGAAATAGACAAAAATGTGGGGTAGAATTTGATATTGAATTTAGTTCTATATAAAGCTATAAGTTTACAGATTAACTTGTGTATGAAGAGACAAAAAGAAAACCAAACTGTTTTTCTATTTTCTTGCATTCTCAAAGTTTTTTTATTGAACAACAAGAAAACAAAGTTTATAAGAAAACTATTGCAACCCTCACCAATAGTTTTCAAAGCATCAAGGAGGCGTAATTCTACAAATAGTGTCCATTCGAACGTGCACTTCATTTTCCAAAGATAAGAGCAACTTTGAAAAATGAATCTTAGGGTGGGTCATGAAGAATATTAGGTTTGTATCTCATAATAATCAATAAAATATTATATTTGATAAAGTTTTTTCAATTCTAATTAAAAAAAAATAGAAAAAAGTAAGTATAAAAAGAGGCTTAAGTTAAAAAATTATTATTTTAACACCAAAAAATATGAAATTATTTAATTATTGGAGTCAGAGACGGAGCTAGGGGGGGGGGCGACCGCCCCCCCAACATTGTCCGCGGTACACTATTTCTAGTTAATTTGTAATGTATTTTTCAATTTCGCCCCCCCCCAAGATTTTTTCTCGCCCCAAAAATTTTGAAATTTTTTATTTTTTTCCATTAATAAATATTGAGTAAATAACTTACATTTTAAAATTCAACATACAAAAATCTTAATCTAAACAAAAGATCCAATAGTTACTTAAATAAATCAATAGCCCAAATCCAATCCAAAACCTAAGTTCTCAATTCTCAAGCCCAACTAATTAAAACTCAATTCCCAACCTGGTTTATGCATAATGCATGTTTAGTTGTTCTTGAATATTTGAATTTAAGAATTAAGTAGAGTAGTTGCTGTTAGTTTGTGTAATTGTTAGTTATTGAATATTTGAATTTAAGAATTAAGTAGTAGGATAGTCAGTAGTGATTGAATCGAACATTGAATTTCAGTACTATTTTAGTATTCAAAATCGTTGTTTTCAATTCTTTTAGTTAAAAAAAAAAATTTCGGGGGCTCCGCCCCCGAACCCCCGGGAGGGGGGCCTGCCCCCCTCCACCCCCCGTATTTTCGCCCCCCCCCCAACTTCAAAACCTGGCTACGTCCCTGATTGGAGTAAGTAATAATTTAATTTGTACGTACCAAAAAAGGCCACGTTGCACATTTTTTGTAAGATTTAAGAGACGTGGGTGAATATCCAACAGTTTGTCAAAATCCATTAAAGCACCCACTCTTGTGAAGATGCAATTATTCGCACCTCTCCGTTTTATTGTCTAGTGGGGACCCAAAAAACTGAAGTATAGTAAAAAAAAAAACATGTTTTGTAGTAAAAAGACTATTAGATTTTGTAGTTTCGCATGTATCATGTTTCTTACGAAATTTATCGAGCTACATGTTACTTCACAAGTCCTAAAGTTTCTTACTATGAACCCCTATGTGAATTTTCCTAACATGTCCCTCGTTAAATTTTTTTATATTTAAATTTAACTAATTAAACATGACACAAATGATAGGGATGGTTCTCGTCCTGTCCCTACCCCGCCTTCCAAAAATCCCTAACAGGATAGGGATGGCTAATGGTTGCGCATCCTCAACTTGCTCGATTGCCATACCTATTCTCGAGTAGAGGATAATGGAGGCCAAGGCAGCAAGAAAGAAGGAAAGGGAATACTACCGAGTGGGGAAAGAGGGATGCGGGTAACCATGAAGAAGAAGATGATATTTTGCCCTGTTTTGAACCTATTCTTTAAAATAATTTTTCTTCAAACTTATATTCAATCACACCTCTCAATAAAATGATCTTACAAGTAAACTCAATTTTTTTTCCTACTTGTTAATCACTTTTTAAAAAACCTATATTTATTGAATGAGTTGGACTATGTTGAAAGAAAAGACGTTAACATTTTGTTTGGCAGGGATTAAAATTTAATTTTTAATCTAAATCAAAGTCAACAATTAATTTTAATTTTTAACAAGAAGTTTTATGGGTTTCACAACTTTTTAACCACTATTTTATTAATTTCAATCAAAATTTACTAAAAATTTTATTTTAATCCCCACCAAATAAGGGTTAAATCTTGTTGATTAGTGCAAAAAAAGAAAAAATAAAATCGTTATGGACAAGATTCATAAAAAAATTACTGTAAGCAATTTAGTTTATTAATCATTGAAAATAATTTCTCAAATCATTTTGCTAAGGTAAAAGGGGAAAAAAAAGAAGAAAGAATTGCAATAAAAATTTCGTTATGTGATAGAAATAAATATGTATAATATACACTTTATTAATAGTTGAAAATAACTCAAAAAGAAAAGAAAAAAAAGAAAACTGACTTTTCTAAATTACTACATTAGAATTTTACTTATATAAGATACTTACGCCTTTTCGATTTTACACTTATTTGAAACAGTTTTCTACGACTCATACTCGAGAAAAATGAATAAAGGAATTCTTTTTCGATACTCTTTATATTGCTATATTTATCAAGAGATACAACATAAATCAAGTCTAAATTGTCACTCTAGGAAATTAAATGAATTCTTTTCCAACAATCTTTAATAAATTGCTATATTTATCAAAAGATATAATAAAATCAAGTCTAAACTCTAAACTGTCACTCTCTTTAATAAATTACTATATCTTTAAAAAAAAATATTAAAAGCAAAAGTGATGGAGATTTTAAATGGCAACTCTATTATCTTTATCAATAAGAAACAAAAAAGAAGCTATAAATATATTTTTAAGTTCACCACGCATCTAAATTTCTCAACGAACGTTTCGGTAGGTAATGAAACAAATAGACTAATGCTACCAAATTGATACTTAAATGTTAAAATTTGTTTACTATCACAAACAAATATTAATAAGTATACAAATTTGAATATAAGATTACTTAGTAAACTCAAAGTGACGAATACTTCAATTTAGGGAAATGATGGTCGTACACAGTAGGGGGTCCGCTTATTGTGAAGAGACCGTCAAATTTGGTGTACATAAGTTTGATCATTCAATTTATATGTAGATTGAATTAGGACAATTCCATGTGTACATAAATGGATGACAATGAAGCTTGACAACCTCTCACATGCGTGTGGGCCTCGCGAGCTTAAAAAATTTCACAAAAAAGGTAGGCCATCCCTATTATGAGTGTTGGTTAGGGATGACAAAAAAACTTGTCAGCTCGAACGGCTCGAGCTCGGCTCGGAAAAAGCTCAAGCCGAGCTCGGCTCGGGCTGAGCCTCATTGTTTTGGCCAGGCTTTGCTCGGCCCCAAAAAAGCTCGAGTTGAGCCTGAGTTTTTTTCTTTAATTCATAGTACATGTAAACTGCACAAATTTTAAATTTTTTAAGTAAAAAATGTAGATTTGATATTAAAAAAACAAAAAAAATCTAGCAGGCCCGGGCTCGGACCAAAAGCTCGGGCCGAGCCTTATTTTTTTTTGACCGGGCTCGGCTCGGCTCGGGCCAAAAAAAAAACTCGAGCTGTTTTTTTCGGCTCGACTTGTTGACATAGCTAGTGTTAGTCATCCATCATTGTACATGTAGCATGGTTGAATTAATTACTTTAGCTACAACAGTCACAACTTAGGTGGGAGTGGGATATGAATTGTTTTTCAACTACACGATCATTTTCCAAGATATCTGAGGGTTTTTGTCCATTTCATTAGTTGTTGTTTAGAAGATACTTCATCGCTTAGCCGGTCAGAAATGTCTCGGGCCCAAAAGTTTGCCCAAGTCAATTAATTTAAATGATGATCATCGAAATCGATTTCATATAAATATTTATATAATAAAACTTAGATGTGGAGTGTCATTACTTTGAATGGGACAGAAAGCAAGGCTCCATTCGATAATAACAAGTAGCAAAGCAATGTTCTTTGATCTCGAAATCCATGGTGTTTTTTTGAGTTAGTGGTCACATCAAACGAAACCCATTCGATATTTTAATATCTTTTTTTTTTAATTAATATAATTTATGGTACGATTTTAATTTCTAAGGTCAAATGTTTCGGCAAGTTTTGGATCTAACTAAAATTTTTTGTTAATTTGTTTATAAAATGAAGATTCTATGTATAAGTTGCTTCTAGTAATGGAATTGACAAATTTGAATAGTTTATATGCAAAAATCTCTTTCATGAGAGAACTATGTGCATATTTTCAAATGTTGTTTTTTGATTAAGACATAAATGCTACTTTTTTGCACATATTTTCAAACGTTGTTCTTTGATTATGACATAAATGCTACCTTTTTTTTTTTTTGAGCTCCTTATTTTTATTCTATCCATTTCTTTATTTGAATTAAGATTATTGGCTAAAATTAAATTCTTAAGCTCAGCCAAAAATGCTCCAATGATTCCCTAATTGGCGTAGTTGATGAGTGGTTTCTTTGTGATGAAGGAAAAGGTAGTACAACGATCTCACTTGGTCCTTGGACCACATCAAGAATATCGTTTTTTGGTCATGTGATCGATGTGTCCTTTCAACTCAATCTCACGTATCCATCTGCGTAAGTTCGGAACCGAGCTCGATTTTGAATCCTTTCTAAATCATCATTTATTTTATCCCACCTTTTGAATTAGCTAAACGTTTAAAAAATATTTGTTCAATTCTTTAATTTTTTCTCGCTATCTATAATTATTTGTTTGCTTTCTCATTAAGATAGATAGGGATTTTAGATTCTTTTGCTTGGTCCACACAACAACCATTAGACTTTTTGTCTCATTAGTTTTGTTTTCATACGTGAGATGAGTGCGGCTTGAAATTAGTAGAGCTTAGAGCATCTCCAAAACTCTTTAAACATGAGATGCTCTATATTTTAAAGAGTCAGTATTTAAAAAACTCTTTAAATTAACATTTTAATTTAGAGAGTCAGTTTGACTCTCCAAATTTGAAGAGCCAAACTCACTCTCTATAATTAAATGCATTCGAGAAGTTTCAATTTTCAATGTAGGAAGACAATAAAATAATCTAAAAAAAGCTAGTTAAAATAAAAAATAAAGAAAAATAATAATAATTTTTTGGGAGTAGTAAAATTAAGTGCTAAATATAAAGAGCTTGTTGGAGTATTTCAAAATTTTAACTTTCTAAATTTATAGATGTTCTCCAAATGATAGAATATACTATTTAAAAATAGAGTCTATTGGAGATGCTCTTATACGATCAGGTTTCACATTTAGTCACTATATCATTTTTGTACCATCATTGATCTTAGTGGATGAGCCAAGGCACGTAAAATACCTTTAGAAGTAAAATTATACGTACATCGAATGCATGTAAAAAACCGTTTAAAAGTAAAATAAGAAAATACAATTTTATTAAAATAATAAACAAAAGAAACATGCATCTCATCCCCACTAAACCTCCACCCCATCCCCACCTCTCTAGGGTTGTTAAAAAAAAAGTTGGGCCGATCCGAACGAACCCATCTACTATCAGACCTGATTTAGGTCATTACAAATCTAAATCGGTTCGTTAAAAAATATGGTTTAGATTGGACCCGACTATCTTCTAAATTTGAGGGTCAGGCCAGTCCAAACCCTCCATTTTTCATTTTATTTTTTCTTGTTTTTGAGAGTTTAATACGATTTAACGTAAATATATAGTGTAAAAATGAAATAAGTATTTATACCAAAGAAATCATATTAGAATTTTGAAAGAAATAGTCATTGAGTTGGGAATTAAGAGAGAGTTCGAAATTTCTTAACATTTAATTTTTTTGATAACCAGCAAACCTAATGCTTTTTGAAGTTGGTTATAATTTAATCTCTTCTGGTCAAATGTATTTTTCATGTACACAATTTTTAGGTACCACAACTATTACTGGTTATTCACATTTTTCATAAAATCCACACCTTATAATAACTTGAGGTGCGTTTGATTGCAAACATAGGATTTGTATGGAACTAAAATAAAGTCTATGCAATTTAGTCGTCTTGAACTTATTTATATGAAAATTATTAATTAAATGTGTTTGATTTATTTATTTTTCAACATAGAAAATATTATATTTATCCATTTTTTATTGTTGGGTATATAAGAGAAATGTGAGAGAGAGTGTGTGAATTCCCTGAAAAATAAAATTTCACTCCCCCTAATTTTGAAGAAAATATGGTCACGTGACCAAAAGTAGAAAAATATTTTTTTATGAAAAAAAAAATGTCAATCAAACAGCACAAAAGAAGAATTTTTGATGAAAAAATACTGATAATCAAATGCATCATTATATTATAATTTAGTTACTCTCCAAATATGTTGTAAGTTGTTCCTCATGAGTTGTCAGTATAGACAATCTAACCTATCACGTCCCATTCATCAGGGCCAGACCCAAAAATAAGGCGCCTATGTGGCGCCCTTTTCTTGGCCTGACCAAGAATAATTGCCCCATTCATTAAGGTGGATCAACTCGTGAACAAGCCCGAACTCAACAAGGCTGGTTTCGATCCAATTTTCTAACCAGCCGGGTTAGCATAGCTGCATAGGTGTGGGCGACCCCATTTTGACACCATTACACCTCCTTTCTCGCCAAATTGTGCCTCCCAGCCACCACCTTTTTATAATTTTCTTTTATTAATTAGAAATATGATATAATTATCTTTTTAATTTAAAAACAAGAATTTTTAATGGCAGAATAGACAATTTCCTTTCACTAAGAACTAAGAATGCTATTAAAATTTTGAGAATGACGGTACAATAAAATAAAGTAGATTTAAGCAAGTTGAAATGGTTGCGAAGTATATCCTCCATGTACAACTGGATGGGCGCGGTGCTCAGACTACTCTAGTCAATGGTTGCTACCAGTAAAAAGAGGTCGAGCTTTCTCCCCCGTTGTACCTTCAACGTGAGAATCAGTCGGTGGCTTAGAAAAGTAGGAAGATAGTATAATGTAAGTTCAACAGTTTAGGGTTTCAAGAAGACCAACATTTCTCACATTGGAGGTATTTATAGGCGCGTGTAGCTAAGCGTGCATTTGGTGGTTGTTGGTGCCATGTGTCCCATGTTTATCGATAAGAGGCAGCTCCTCCACCTCGGCTAATTGACTCACGTATCAAAATTGATATCCATTTATTCAGAAACAAAAGAGCCTTCAAATAATCTCTAGAAACTTGAATTTAAGTAAACAGGCCAAAATAGACATCCACTAAATCAAAGTAACTAAAAACTCAAAAACCAAAAATAACTCTAAAACTTTGACTGCCCGATAACACGCCTTTAGCTACTTTTTTTAGGCTGGAAAAGACATCAATCGGGGTAATATAGGTTGGGGCGCTGCGAGAGGTTTTCGAAAATATATTATAATAGAAAATCTAACACTGATGCAAAAAAATATGCCCATTTCTTCGGAACATCTTTTTTAGCCAATTTTCGGTCCAATTTTCCTTCAAACTCTAATGCCAATTGGTTTTCAGTTTTGGGGGGAAATCTTCCTCTAAAAAATTTCAAAATTTTCAAAGCCCTCTACTATTTAAGAGGTTATGGGGGCTCTCATCCTCTCATTTCACTCTTTTGCCAAATTTTCAACCTCTTCATCTTTCCACAAGGTAATCTCTTTCTCCCTTCTATTTTTGTCTTATATATTTTTTTCCACGTATAAAACGTTCATCTCTTCATATTTCGACGAAAGTGAGAGTGAGGGGGTGAGAGGGTTGGCCGACCCATCTTCGGATAGGCTGATCGACCCCGGGTTGGGGTCGACCAGCCTTTCTCGTCGACGGGTGAAGTCGACTAGCTTCATTGGTCAACCACACAGGTGGTCGACTTGTTTTCCCACCCATGGTTGGTCGCGGGTATGCCTCCGTCGATGATTCTCCTAGTGTGATAGGACAAATCCCTACTGAGTCAAACATTTCGATTCATTCGACTGAATTTCAAAATTTCCAATTGATTCTCCCAAAACGTCTGTTGGGTCCACTAAATCTTTAAACAGAAATGTAGAAATTGGGCGAGATGCCGTGGGCGAGGAGGTGATTCTTGAGATTCCAAGGTGTCATAGCTTATACAACTCCCCATCTAAGTTAGAAAAGTCACTTAAAAAGTATGAGTGGGTAGATAACTACATCTATAGAGCCCATAAGCTCGATGAAACACTTCCCGGAACTGACCCCCGTGAGGTTGCCGTTTATAAAGACATCATAAATGGTGGTTTTCGCTTTCCCATACATTCTTTCTTTGTCTTGATATTTAATGAGTTCTACCTTACTCCTAGCCAAACAAATCAAAATGCGTGGATGAAGGTACTTTATTTTCTATACGTCTGCTTTAGCAAGAAAATTCATCTTTCAATTGATCTCTTCAAGTGTGTTTTCAAGATGCACGAGTTAGCACAAAGCAATGCATTTGTTTATTTCATTGCTCGGGTCCCATTGGACTTCCCTAAGTTTAAAATTCCAATAGGGGGTAGAAGTCCCAATATTTCTTTGCTCGCCTTCATGAGGGCCAATTTCCTTTTAACACCTATTGGAGGTACTCCCTAATTCGTCTTTTCAATAGTGAGGTTGAGATTACCCCCTTCTGAAAATAAAAATCCAAAAGTTGACCGAAATTCCACCCCTCACGCCTGACCTGGGATCAGTTTTGACAATAAGAAACATGTTACTAGTTGGGATCGATCATCCTACTAGTAGGTTTTCATACCCTGCTTGTATGTATTATTTTTTAGAATATATCTTGTGTTGTTTCCTATTCATTGAGCTTGATTAACTCGATTGCTTACACACAGATATATACCTTGACTTGGACGAGGTGTTGAGGTCCCTGCTCGAACCGAGGAGTGGTGAGGGGTTTGCCCCTATTGATGGTAAAAAATTTACATGTCTCATTCTTCTTCTTCTTCTTTGTTGCACTTCTGGACTTGTTATTTCGTAAGATTGACAGCCTTTATTCTGTTGATACATGCATGGACTTTAATTTAGGGAAGACCATGGACTCCTTGGCGGAGTGCAGTCATTAGAGTGACGATGATCCACCTCCCGTCCCATTGAAGAGGAAGAAGACCTGCAATTGGGGAGCACAATAGCCTAAAATCGAGGAGGCTCCTCAACTTTTGGACAACCATGTCGAAGCAGTCTCGTCGCCTGTGTACCTAGGGGCTACCCAAGTCATGTCGCGCCCGAGTGTGAGGGTTTCCCTCTACCAGATTTCAGATTTCCTCATTCTCTGGGCTATTTGGAGATGATGGCGGTTAAGTTTTTGGTTATGCCTAGGCGTGTCCAGTTGATTGCTTGTCAGAGTGCTGACGACATCGAAAAGGCTCTGTGGTTCACACCTAGAGGGTACGTTTTTTTTACGTGCTCTAATTGTGTTATCTCTTGTCCCTTTCAGGCGATGGCTCTTTAGGCTGAGCTCGTCGAGTCAAGTTGCCGTTTAGCATCGAAGTTGAAGACCCTTGCAGAATAGAAAAAGAAAGAGGCTCACCATTACAAGAAGAAACTCTCTTCCTTGAGGAAGTAGGTCGAGGATTTGGAGTCTCGTTCTATGAATAAGGAGTCAGAGATAAATAACTTGCGCTCTATTTTGGCTCAGGCTCCTAAGGAGGCGACGGCAAAGTATAGGGCCTCTGTGGATTGCTAAGGATTTTGAGACCTCGATAGAGCAATATAAGTTGTCTACCGACTTTGCTAAGTCTTTGAACTCTTATGGGAGGAAGGAGATGGCAGCGTCCATCAAATTAACCAAGGAGTGGATATCTGATGAGCATCCTTCCATCGACCCTACAGGCTTTGATATGTTCTTGGCAAAGCTCAAAGGTAAGGAAGGCGGAGCCCCTAGTGATTTTGAGTTAGCCGATTTTTTGACTTTTTTGCTCACCACTGTGTGTCGAGCTAATTTGAATTGTCGAGGTCGAGGTTATGTGATTTTGAGCTAACTTTCTGACTGTTACAATCAATGCGAATACCAATTGCTCCGTAAGGGTGTATCGAGTTTTCGCACCCCTCAACACCTGGCTGATACAGTAGACAGGCTTCTGCATCTTCGGGACTCTTTCACAATACTGCACTGACCGCATATTTTGACATTGCTAAGTATAGGCCCAACACATCCCCTGGGCATGGCCTAGTTAAGACAGTTGGCTGTTGTAACGATTGCTTTAAAGATTCCAGTGACTCCTCACACTCATTGGTCCATTCAAAATTGGTAGAGGCCCCAATCGTCTTGAAGAAGTGATAACACTTATCCGCAGCTTGGCTCATAAAGCGATTCGGTGCCATTACCTGGCCCATCAGCATCTGGCCCTCTTTCCTATTTTCATGGCTCTTCATCTCCAAAATGGCTCGAATTTTATTCGAATACGCTTCAATGCCCCTCTGTGCGATCATAAAACCCAAGAACTTGCCCCCTCCTGGTCCAAAAACACACTTCTCCGGATTGAACTTCAGTTTGTTTTGTCGAGCGATGTTGAAGACTTTCTGCAAGTCGCTAACATGGTTGTTGGCCTTCACACTCTTGATAACCATGTCATCCACATATGCTTCTATGACACCTCCGAGCAGATTTTTGGAGACCTTATTCACCATTCTCTAATAAGTTGCCCCAGCGTTTTTTAGACCGAAAGACATGGTCGTATAACAATACGTCCTATCATCAACTATGAAAGAAGTTTTCTCCTGATCTGACTCTGCCGTGGAAATCTGATGATACCCAGAGAATGCATCTAGAAAACTTAGCCGTTCGTGACCCAATGTGGCATCCACTAGGTGATCTATTCTGGGTAGAGAGTACGAGTCTTTTGGACACGCCTTGTTGAGTCCAGTGTAGTCTACACACATACGCCATTTCCTATTCGATTTTTTTCACTAAGACAACATTTGCTAACCACTCGGGATATTGAACTTCCTTGATAAATCCTATCTACAGTAGCTTATTGACCTCGACCTTTGCTGTTGCTTGCCGCTCTGGGGTAAGATTTCTTTTCTTCTGCTCTATCGATTTAGCATTCGGTAAGACACACAAGCGATGTCGTACAATAGACGGGTCAACCCCTTGTATGTCACTCGGGCTCTACGCAAAAATATCCAAATTACTTGTCAGACACTTCACCAACTTCTCTTTCTCACCCTGCTCCAATCCTGTCCCCACACTGAATTCATGTCCTCCTGTCACCATAATTTTTTCTACAGTGTGGGGAGTTCGATTCGCCCCTTTGGCAGCTCGAGGTCTAGTATCATCACTGGTGGGGATCCATTCGACCGTATGCTGTCCACGTAACACTTCCTTGATGAGTGTTGGTTGCCCCTCACACATCTCACACCTCGACTGGTTGGGAATTTCATCACCTGGTGGTAAGTAGAAGGAATGGCCTCTGCTGCATTCAAGAAGGGTCAACCGTAGATCGCGTTATACGCTATGGGGGTTTTGACAACCAGAAAATTTGCTAAGATGACCACACTCGCTGGGTAGGTACCCAATGTTACTGGTAGCTCTACTACTTCTTATGGTATCACAATAACCCCTCCAAAACCTATAAAGGGGTTGACACAGCTTTTAACTTTTTCGTTGAAATTTTCAAACCTTGAAATGCTTCCCAAGTTAAAACGTTTGATGCACTCCCGATATCAACCAACACCATTTTTACATCATAGTTTGCTATGTCGCCAATTATTATTAAGGCATCATCTTTGGTGGTCGCCATACCTATCAAGTCCTTTTCATCAAGTGATGCTCTGATCAAACCTAGCCCTTTTCTAAATATAACAAATTGCAGTTGTCCGTGTATAACATTTTCTAGCAGAGTTTGAGTCTCCACCTGCCACAACTCCTCCAACAATTAGATTTATAACACCAGCTTTAGGCGTAGGTCGATCATCAACCTTCTGCTTGCCTCGATCATTCCTCGCATACTTAGTCAAAAAGTCCCGCTTCAAGAGGCACTCGATCTCCTCCTTCAAATGTATACATTCTTCAGTTTCATGCCCATGATCCTTATAGAAGTGGCAATATTTGCTCTTGTCCAGTTTTCCAACTGATACTGCCATCAGTCTTGACCATTCAAGTTCCTTCATGTCTCGAATTTTCATCAATATCTTGTCCCGCGGAGTATTTAAAGGGGTGAAAGCTTTGACGTCCTCCCGTCTCTACCTAACAAATTGGTCCTGAGGGTACCTCGGCTTAAACGCTCATTCATCTGCCTGTCCTTGTCAAAGGGATTTCGTACATCGCCTACCTTTCGCTTATTGCTCTCCGTCTCTCATCTTTCTTAAAGATTTTTTGTGACCTTTTCTACTTCTTCTACGTCAACATATTTGTCACCCTTCTTCAATAGGTCATGCATTAACTCCGAAGGATATTTGGAAAGTGACATCTTGAAGGTCCGATTCCGCTTCCCGTTCATTAACGCTGTCACTACTGCTGACATCTAAAGGTCCCTTATACCAAGTGTTGCCTTACTGAATCTAGTCAAATACTCTTGTAAAGACTCATCATTTTCTTGTACCACCTGCATCAGTCCTATAGCTATTTTTCGTTTCCTTTTGCTGCTCATAAAGTATGCTACGAAACTTCTAGACAATTCGTCAAAGGTCTTTATGGACCTGGGTGCCAGTATAGCCACCCAGTCTCTAACCTCCCTCTTTAGCGTCGGAGCAAATGATCTACACATCACTGCGTCTGGGTCTGTGTAGAGCCTCATTAAGTCAACGAAGGTTAGCAAGTGGTCCAGCAGGTCTGTGACTCTATTACATACTTCTATCATTGGCTGTTTAAAGCCTTTCAGCAAAGACACGACCATAATCTCAGGGGCGAAATGATCTTCCTCCAGGACCATCTTCCTGTACCTGTCTTTTCTCTTAGTTAATGCATCGTTTATCTTTTGGGTTATCATCTCCTGTATTTTCTTTTCCAAATCTGTCATGGGTTGGGAAATCTATGGAAACACAAAACCTGAAGCCCTCAGGTCTCATGTTGTTGGCTGAGTAACAGGTGAGGTAACCGTTTGAGCCACCTAGGGTGGTTGCTTACGTACGACCTCCGACGAACTTTGCAGAGAGGGCTGCAATTTTCTGCGTCTGACTTTGCAAAAGGGTCATCATGGCTAACAATTGTGTCTCCAAGATATTAAATTGACTTTGCATTATGTACTGTGGTGGCGGCGGTAGGTCTTGACCCCTTACGATAGACTCTGACTCCGTCTCCGCTGTAGTCCCGACCATGCGTGTTTCACTCCTTGTCTGTCTTCTTGACTTAGCTTTTCCGTTCGACGGAAATTTCCACATATGGTGCCAATGAAATGGTTGCGAAGTATATCCTTCGTGTACACTTGGATGGGCACGGTACTCACACTAGTCCAATCAATGGTTGCTACCTATAAAAAGAGATAAGGGCTTTCTCTCCCGTTGTACTTCTAGCGTGAGAATCAGTCGGTGGCTTAGAAAAGTGGGAAAATAGTATAATATAAGTTTAACAGTTTAGGGTTTCAAGAAGACTAGCCTTTCTCACCTTGGAGGTATTTACAGGCACTTATGGGTACGCATGCGTTTGGCGGTTGCTGGTGCCATGTGTCCCACGTAAGCCTCCTCACTTCCTCCACGTTCAGGTCGAATGACTCCCACTCCTCAAGTGGGTGGTTGTACCTACGTTCGCTGTTGGACGGCTTTTGTCTGGCACATCGTCATTTGTATGGTTAAGTGTGGCGTTGACCTCTTACGGTAGGCATAGAGGTCTACAGCTTCACGCGATAGGCATGGGGGTCGTAGCATGGCCTTATAGTGGTAGACGGTCTCATGGGGGTCGACGGTCTAGAGGAGGTAAACATCCTTACACTAGTAGATGGGCTACGTGAATGTAGTGGGCCTCATGGGGGTCGACAACCTTTCGAGGGGTCGACGGTCTCACCGGGTGATGGCCTCGTGATGGTAGACATGTAGCATATTTCTGAGAGTGTTTTAACAATACCATATTATATCACAGGTTGTTACAACTTCTACAATCGTTATTCAATTTTTCCATCTTTGAATTGACCACAAGAGGTTAATTCCTTCAAGGAAAGATTCCAAGCCCCTGTTTGGTTTGGATTAAAATCCAATTAAAATTTTAAGTTAAAGTCAATAATAAATTTTAACAACATATTTTTTGTAATCCAAGACTTTTCAACCACACCTCTCGTCAACTTTTATCAAAATTCATTAAAAATCTGATTTTAATCTCTACCAAACAGGGGTCGAGTGTGTTCAAACTTAAACAAGGTGGTCCATGTGAAATCGGTGGTACTCAAATCTAATTATCGCATAGGTCCAGAACTCCAAACTACTCAATAACCCAACTTGTGCATTTTTGAAATGGCTCTATGCTCATTGTCAAAATAACAGATTTTCTCTCATTATCTATTGGGGTTTATATAATTCATACAAGTGTGCAGACTTTTTGATCTGGGCCTTTCTGGTTTTGTCCAACTGGAGGATATGAATCAGATGGACAGTCTCTTATCAGCACTCAAATCTAGATCTCCATCACTTCCCTGCTATATATCAATCACATGTTTTTTACATCCCAAGATAGGATAATTGATAGTGTTCGTTATGTTTTTTACGTCCTATACTACCTTTGCAACTTGTGTAGGCCATGGTCGGGGTGGGGATCACAGGACTAGGGTCCAAGGGCGCAAGTATGAGTGACTAGCTAAAGCAAGCCTTAAAGCACTAGTGGCAAGCCATGGACTAGCCATGGTGTAGGTAGAATAGTAGTATTAAATTACTAATTCCAGAGGTGTTTCACAATTGTTTCGCACGGAAAGTCGGGTCTCACTAACAATTAAAGAAAAACTCAGACGATTGTGTAAGGAACAGACCATTTGAGACAAAGTTCTAAAAATTGGTGTTTTATTGAAAATTTACAATGGGTGAGAAAACGAAATGTCTCCAAGGGACACAAGCACACAGAACAATTAAAAGTTAAATGCGATAGAAGTAAAGATAATGAAAATTACATAGTCTTTGTTCGAGATTGTTTGATTCGGGGTTCCTTTCTTCTATGCCTTCTCTTTTCTTTTATATTCTTTGGACATATCTTGTAGAACTGCCTGAATTGCTGGTCGTCCTGCAATTGCCCATGTTTTTCATCATGACTGACTTGTCATGGAACTTTCGTTTCTAACTGCCATCATCACCTCCACCACTAAACTGCTGATAACTGGGGCTCCCTAGGTCGTGGGGCATGATGAGACTGCCATTTAACTGTCTTGGTAACCATTACTTGAAATAGCCATGTGGCCGTATTCTGGGCGTTTCATAAGCCTGGCGAATAATAATGACGTCGCTCTGAGTATCAATAAAATGTTGTACTCGCCCAGAGTTTGGGCGTCTTATAGGCTTGGGTGATGATGAGCTTCTATTGCACAGCTCTATCTTGAGCCTTTTACATGGTTTTCCTTACACCTATTTGGGGTTTCACTTCTTGAGTCATTTAATTGGGCCGCATTATAAATTCTAATCAATTTGAAGGGTATTAATCTAATATTTTATTTTTTAAGGGTAGTGGGATTTTTTTCAATTCACCAAATTAATTCCAATAGTCCACTATTAAATAATTCATTTTTTTTAAATGTATGTTCCGAATGACATGTTGATCCCATTTTGTGAAGACACTATGAGCTGTTTTGTTAGTTTTAATTATAATTTTTCATTTAATCAAATTTCTCATTGTCGGACGTTACTGATTCCATTTTGCCTTCGTTTTCTTTGAGTTTTTTTATTATTTGAGAAAATAGGTTGAGACACGATCATTGTAATATTACCACCGTTCATGCTAATTATCCTTATTGGGGACACAAGCAGTGTATCAATACAGATATGTGTATGTCTCATAGCTTTCGATTTCTGTTTGAATTTGAATTTGAATTTCAGCAATTCAATTAATTTCTTTCGTAATGTTTGTCATCAATTCTTTCAGTTACTGAACAAGAAAAGGGAAGTTTATGATGCAGTAAATTTAGTGTTCTTTTGGGGTGATGTAGTAACTTCAATGTTTCAAAAAAAAAAGTAAAATGTTATAAAATGAATTTCTTTTTTTGGGAAAGTTTGTTAAAAGACTCGGTCTAACAATGTAGTTGAATAAATAACATTTTTCTAAACATTTGTTGGTGAAATGGCATCAATTACAAAGGTGTAATTATATTACTACTACAAATTTTTATTAAGTACACCACAAATTTTTTATTTACTTAAATATACTTAAGTAAAATTACATAATTAGGGTTTTACTATATTTTTTAATTAAATAAATAATTGTTACACCACAAATATAAAACCTAATTTCTTTCTTTCTTTTTCTCTTAACATCTAATTGTTTATAGTTATTCCGCCGGTTTTTGCTTTCTTCCACGAGGCAAGATAATATTGCCACTACAAATTTTTATTGTTACACATCACTTTTAAATAATTTTCTTATTTACCAAAATAATTGTAAATGAAAGGACATAATTAACCCTAAAATCTTCTCTCTTGTTACTATACACACCTCACTTCCAGCACAGATAATCTTCTTTGATCGATGAGAGTTTGCATCATGAAGATGGCTTCTTCATCTCCACGTAGTCTTGAAACCTGAAACTGCGTTTATTTTGCCCATTTCTTGATTTGATGTCGGTCGTAATTCCCTACACCCTTTAGTCGACGTGACCACATGGCTTCCAGATCCAATGCTATAGAGATGACTTACAGTGCCATTACAGAAACTGCTATCTTTCCAGCAACTAGTTCGTCGGGGAAATTCCAAGAAATTTTTCTTCGTGTTTTTCGCTCAGGTATCTCGATCTAAGAAATAATAATTTAACAGGTTCAGTTCCTGGAAGCTTCCTCCATTTCTCGAAACATTGGATCTCTCCAACAATATGATATAACCAAATAGGACAAAGGATTGAGAAAAATGATGAGTAAAATAGGGAAGATGAATGCACCACACTATTGTATTTTGTTATTTCATTTTTAGTTTCTTATTTATTAGAAATATAATTGTAAATATATTGTGGCGTGTTTATTAAAAAAATATACTTTTATTGTGGTGTGATTATAATGTGGTGTAATAATTAAATTTAGTTGTGGTAATATAATTATTCCAAACACCGTTTCAATCTAATCAAATTCTCCAATTCATCTCCAACCATATCAACGTGCTCTTCGCCTCTCTCTATGCTTGCTACTCTAAAATCTTGTTATTCATTATATTCTTCATCTATTTCTCCAATTTTTTTGAGTATTTGAACAAGAATTCTGGTTCTTATATTATCTACATTAAAATCTATATTATATTTGTAGAAAAAAGAAAGGTATTTTTTGAAATCTCATGTACACTGGTCATTTTAGCTTATCAATTATCGAGGCTCGAACAAGTCGTGGCTGCTTATACTCATATTTATGGACAGAACGACACAAGTGTCGTTTAATGACACTTGTGCCTTTCTATTAATTTTTCAATAGTTTGCTTCTTTTTCAATGCAACGAATTTAAGCATTAGACCCCCTAACTTAAGAAAATCTGAAATGTTGATTATGTGACAAATAACGATAGAATTGACATATATTATATGATATCCAATGGTGAAATCACAAGTCATGACCTACATTCATTAGAAAATATAAGTAATGAGCACATCTCTCAAATATTGTAAACGACATGTCCATCTTGCAACTTTAATGAGTTCAGCTTATCAATTATTGGGGCTCAAACAGGTAGTGTCTGCTTATATTCATGTTTATGGACAGAATAGCACAATTGCTATTCTGTTGATTTCTCCAATATTTTGCTTATTTTTCAATACAACGAACTCAAGCATTGGACCCCATAATTTAAGAAAGTCTGAAATGTTGATTATGTGACAAATAATGATAGAATTGATATAGATTATATGATATCCAATGGTGAAATCACAAGTCATGATTTTGATTCGTTAGAAAAATATAAGTAATGGGCATATCTCTTGAACGTTATAAACGTCATCTCCATTCTGCAACTTTAATGAGTTCAACTTATCGATCATCGAGTCTCGGATGAGTCATGCTGCTTATACTCGTGTTTATTGACATAAAAATACAAGTGTCGTTTTTTACACAGTAACGACACTTGTACCATTCTCATGACCAAGTTTGTGTATTGTTATAACATCAATTGTGTCGTTCTCGTAGATCTTTTCATAACTCAGTAACGGCACAAGTGTTGTTCTCATGGACTTATATTTACAAACATAACGATAGTTATACCATTCTGATATACGTTCTCATCTCAGTAACGATAGTTATATCATTCTGATTGAATTGACATAGATTATATGTTATCGAGTTGGTGAAATCACAAGTCATTGTATTGATTTATTAGAAAATATAATTAAAGCACATATCGTAACTTATAGAAACGGCATGTTCAACTTGCAACTAAAATGAGTTCAACTCATTGGTTCTTGGAGCACAGACGAGTCGTTGATACTTATACTCGTGTTTATAGATAGGCACGATGGTCGTTTTCATTTCAGTAATGGCTCTTAGTCGTTTTATTGATTTTTCTTTATTTTGTTTCTTTTCCAACGCAACGACCTCAAACATTGGATTCCCTAACTTAAAAAAGTCAGAAAAGTTGATCATATGAAGAGAAACAGTTGAATTGACAAAGATTATACGATATCGACATTTTCATCTCAGTAACGATGCAAGTGTCGTTCTCAAGGACAATTATATTTACAAATATAACGGTAGTTGTGCCATTCTCATAGACGTTCTTATCTGAGTAACAACACGTGTTGTTCTCATAGACATTTATATTTGCAAACATAACAACACGTGTCGTTCTCGTGTGAAGAAAAAACAAGTCATTCCACTAATTCATTAGAATATAAGTAATGATCATATCTCTTAACTTTTGTAAACGTCATATCCATCTTACAACTTAAATGAGTTCAACTTATGGTTTTTGAGGCACAAATGGGACGTGGCTGCTTACAATCATGTTTACAGATAGAACGACACAAGTGCTATTTTCTTCTCAATAACTTCACTATGTCGTTCTATTATTTTCTCCTATATTTTGATTTGTTTCCAACATAACAACCTCAACAATGGACATGTGATAAATAACGACTGAAATGATATAAATTATAATGGACTCTCATAAGTCAATAACGACACATGTGATGTTCTCAAGAGCGTTTTAATCTCAGTAACGATACTTGTATCGTTCTCATGGATGCTTATAAGTCCAATAACAACACTTGTGCCGTTTTCTTGAGACATAATACAGTAAAGATATATACCAATATTTAACTAAAGGCAAACATATACTATAGAAAAAATTCGCTCATGGAATAAAGTCATCCTACTGAAATGCGCATTTTCAAATGTAGTCTACAACTTTTTTTGCATTGTCCAAAACATCGAGATCCTCATATTCGAATTTAAAAAAATTATATACTTTGAAACAAAATGATTTTAAGGTATATTGTACAACACTAATCCTAAGCTCTGGTCACCCTGGAATCATATCCCTCACTATTATAATTGCTATTATTTCCACCACTACCACTATACTAATATGTGCTTCCCTTCCCCCCACCTTGATTATAATAGTTATCTCTTCTGAAATCAGGACCACCAAAATGCCCTCCACCACGCCTACTTTTACATCCATATGGAGCTCGATTTGCAAACTTAATCAGCCAATGGGTACCTCATGATTGACTTCCTAGATCAAATTAGCTAGTGGCTTTGCTAGTGATGAATCGTTCTTTGTTAAAGAAAATGGTAGTGAATCTTGTTTTCCTAGTACAACCTATACGTCAATCCGGTATACATAATCGTCAATATCATTGGGGAGATCAAAGTCGATAACGAGAGTAACATTAGGAATATCAAGACCATGATCTGCTACATTAGTTGCAACCAAAATCAGTGTCTTTACACTCTTAAACAATCTCAATGCTAGTTCTCTTTCCTGGAACAACAGGTAAATGACAGTCAAATCAAGTAACAATCAATGTATTCGTAATGAAACAACAATTACGCAACTAACGAATAAAAAGATTTGATAAAGTCAAGCAGATACACAATATTTTAAGTTGCCAACTTGCATACATTGTTTAGTAGGTCAGGATCCATTATATAAATAAGAATACTATAGTAAAAATAGCAAAACATAATATGAAAAAATTCAGAAATCAACAAGTGTAAGGTTCACTAATAGGACTCTTAGAAAATCACAAAATACAGTAAAGTATAATATGAACAATTTTACCCAAAATCGCCAAATTACTTAAATCACATTACTTGTAGCTCTCTAACTCTCAGGGCATATCAAAGAACAAGCAAATTTGCATATCACAATTTCCATTTATAGAAATGCTAATAAATGAATTTCTTTTCAACCTATCATCTTCAAAACCCCAAATGTATCAAAAATCCATCCACATTAAAAAAAAAAACCTCAATTGAAACTAAACTAAATATACAAATAAACTATGAAACCATAAAAATGCCCTTTTTACACTTTTTCCATCCTAAACTTACACCAATGGAAGCACAAAATCTCATTTCAAAATGAAAAAAAAATTGAAGGAAAAATTACCTTTTTTGTTATATTAGCTTGTACGGAAGAGAGATGAAGTAATGTGATATAAACTTGAATCAAAGAAGAAGTTTTTGTAGTCTTGAAATGTATTGAAAATAAAGGTGAAGAACACGGTTTTAAAATTCAAATTTGGGAAATAGGGTTTCATAGTGATAATGGAGAAGAAAGAACAAGGTGAAACGAAAGAAGTTGAGTGAATAATTTGATATAAATTGAAGAGCAACTTTGCCATTTTACCGATTAAAAAAATTTAAAATTTTTTATTCTAATTTAGCCCATGTTTGTCATCAATTTTCACAAACATTGTTTGCTACAGTAAACAATCTCCATCACATATTTAAGTAATAAAATATTCTACATGCCTCCCAAAGAATAGATTAGTGGTGCAAAGGACAAGAGTGAGGTAGTCTTAGCTGAGATGACAGTTGTAGTGTCAGGGTTCGATTTCTGCCTTTAACAAGGTTTGAAATTGGACTCTTTGTAGGCACGAGTATGACAGCTCTTGTACCCTGACCTGATGAGGCACATCATGCGATTTACCTTCTCCACGATACTCTAGGGACGGGGCGGTGGATGGCTCTCAATGTTGGGGTTCAACTTTTAATAAAATATTCTACACACAAACCAATAAAATTACTTTACTTTTCAACCACACATTCTCCAAAAAATACTATTCAAAACTCTATTTCTTCTCCCAAAATGGGAGACAAACGGGCACTTAATGTTGGTCAAAGACCATTTGTTCAAGCTTGTTGCCCAACCTAGCTATTTGGCCAAATTTCCCTTTTTTTTTTCAAGTACTAGTCAAAGTTGAATATGTGTTGCACGTTATTCTGAAATGTTTTATAAGTGCTGTGAAAGTAATATTTGACTCTCAATGCACCATTTCGACCTATATATGAAAGAAATGCAAGTCCCTGAAAATAAATGTTAATTATTATACATGCATTTAAATAGTGAAATGTATACTTAAATGTGAGCATTAGAATTACAACTAAATGCATAAAGAAAGTTGAATGACAAATACAATACATGAATTAAAGTGAATGTTAATTAATTTAAAATTGATATCAAGGAATATAAATGGGACAATGAATGTTAAATTATTTATATTAAATAAATATAATTTAATTTTGAATTAAGTGAAACTGGATTCTAATTAGTATACATGGACGTGAATAATGATCTGCATTCTTGAATGTAAAATTCTAATTAATATTAATTAATTGTTAATAATAGGGACATGAACATAAGTGTGAATGTGAAATTATAATTAATATTAATTAAATGAATGTGAATGCTAATTAATTATAGTATTTATTACAGTTGAATTGTAGTTTAGAATATAATCGTCCAAACAATGATTCTCACTTAATCTGATATTTAATATATTTATAGTTTAGAATTAATACCAATGAATATAAAAATGATTCTCACTTGATAATATTCTCAATGAGCAAACAGTTCAATGGAATTAGTAAAAAGGACGCGCCACCCCAGGCATAAGCGGAAGATAGCCTTGTTGCCTCCCAAACTGTGTCAAATACGACAATGAATATGAGAAGCATATCTAACGAAAATGCAACCACGAGGACCTTACTGAAGAATCTAAATAACCAAAGCCCGCCTAACGATGCAAACAAATTGGCCAGAACAATGCTCTTCAGATAGAATTTAGAGGGATAGTCATGGAGTTGCGGCAAGCCACTCTCACTCTCGTAGTGGTTGGCTATCACTTGAAGCCCCACTTCGGTGAGGCCTCCCAAAAAATTATTATATATTTTAATTATAAATAATGAAGAAAAATTATGAAAAAAATAAATTAAATTCTACATTTTGTGATACGGTAAATTTTTATCTAAAAGCTAAATATTTTTTGGAATTGTACAAAGCATGTATATATACGATTTGAATTACTATTACAAACATGTTAAGAATACTAAGTTGAAAGTGGTAAAGCAATAAGATTTCAATCACCGGAAATAAAAATCGCTTTAGAAGATTTAGTGGAGATATATGTGTTGATGCTAATGCATTTAGAGATGTCTCTGATTACAACCAAGTGTAAACTGTAAACCAATTTGTTGGAAAGCAACCCAGAGAAGCTCCTATAACCCGTATCTATTATATGAGGCTGGAACAAGGTGAATCCCTAAAAAGCTACTCGAACGATTTTCGACAAAAGTTAATTGTAATTGAAATAATTTTGCGATGGATGGAAGAGGGCGGCAGGTGGTGTTGATTTTGAAGATGGTGCTTTGTGGCGAAATGGTAGAGGCGATGGTGGTGAAAGATGAAGGACAGTCCAAAACAGTAAAGGGTGTGATTTTCTCATTTTTTTAAATTGAAAATTTATGGTGGAGGAAAGCGACGGTCTACTAGTGGCGACGGTGACGGTGTAACACGAGATGTTACAAGTAACGATAGATAAGATTTGACTTTTACAAGTGTAACACAAGTTATGGTGATGAAAACGACAACCATAGTAGAAATAGAATGTTACATACTGTTGTAACACATTATGTTACAAGTGGTGGTGGTGATGGAGGTGAAAACAAGTAGTTGAACACAAATGTGTTGCAAAATGTACTATAAAAAATAATAAGAAAACTGTATTTTGGTTTTAAAAAAAAAAAACGAAGATCGGATAGTGTATTAAGAAACAGATTATTTTTTTTCAGTTTATTTGTGAAACTTTCCTATTTTTAAGCTCTTGCAATTCTTCCAATGAATTTAAACATGAGCAGGATGTTATGTTTTGGCCCGTTAAATGACTTGAGGCATGTATGGATGCGGCCCAATTGTGCTCTCCCATCCTCACTGAGCCCGCCTCAAAATGCAGCCCATTTTTAACTTTATTTCAGAGGTCCACTTCTACTAAGCTCAAATCCACGGCCTGATCAATATGGGCCACAACAAAAGACTTGAGCCCATTCGTAGATCCATTAAAAAAAATAAGGGAAAAATTCATTAATCCTATTTTAAGTTTACCCTATTTCGATGACTATTTTACGGTCACAGTTCAAAAATTTTGTAGGTCACAAGTAATTTGTTGGTCACATTTTAAAATTAGTTGGTCACAGATCAAAATTTATAGGAAATTTTAACTTTTTCTTTTAAAAATCAAGTATATCCTATCCACCCCACTCCTTAACCTAATTCATTTTCTATCCAAACAACACCTTCCTCATTCTTCAGTCACTTCTCCTTAGCACATCCTCGTCATCTCTCCAAATACAAAACTTTGTCTGAGTCTCCCTTCTGGGGGACTGAGGCAGAGAGGTTGCAGCTGTGAACAACCAACGACGTCGATCGGGAATATTAGTACGATTCATACAAAAATGAGAAATGGAAAGAAGACAGTGAGAAAAATGTGTGCCATGCCGCTACGAAGCCTTGCTACTCCTTCGATCTGCCTAGCCATTGCCTCGCTGTTTAGCCAAAGTTTTTGGTGATTTTTGTTGGTTTGCAAATGGTGGTTGTTGTTGGTGCTGGTGAGGTGGTGGGGCGAGGTGGGACAGAGCGTTTGTGATCAATAAAATGGTTAATTAGTAATCAATAAATAATATGTAATCAATAAAATAGATAATTCGTGACCAATAAATAATATGTAACCTAAAAAAATGTGTTTATTACTAAATTTATAATTAAGACTTACAATTTGTGATTGTGATCTTATGCGATTTGTGATTATGATCATAGTTATGTGTTATCGTTACGATGTGGTCACATTTAAACCTTTATAATTATGCATTTGTCACTTAAAAATGTGGATTGATTTTAAGATTACCCAAACGGGCTACTCCAATCAAACCCAAAGAATTAATGGGCCCAATAATCCTTCAGAAAAAGGCCCGATAACATTATTTATCAATAGTGAACCTAATTAATTAACTAAATGAAAAATTATGATTATACTTGGTATATTATAAATAAAATTCAACAAATACATATAGCCCATGTTTGAGTCACATTATAATTTTTATTTTTATTATTTTACTCATTTTCAACCACACATTCTTTAATAAAATAATATTTTCTATCGTATCAATAACTTTCCTTTCTTTTTTAACCACATATTCAACATCACATCACAAAAAAAAAAAAAAAAAAAACACATTCTTTCCATTTTAATGTGCATCAAATAGGGGCATAATATAATTTCTCGTATCTTAACCTTACCTTTAATTTACGTTTTATGCTGAGAATTTCTTTTGGCTCTTAATAATGTAGAGATCGAAGATTACGTTTTTTGATGAGAATTGCAATTTAATTAAAATGTAGTAGTAAAATGAGGAAGGGTGGCCATTGTCTAAACAAAACAATTTCATCCCAAGCATTTCCATATGAATTAACTTGTACGCCACGTTTTGGGCATTGTACTATTCTTTGTTCTTAAGTCAATGCCAACCCGCAATGATGGAATAAAATGCCTTGAACCTCAAGATGTTCCTAACTTGACAGTATATTCATTGCTATTTTAGACCACTACCCTTCCTAAAATTTAGATTTTGTTTTCAATTTTTGTTGTCTTATCCTTTGGTCCATTAACTTTATATATTGAGTTTTTTTTTTTTTTTTTTAATGTGCAGAGATCATTTTATAAATCCTACGTTTTTAACATTGATTTTTTTTGGAGAATTTGTAGTATGTATAATATTCGTATCTTGTGATTTCTTATGACTTACTTGATCTTCTAACTTTGGGTTTTGTTTCGTCTCAAGTTTGCTAATAAAACATTATGACCTTTCTATCCATTCTACTTTGTTGACTCGATCCTACTCATATTTATGTGAAAAGAATAACTTTAAATCTCAAGAATCAAAACGGGAATTAACATAATAAAAATTAATTTCTTGTGATGACAAATATTCCGTGTGCAGGATTTGCTTATTTGTTCATTTAAACAAGAATGTAATGATTTTGTTTTAAAAATCAGATATGTAGGTGTTTTAGAAGGTTCTTTACAAAAATTCCATTTTGCTTTGTTCTTCTTGACATATGTGTCCATACATAAAATACGAGATATAAATTCGGATATGATACTTCATAATCAAGAAAAGGAACTTTTTCTTTTATTCCAAGTTATTCTCTTACCATATGCAAGTGGCACCCGTCACGTGGCTGCTTGGTTAGCACGTTCTTGTCCAGATAAATTTAGTACATGTTTGATTCTTATTATTGTAGAATGAGAATAAAAAATATAGTCACCACACAAGAGATAGAAATTCAAAATTGATGGCTTGATGTGGTTGATAACGATCATATTTTTCATTTTTATGGGTGAAAAATGAGAAACAAACGGGGACTTAATTACTTTCACTATCGTCCATGATAAATTATAACTCTTACAATATATTCTAATTTTTAGTTTGCAGACAATCAATGAACCTAATAGGATCCAATTAAACAAAGCTTCAATAAATTAATGTCGACCTGGTCAACTCTTGATCAATTGAGATAATTTATTAACCACATGTTAATTTCACTAAAACATCGAGACCGAGTCCCACCTTTTAGGTATAATGTATTTTGGAATAGTAGATTAATGTATAATGTAAATCGAATTTTTAGGTTACATATCTTTGTCACATATCGTGAACTAAAATTTGAGGTTGAATTGTAAATCGAATTTTTTCATACTTGACAACTTAGACGTTTATATATGAACAAGCGCAATCTTAAATTAATACAAACAATTTATCGAAAGTAAATTATTATTTTATTTCAAAATATCACGAGTAGAAATAAATTTACTCAATATCGGTTGTATTTATAACCATTGTGTATATAAAACTTCAAAAATATATTAGCAAAAAGTGTACCAATTTTAACTTGTATGCCACATTTCACATAAAAAGTAAAAACAGAGCAACTTACAACTATCTATTAATTTATTTTTTTAAACTAAACAAATTTTCGTAGTCTTGGTAACAATGTAATTAATGCGGTCTTATTTGATGGAATGAAATGATCATAAAGAAGTCAAAAAGAACCTCGAATGGGAGAATAAAACAAGAAGTCATTCTCCTATTAAAAAGAGAGAGAATCCCATGTAACCCTTTATATTTTCAATTCAAACTTTTGCATGCAATAAAAATCCCGTTTTGTTACATATAGATCAAATTTGACATTGTGTGAGTTAACTACTTTTTGTACATTAATTTTAACACCACATTCTTCAATCAATGCCCAAATTTCATCCACATATGGGCAATGTCATCCACATTATAACCCAATAATGCATAACTATAAAAAGAGATATGATAGATGTACATCATTGGCGTACATTATGGGTGACAACCCCCTTGCAAGGGGGTGGGGCCCGCAATTCTAAAAATCGCTTGCCCCACCCCCTTTGTCAGGGAATTGTCAAATTGAGTGTATATCCATCCTTGTTGACATTTGATGTATTTTTAAAAGATTTATTGGAGGGAAAATTGTTTATATTTTAAATTGTTTAATGATGTGTTGTTACATGGCAAAATGTAAAGAATAATGTAAATGATGATATATGTGTAACATGATTGGTACAACTAGCATAATTAATAAAAAAAAACCACTCCTCACCCCCTCAAACGAGCATGAACAAATAATTATACTTCTCTATCTTTATGAATTGTTCAATTACATATCGACCTGAAATTAGAAAGTCAAAATTAATTATCCTTCTATATTTCTTGAATTATATAAATTGTGTGATGGATTTTTGAACAAGTAGGTGTAGAAATTATATATATATATATATATATATATATATATATATATATATATATATATTTTTTTTTTTTTTTTTTTTTTTTTTTTTTTTTTTGAGTTTTCTAATCGATTTCTCTACCCCTTTTCCTAAAATGAACCAAAAAAAATTAATTCAACTACATAATCATGATATCTCAACTTCTTTTCAAAAAGTCAAAATTAATTCAAATTCTACTTTTAACTTGTTTGGTACATCAATCTCTCAACTCATTATTCCTTATACATGACGAAATTAATAATATTTCTTTATCTCTTAATTTTTGTTCACATGAATATCTCAACCATGTTTTCCCATAAAATCGACAAATCAAATTTAATTATATTTTTTTAATTCTAGATGGTTTTACATGGATCTTTCTCTCAACTCCTTCTCTTAACCTTTTTTTTTTTCATCTTTTGAATTGTTTTGAAGTTGATCTCGTACTTTCTTTCATTTGAAGAAATTGACTACAATTCTTTATTTTTTCAATTACCACTGATTTCTCGATTCCCTTTTTTCTTTAAGCGATACGATTAATGAATATGTACAAAAATATCCCTAACAATTTCCTTCGAAAAATGACTACATCTACCAAAATGAAAATTTGAAAATCTAAATATAGTTTGAAACCAGCAAATTTTCCCAAAAAAAAAAAAAAATATATATATATATATATATATAATAATAATAATAATAATAATAATAATAATTAATTAATTATACTTCTTCAACATTGAATTATTTAATCAAATGAGTTACTCTATTCAAAATCTTTGCCCGAATTTGATATCGATTAAAATTTACTAAAAACTTCAATCATAAATTTTACGAAATTCACAATTTTTCAATTATATAATTCATCATTTTTTAAATCAAAATTAACTAAAAGTTTAATTTTAATATACACCAAATGACTTTAATCTCGAACATGATCTAGAAACGAATAATGGTATTCATAGTGAGATATTATTGATAATCGTCTTACGTATCGTACATATAACAATGAAAAACTAAAGTCAATATATCAAATAACAAATTATTATATGCATGTTAAGTAGGACAACTATCGATATTTTTTTACCCTCCCAAAAACCCCCCCAATGGACTTTTATTTTGCATTAAAAGGTGTTAAAGGTCAACCTCTATCTTACTGGCACCAACCTAGCCCCCTTTAACTGATTCTCTAATCCAACGGCTCATTACGACCTTTGACTTTCTGAACCCAATGTCATCATCACTACCACAGTGCCCCCTTAAATCGATTTATGTTAGAGTTCGTTTGATTGCAATAATGTAATTTGGTGAAAAGAAAATGAGTTTCAGGGAATTGAAATGCATATAACTTATTTTGTTGAGAATTGTCAATTAATTGTATTTGATTGATACAATTTTTCACTTAAAAAATATTAAAATTTTGGATCTTTTGATATTCGTTTGACTTTGAATTCTATGAAAATTGTACATTAAAATGATATAATTTGTTACAATTAAAAGAAATAAAAAAAACTACCTAGGAAAGTTTTTCCCAAAATGTAGAAAATCAATTACATGAAAAATTAAGTCAATCAAACGTGCAAAAATATGAAAATGGAATTTAATTTCCATCTTTCATGGAAAAGTTTGTCAAATCAAACAGGGCATTAGTAAAATTTACGTAATGAATTACACGATGTTACTCTATTATTTATTAATTTAAAATATAATTAAATTTCTCATTTTGTTTTTTTCACATCATATTATATAATTCTTTGAGTGCAAAAAAAAAAAAAAAAAAAAAAAATTTGTTCACAAGTAACGAAATTTTAGACAAAAATAATGTTGGTCAATGCCCCTTCTCAGTCTCTATCTCTTAGATTTCCACGTGGTATCATATCATTGGCTATATCCCTTTGATGACAGGCAGGTCAGAAACAACATCACATTGAAAGAAGAGAAAAAAGTGAAAGGGCATCATCGTTTTGACTCACCCCCAATACAACACACACACACACTCTCTCTCTCTCTCTACTTTCTCTATTTTATCAGACTTCATCCGTTGTTTCAACTTCTGCTTTTTTCCCAAATCTCTATCTTTCCTTCTCTCTGTCTAAGTTGAGAATTCTTTTTTTCAGTATAAAGTTTGGTTTTTGAATGGTTTTCTGAAGATGGCTGTGGAGTTGATGCCAGGATATAGAACCGCCGGCGCCGGATATACGTCAAAAATGGAAGAACACGCGGCCCAAGAAGCGGCGGCGGCCGGGCTGCAAAGCGTGGAGAAGCTAATCAGATTAATGTCTCAATCCCAAAACCAGCACAGTTTTGAAGAATCATCGTCTTCAAAACCCATAAACACAGAATACCAAGCGGTTGCCGATGTAGCGGTGAACAAATTTAAGAAATTTATTTCATTGCTGGACCACAACCGGACCGGCCACGCCCGGTTCCGGCGAGGCCCGGTTAGTAATCATCAACAGAAAATAAAAAAAGGATCTGATACAGAACCGGCCGGAATACTGCACAATCAGCCCACAATTCCACAAAATGTTTGTGAAGTGAAGGAAAAAAATAGTCCGACAAGAAGAATTTATTGTCCGACGCCGATTCAGAGGCTTCCACCGATTCCGCATCACCATCAATTGTCCAGGAACGGATCAATGGAGAGGAAAGAATCGTCGACCACCATAAATTTTGCTTCGCCTGCGAACTCATTTATGTCGTCGTTGACTGGCCACACCGAAAGCTTGCAGCCGTCGATGTCTTCGGGTTTTCAGATCACCAACATTTCACAGGTGTCGTCCGCCGGCCGGCCGCCTCTCTCTACGTCCTCGTTTAAGCGGAAGTGCAGCTCGATGGATGACGCGAATGCTAAGTGTGGCGGTGGGTCGTCCGGCAATCGTTGCCATTGTCCCAAGAAAAGGTAAAAAGTCAACTCTAAGTAATAATGAATGAAAAATCAAATTAATAATTATCTTCATAATTAAGATTTTATTTCCAATAATAATTAAGATCTGAGCAATTGATTTATGATTATATTTTCTTTAATTAGAAAATCAAGGGTGAAGAGAGTCGTTAGAATGCCCGCTATAAGCATGAAGATGTCGGACATTCCACCTGACGAATACTCATGGAGAAAGTATGGTCAAAAGCCAATCAAAGGTTCCCCTCATCCCAGGTGAGTTTGTTATATATTTGTTTGGTTCATTAAATTGAACAAAATTAATGTCCGTTTGACTTATGCTAAGCACGACGTGACGTGACACACTACAATACGTGGTGTAATCAATTATCATTTTTATTTTTATCACAAATTGTAGCAAGTTATGTCACCCAGTGTTTAGAATATCAAACATGGCTTGAAAACTTTTAAATAAAGAAATTAGGTAAACAAATAGTAGTCGACTCACATTAGTTGAGTGCATATTTGTCACGCAATGAATCGTGACATGACTCGATAGGATAATAATATGATTATTTACTTATAATTTCAGGGGATATTACAAGTGCAGTAGTGTAAGAGGATGCCCGGCTCGTAAGCATGTTGAAAAGTCATTGGATGATCCATCGATGCTAATTGTCACCTACGAGGGAGAGCATAATCACGCGCAGTCGAGTGCACAAACACCGGCAGCTCTGGTTATGGAATCATCTTGAGGATCGATGTGATATGATGGAAAGACGGTTTATTGGACGGCAGAGATCAGCGTTGCCCCACCTGCAAAGAAAAAGAGTCCAAAGATAGTGTGGATGCTCTCTCCTTTTGCAACTCCCTAGACAAATGTGTTGGGGTCCATTTGTTTATTATTGTCTTGCCCGTTGAAAAAACTTTGATTCTGTGTAGAAAAAGTAATATCAAGAAAAGGAGAGCAAATTGTGGATTTGGTGGGAATTGAATCATGAAACAAACTATTTGGGTTTTTTTTTTTTTTTAAAAAAATCTCTCTCTCTCTCTCTCTCTCTCTCTCTCTCATATTAGAGGTTTCAAAGTTTTTAAATTTGTGCATACCGATACTAATCTTCAATCTACTTCCTTCAACTCATAAAAGATGTCACTACATGTACATCGAAATTTAGATAATGAATAATTTTAATATCATATGATACTCTATCATTTGTCAATTATAAACAAGTAGCAAAATCTCCAATAAAAATATAGTACTTTTATTTATAATCAATAGTTGCAGTAGTCATCATACTTGACATCTTATGTGGTATATCATTATTAAAGTCTTTTATTTTACGAAACGTACAATGCCACGTATGATATTGTTGCAGTCGTTTTTTATGAATAAAATTATTGATAAAGATATTTGTTTTCTTTTTTTCGTTTGTCCCAAACTATAGGTTACTTTTCTTATTGATAGTATAATTGATTTTTAGTTTTCTAATATACTTTATTTATTGTGTTTTGTTGGTTTAACGAAAAAACTAATGGAATTTCTTGTTTTAACGGAAAATCTTTTTTCACCACCCCTTGCTTTCAAAATTATAATTAAATAATAATAAAAATAAATTAGTTTTTGATAATTCTTTCAAACTAAAATATCTTGGAGCTAACTTATCCGAATCGACTTTTTCTCGAATATGATTTATGTATCTAATTACGATTTATCCAACGAGACCAATATTCATATATTTACGATAACTTCATCAATATCTAAATATTTGACACAAATAAAATATAATTTGATAAATGTATCATTTAGTCCCTAACTTTCAAAATATTAAAATATAGTATATAAAAATTGAATTATATTTTATGAAAATTTTCGGGGTATTACATTTTCACCCCCTTAAAATATTTTCGTCCTCGAAAATTTACCCGTCACTTATCAATACTAAGTCTAACACATGATAAACTAAGCAAACGTGCATTGCACGTTGCTTGCACCTAGTATATATATATATATATATATATATATATATATATATATATATATATATATATATATATATATTTTTTTTTTTTTTTTTTTTTTTTTAAATCCGTATGCAAATGAAAACAAGTATATTTTTATGGAACGTATGAAGTAGCATTTGTGTGCATTTTTCTTGCATATTAATCTCTAGTTGATGAATTTCATCTAAGCTGCAGTTAACTTTGTCAAAGTTTAATATATAAGATATTATAATCTTATTTACATCCCATAAAAGTAAATAAAAACTTGTTCTCATCTCACCTTATTGTCATCTTCACTCGTCTAAAAAAAACAATAGGCGATGGGGAGAAAGTTGGAAAGACTTGGGTTGGTAGCGAGAGGCATCTTGCTAGCAGTAGCAGAGTGGATTGGGAAGAAGACGAGGGGCCGATGTGGTAAAAAGAAAGAGAAGAGGTTGATATAGGTGGAGGAAGGGCTAGTTGGTGGGATGGGGAAGGTAGAGCCAACCATGGTAGCTTGCTCGAGTGTCACCTTGGCATTGTAAAATAAATAGAAATCATATATTAGAGATCATAGTGCTACAATCTTAAAAGGTTGAAGACTTAAATATCATAATGTAAAGATCAAGGACCTAATTCCAATACAACACATAGTTTGAGAACCACATCGTAATTTTATTTATATATAATATTTTGATTCTCATTGTCTTCCTCTTGTATTTGGTATCGAGTGATGCCAACTTTTACTTGTTCCCATTTCCACTAGGCATTTTTTTAAACAAGGAATTTCCATTAAAACACCTTTATCTAATCTAATCATATAATTCATATTTAGTGCAAGAAGATTGATTATATTAATTAATTAGATTAGTGTTAAGTGGGGAGCATTAACCTATAAACAAATATTATAGAAATTGTTAGTCAATTAAGAATCAATAGGCAATAATTTAATTGAGAAGTGTCGTGTATGGAACGGTTGACAATTTATTTATAGAATTATTAGGAAGAAGATAAATGAATAATGGTGGGTGGGGGAGAGACTTTGGACTTTTTTGAGTGGAAATTAATCAATAAATATGTTAGGTTTATTTGGACTTTTAGAGTCAAAATTTTAATTATTAAATATGTTAGGTTCATTTATTGACTCACTCATGCACTAGGGGTATGCATGGTGGGTTCTATTATACACACATAGATGTATCTTGAAACTTCTCTACCATTGTGAATTTGTTAAATACGTAATAATGTTTGTTACGTTGAATTAGATATATAGAGTCGAGTATAAATAATGATGAAACTTATTATATACTTATTTTATAGAATTATATTCAATTCATCGTAAAAATAAATAAATAATCACGTGCTTAATACTACGTGTTGCACGATGAGTTCGATTACACACACGCAATATGTATAGATGCATATGTTCGTGTCTATTATGTAGCGAGAAATCCCATATTCATCTCAGGGTCATATATTGACCTTAAAAGTAGGAGTGTGCATGGTACACTTCCATCCACTAAGCGAATACAAACGACAATTCTTAAATGATTTTGTTGCTTGTACATTAAAAATCTACACGAAGCGATTACCGAAAATTATGCGGAGCGAAAAGATTGAATGAAAACGTTGATTGTGTTTTCAACTGACAAAATATAGACTGTCATGTAACATTATATACATCAAGTATGTAACTCATTATGTAATTCTGCACGTGTAGAATTGGAATCGTGGCGGACAAAATTAATTTGTTTTTATTCTGAGTAGTCCAACTCTTCTTATGCTTCAAAAAAATTGCAAAAAACTTTAGTTTCAATTCCATGATTTCTTTTTTTCAGCTAAAGTGTTGAGATCATCATTCAATACACATATAAATTTACATATATTCATAGTTCAATGATTTGAAAAAATTACATAACATATATAAATTAAATTAAATTTCGATATTCAATTGAAACCAAGACTAGAATTGTCTGCTTCTCGATTCTAAAACAAGACAAATCAAGAATCTTCATTATATTTTAGGAGTCATTATTATATATAATCGTTTCAATCTTCAACTTACTTTTTAAAAATTCATCGGTATTTTAAATAAGTCACAAACTATAAATATTAATTTATAAATTATGAGGTCGAGGTCGAGATCGAGATCGAGATCATGCGTAGATTTGGCAGTAACAAAAATTCCAACAAATGTTGGTTTGGTAGGACTTGTAATATATATATATATAGTTGACTAGCCACCATACATCACGCAGGTGGATGCAAAGTCACGAGTAGGAATAGAATTTGATATTAGTGTTAATGACTAAGCATTCCTTTGTCAAGTTGTATATTTTTATGGTTTAAAATATTTAATCAATTAAGCTAAAATCTTAAATTATTAATTAACTTGCCTTTTTATGTATATAAATTAGTTTTACATTTTTTTCAATCAAAGATATGATACGTGCAAAATTTTATAATTAAATGACTAGTTGCATGGAGGTGATATTCAAAGTATATCGACACCATAATTTAAACAGGTCTCCCTCTTCTTCATGGATTCTACTGATAAACTCCTCTATCGTTACATTATTTCAACTTTGTTGAAAGAATCACGAACTTATGCTTCGACTGACATGAAACGATAGCTATGCGTGTGTGCGCACTTTTTTCCACTTAACCTTTATTTTTCAAGAAGAATGAAATCCGGTCCATCGAATTACTCTAATACGATATGGAGCTCTCGTTTGGTGATGATTATAATCAGATTTTTAGCAAATTTTGAAAAAAATTAGTAAAATATGTAATTAAAAACTCGCGAGTCCTATAAAATATGTTATTAACATCAATTATTGATTTTGATTTAAATTAAAATTTATATTTTTACTGAAAATTAGAACTTAACGCATAAATGGTTCTTATTACTAAAATATTCTCTCTGACATGAAAAAAATATTATTTTTTGATGGTTGCATTATGAATTTGCAATGAACTTAGACATTATTAAACTACAAAGTTTCTAGATGAATAGCTGTACCACGTGAGGATGACCCTCTACAAGATATATTTTTTTGTTTTCTTTCAATGTGTGGTCAAATTTGAAGAGGGCTCCTTTGGATGATATTGAATTATTTGGGTATTTTCTGGATTGGTTCACGAGGAAATAAAATAAAATAGCATACCAGAGTTGAATGTAATCTCATTGGAGATACGGATAATCTTTGATATGTTTGAACGTAATACTTCAATTGAATAATCAAGAATTATTAAAATGCTTAATTATGTAAGAAATAACATCAACCTCGTGACTCGATAAGTTCTTTATTCTTATGATTTATTTTATCGCATGTATGAACGTCAAGTTCAATGTCCACCTTTAAAGCTTGCAAAGTACCTCCTTTATTATTTTTTTATTTTTATTTTTGCATAAAATAAATTTACATATGTGTGATGGTTTGTCTAAAACAATACAAAAACCTAAATTGAATGTTATAAACACATAATTTCAAATTATTTCAATAAACTCAGAAATAAATATATGTATTTTTCAACACATTAGTTTGTGTGTGCACGCACGCCTAAATGGACAGTTAAAATCTTAATTATGCCTTGAATGGCTATAATAAGAGCATTCTAAGAGATTTTCAATTTATAAAGAGTATATTAGTATAATAGAGAATATATTTTAATAAAATTGTTTTATACACTTCAAAAATGTTCTCTTGTTGAATTATTCATTTACTTTTTCTCAAGAAATATTTATCGATTTCTTATCGACTTTTATTTAACATATTTTTTTATATATCAATGACCAATCAATGAGATTTTTTATAAGATTCGACTTAGAATTAAAAAAAATATCAAATAGAGTCAATTTTAAATGAAAACACTGATATTGATCAAGAAAATATAATTTTTCTAGTCGTCAAAAGCTACGTTCAAGGGGATAGAAGAATGCTAGCTTTAAATTGACCTAAATCTTAATTTAGATTATACTATTTCTTTATGTCGATGAAATAAAATGGAGAAATTATTTCTGTATTTTGATTGTGATCATAGAACCAAATATTAAAAAAAAATCATGTCCCAAAAACACAGTGAAATTTTCAATTTAAAGTCACTAATATTAATCAAGATTAACAAAATATATTTTTTAGAGTTGTCACAGGTAATTTAAGAGGAAAGAATGACGTCCATTTTGTGTATGGTATTTCTATACTTCAAAATTTTCAATTTTTGAATAGTTGGATTTAGTGAGTTTTTCACTCGGAAAAATTTTAAAGTTCAGTGAATAAAATGTGACGAAAGTATTTCAATGACTGATGAAACATGGTGAGTGAGTCATGAAGTGCAACATGTTGAATTCCTGTTACCACTCGAAAGTATTTTAAAAGTTCAGTGACTAATAAAATAATGTGAGTGAGTGAGTGATGAAGTGTGATGTATTAAAATTTAGTGACCACTTGGAATCATTTTAAAATTCAGTGAGTAAAGTGTGATGGATGTATAATTTCAATGACCAATGAAATATTTACCTCGTAATTCTCTAAGGATGGACAAAACCTCTGAATCAAACTTGATTCAAACTAAACTAAATCAAATTGAAGCGAGCAGTTCTTCTAAAGTTAAATACTCAAATTGGTATCAGAATCGAAAACCGAGTGGTTTGGTTTGATTCTCGATTCTATAACAAAAATCGAATCTCTTTAATTTTTATTTTTTATTAAATAAGCTAAGCTATTTTATTTTTTTCTAAATAAATTTGGCAACAAATAATTGAGCCAAGAAATATCATTTTTCGGTTTTATTTGTTAACTAATTAATTGAGCCCAAAATATTATTTTCTTGTTTTCAGTCCAAGTTCAATTTTGTAATTCAAATTTCAAAAAATCAAAATTGAGTGACTTGTGTTTTTCTCAAATATTCTGTAGTTTCTCAAATAATCGAAATTGAGCAGCTACGTCTCTCTTCATCTTACCATTTTTCTGCCCTAATCTTTGATTTTTCCTCCACTCTGATCAACATAGCCTTATCTCATTCATTTGTAATAATTTCTTTTGCTCAATGTATAAACATTATAGTTTAGGGTTGTGCTATGTGTACATAGCACAATATGGACACCCTTATGAGAAATGCTATATTTCCCTATAATTTATAACTAGTGTCCATGATATTTATTGTGACCTCATCCATTTACGTGTTTTCCTTTCTCTTAGTAGCTACATTCTTTGTCACGTTCTTTATTTTAACCATTTTTTAGTGAATATTTTCACATTCCTTTTACTATGCCTTCTATATTGAACATGTTATTAGTTGAATTAATGTAGCGTCGTTGTAAATGTTAAATAATTTAATTATGATATAGAACCGAATCGAACTAGATCATGTCTAGCCTTATAATTCTCCCATATTTAAATATGATAATTTAGTTCAATGTTGTCTTGTAATTGCACTTTTTTCGATTAATTTTGTATTTCATTTGAATTTTATGTTGTCAAATTAATGACTAGTATAATCAAAAGAAAGAAAATAAAAGTGACAATGAAGCGAGGTGTGCAATAACAACTCTCCTAAAGACAGATTTGCCTCCTGCACTGGTGCAAATATGATAATTGGATGTTCGTCTTTCAAGATACAACGCTTCTTCCAAAATAGGTATTGCACTATACCAATCTTATCGTTCAAACCAAAGTGCTGACAATTTTCTTCTTGAACAAAATATACACGAGTTAAAAACTCCAACGGAATTTTATTTTTGAAGATAATTCGAACATAATTTTATTTCAACAAAATAATAGGAGTAGAACTTTTGAAGAAATGAGAGAATTGAAAATCAATAATAATTTAAATTGACTTGGTATAGGAAAAAATGGAATTGAATGTCTCTATTTATAGATTTTCAAGCAACTTGTTGAATGGTTGCATGCTTAACATAAATCGCAGATTTTCACATTAAATGGTGCAATATACACCATATCAAATGGTCATGACTTTTTATCATACACCTTTTAAATAATCACGCCAATTCTAAACAACACGACTCGTTGTATGCATCTTTTACAATTGAAGAGACATTTATTGAAGACATATTTCAATTCACATTATAAATAATTCCAATTATACCAACAATCCTCCACATGAATTGAAGAATTCGACAAGATCAAAGAAGATGAAGAAAAGTATTACTGAAAAATAAGACATTAGGATAGGTAGCTTTCTCTTTGAACCTTTCTTACTAGGAATTTATCGGACTCACTTGCCTAATGTTTTGAACTGTCGATCATTATTGCAAGCCTATATAATAGATTAAACACGTTATTTTTATATCAAACTTTTGTTCTATGTTGTGTTCAGTATTTCAACCATAAACTCTCTTGTGTTCTGCAAATGTGTTAGAGAATTCGCCTAAGTAAAATCCTCATTTGAATCTGCCAAGTTCGCACTCACATAGGTGATATTTTTATAAAGAGTGCCCTACTATACTCAACTTGTATTATTTACAATATACAGTTATCATTGAAAGTGTAGCTTATCCTAACCAATCTTTGGTAGGCAGCACTTATTTGCATCATAGAAATGAAATTCTCATCGAGTAATTCATAAATATTTTTTCATATTGAACCCAGTCCTTAGGATATCGAGTCGCCAGGTTAGGTTTCCATTAACTTGACCCATTTTGTACGCTTTAAACCAATTTCTCTCGATGCACATCATATCTTCTCTCTAGATAACCTTTTTGTAAATAGATATGCTATGTTATTCTTCGACTTAACAAAATCGATTGATATTGTTCCATTTGAGAGTAACTATAGAACATTATTATGTTTACGACATATATGTCTCGATTTACCATTGTACACAAAAGTTTATGCTCTAACTATAGTTGCTTGATTATCGCAATGGATATATATAGCTGGCAAATGCTTTGGCCGAATCAGAATGTCTTCTAAGAAATATCTTAACCATTCAGCCTCTTCTCCTGATTTTGTCTAAAAAAATAAACTCGAATTCCATTGTGGATCAAGCAATATACGTTTGTTTAGAAGATTTCTAAGAAATCGTACCACCTTTGAGAGTAAATATATAGCCACTAGTATACTTAGATTCATTTGTATCTGATATCCAGTTGGCATCACTGTATCCTTTAGCTACTGGAGGATATTTTCTATAATGTAATAAATACTCTCAAGTACGTTTTAAGTATCCCAACACTCTAAGTAATGTACTCCAGTGCTCGTTATTGGGATTACTTGTATATCAACCTAGCTTACTTACCCAGTAGGCTATATCTGACCTTGTACAATTCATTAAGTATATTAAGCTTCCAATTATTTGGGAATGCTCTAATTGTTGTTTACTATTTTCACTATTCTTGTGAAGTACTACATAAGGAGGAAATGGATTATTAGACTCATTAATACCATAAATCTTAAACATCTCAATCACTTTATCTACATAATGTGTTTGAGACAAGGTTATCCCATTAGGTATTGTGGAGATTTTCATTCCCAAAATCAAGTCCGATTCTCCCAAATCTTTCATATCAACGTTATTGGTTAGCATTGCCTTTGTCTTATTAATGACTTCTATATTAGTCCCTAATATGAATATATCATCAACATATACACAAACCAAAATGCATGTTTCCCCGATTTTTTTTTTTGAGTAAACACATTTATCACACTTATTTATGATGAAATCATTCCTAATCACGACATTGTCAAATGTTTTGCACCCCCGTTTAAGAGCTTGCTTCAATACGTATAAGGACTTTACAAGTCTACAAACTTTGTGTTTTTGTCCTTTTACCTTGAAGCCTTCTGGTTATTCCATATAAACTTCCACATTTAATTCATCATTTAGAAATGCAATCTTAACATCTATATGATGTATCTGTAAGTTATATAAAGCTACTATAGCAATTAAAATTTAGATAGAAGCTTTCCTTGTTTCTGGTGAATAAGTGTCAAAAAAGTCAAGTACTTCTTTTTGACTATATACTTTGGCAACAATTCGAGCTTTATATTTATCTATTGTACCAATAGGTTTTAACTTTCTTTTAAAATACATTTGCATCCAATTGGTTTTGTTCCCTAGTGAAGATCAACCAATTGCCAAGTATTATTACTCATAATGGATTCGATCTCCATATTTATAGCTTCTTTCTAGAATGAAGATTTCGGACTATCATAGTCTCCTTAAATGTTAAAAGCTGGTTTTCAATCATAAATGATACAAAGTCTAGACCAAAGGATTTAACAACATTTGCTCTTTTACTCGGTTTAGATTCTTTATTTCTTTCAAAAGCATCATAATTTTTCTTTTCTCAATATCCTCGGTAGTATCCCTTTTATTAGGAAACACACTTTCAAAAAATTCAACATCTTTAGATTCGATAATCGTATTAGCATGAATATCACTTATTTCAGATTTATGCACAAAAAATCTATACGCACTAATATTTATTATATATCCAATAAAAATGTAATCAATAGTTTTATGTCCCAACTTGATTCTTTTATAATGTGGAATAGCACCTTTGGCTAAGTACCCCCACACTTTTAAGTATTTGTATGAAGACATTCTGTCTTTCTACAATTCATAAGGTAATGACCCAGTTTTTTTTTTTTTAAGGAATGCTTCTCCCCATAAGTTCTATGTAAGCTAGAACTAATAAGCATAACATTAACCATATCTTTTAAAGTTCTATTTTTCCTCTCAATAACTCAAATTTTGTTGAGGAGTATATGGAACGATTGTTTGGTGAATAATAACAAATTTAGCACATAATTCATCAAAATTTGACGAATCATATTTACCCCCTATTGGATCTTAGTACCTTGACCGTTTTGCCAATTTGATTTTCAACTTCAATTTTATAGGTGACAAATGCATTCAATGCTTCGTCCTTTCTACTTAGCAAAATATATAACAATATCTACTATGATCATCTATAAATGTGATAAATTATTTTTTACTACCTAGAGTTTGAAAAAATTTTAGATCATATATATCACTATGTATCACCTCTAATGGTTCACTATATCTTTCAGTTAAATTGAAAGGGTTTGTTTAGCAAATTCTGGTTCAACAAAAATTTCACATTTATTTCTTTTTTCGATTCAAGTTTACGTATAAGTCATAAACCTATCAATTTCCTTAATGAAGCATGATTAACATGTCATAATCTGCTATGCCATAAAAAGGAAGACTCGATAAGTAAACAGAAGAATCAGTTTTATTCATAACTTGTGGGTAAAAATATGTGGACTTTTTGTCCACTACAACATCAAAATGGCCTTAAATAGACCATCAAGTAAATAACCCATCTCAACATACATTCTCCCTTTCGTAAATACAAATTTATCATACTCAAATACTATTTTAAATCCCTTGTGAGAATAGAACCTGAAATTAGATTCTTCCTAATTTCTGGGACATCCACAACATTGTTCAGTATCAACTCTTTCGCAAAAGTGAATTTCAGAATAACCTGTCCAATTCCTTCTATTTGGATGAAGCCTAGTTGCCCATATAGATACATTCATGTTGATCCATCTTCTTGTACTTTATAAATAAACACCTGTTTACACAAATGTGACGAATGGCTTCTATATCCACCCACCAATCCTTGGCATTTGATATCAAGTTAACTTCAAATACAACTATAGATTGGTTAATATTGGTAATGTCTACTGATATGTTGTCTATTTCAATTATGTTTTCTTGGAGAGGTTTCTTCTTTTGTGCATTCTTTTTCTTGTTGCAACAGTCTTTTGCACGATGTCCTGTCTTACACAATTATAAGTCTCCTTTAAACTGTTTTGCATCATTCCTATTTCCAATGTACTTAGACAAACCAGGATGCTTTCTCTTTTTACTTTTAGCCCTAAAGTCTTCAATATGTTAGCTTTTGCTTCCATGTCTCACACATAACTTTTCTTTTATACAGCTTTGTTATCTTTTTCAATGTGAAGTCAAACAATCAGATCTTCTATTGTAATCTTTTAGCACTCGTGCTTAAGATAGTTTTTAAAATTTTTCCATGGTGGAGGTGGTTTCTCAATTATAGCAGCAATATGGAAAGATTCAATTAATATCATGCCTTTCGCCTCATTATCGTAAAGAATTATTTACATGTCTTGAAATTGACTCATAATAGTCTTTGAATCACCCATTTTGAAATCCAAAAAATTACCACGATGAATTTCTTCATTCCAATATCTTTTGTCTTGCATTTTTTCTATTAAGATATTCTCACAGTTCCTTAGTCGTCTTGTATGAATAATACAATTGTATAATGTGTTATCCAACCCTTTAGAATATAATTCCGACATAGAAGATTAGCACGCTTCCATGCTTCAATAGCCAACTGTGTGTTTTTATCAGACGCATTTGCATATGTCTACGCAGGACAATCTTCATGCAAATATTTTACCAAATTCAGTGTAGTCAGGTAGAACAACATTTTTTGTTGCCAACGCTTGAGATTCATACCGTTGAATTTCTTCAACTTTTTATGTTGAGATGCTAGTCAATCGAATTAGATACAGAAGTTTGTCCAATCACTTCACTAATTTTTTCAATTGAACTAGTCATTTTTCTGTAAAACAACTATCATAGAAAAAATCAATAAATATTAAAACATTAAAACAACGTAATAAAATTACGTAAAAGTCTGTCGTAAGATTATTATCAAATTAATTACTAGTGCAATCAAAAGAATGAAAATAAGAGTAACGATGAAGTGAAGTATGCCGTAACAAATCTCCTTAAGACAAATTTCGCCCTATGCACGGGTGCCAACAGAATAAATGGACATTTATTTTCCAAGATACAATGCTTCTTCCAAAGTAAGTATTGCACTATACCAACTTTGTCGGTCAAACCAAAGTGAGACAATTTTCTTCTTGAGCGGAATATACATGAATTAAAAACTCTTTTGTTCATGAAAATAATTTGAATAGAATTTTATTATAGCAAAATAAAAGGAATAGAATTTAGGGAAAATTATTGGTACCAAATCTTTCATTTTTATGCAAACTTGACCTAAACCTTTACTATGTAACACCCAAGATACCAACATTTCCAAAACTCACACATGTAGCCCAAATGAATGGTTTCTGTTAGTTTGACCATTAGTTGACCTCAAAAAATGGAAATTGATAATTTTGACCAATTAAACCAAGTGTAATTTAGTCGGAACACATTTTTCCCTTTAAAAAAAATCAAAATCAAAATCATCATCTTCTTCCCAATACCCTCACCCTATCCTACCCCACTCCAAAACCAAATCCAGAGTCACCCACCATCGTCACCTTCCACCGTCGCCGCAACCGCCACCACTGGCACCCACCCCTTCATCTTCTTCCCCAATGAAAAATTCAAGAATCAAGTTTTAACCCCACTAAAATACAATCTCTTCCACAATTAATTTATCTCTTAAATTTCTTCGCTCAGACAACTGGGTTTTGAGAAAAATCCGAAACCTCTTAGATTCAATTATACAATTGTAGACCATTTTGGCTAGAGGAGAAGATATACCTATTCACTTATAGCCCGAGCTTTTGTATTCTTAAATGAGCCAGTGAAGGGGTGCAATTTCCCATGGTGCAAGTTACTCTTCCTAATAGTGAAATGCTACGGAGTCCCCAATGTCCAGCATATATGAGGGCTCCATATTCATCGACTAGGCTTATAGTAAGCTGACAAATGAGAAACGTCAATTTTTTTTTGAAATTGTGAACAATTAATAGTAGGCAAGATTCTTTTTTTAGAATCTTTAGTTGAGGGAAAGTATCCCTCTGACCATCTCCTTTACCATAAGGTTCGGCATCCATTCCCCAAACAATATTATTGAAAATTCTTATGTACAATTAGCCAAAGACATCACCCTACCCGCATAGACCAAAACAAAAAGGAACGAAATGGATGAATGAACAACATAAAAAAGGATTTACAATGATTTCTTAGTAGATACAATTATGATTTCTTGATTTCTTCATTGGGAAAGAAGATGAATGGGTGGGTAGCAGTGGCGGCGCTGGAAGGTGACGGTGGCAAGTGACTGTCGATTTGGTTTTAGTGTGGGGATGGATGAGGGTATTGGGAAGAAGAAAATGATTTTGATTTTGGCTTTTTGTTTTTTGGATTTTTAAAAGAAGGAAATGTATTCTGACTAAATTACCCTTAGTTTAGGGGGTCAAAATTATTAATTTTTTCAAATTTATGGATCAACTAACAGTTAAATTAATAGAGATTATCTATTTGGACTTTAGGTACGAGTTTTTGAAAGGTTTGGTACCATAGATGTTACAAAATAAATGTTTGGGTTAAGTCTACAACAAAGTGAAAGATTTAGTGCCCATGCTACAATTTTTCCTAGAATTTATGAAGAGATGAGAGAATTAGAAATCAATAATAACTTAAATTGATTTGGTGTGGGAAAAATGGAATTAATGGTCTCTATTTATAGATTTTCAAGTGAATTCTTGAATGGTTACATCCCTTAACATATGCCACATCTTTTCACATTAAATAGTGTAGTATACACATATCAATTGGTCATGACTTTTCATAATACACTTTTTAAATAATCACACTCATTCTAAGAAACATGACTCTTTGTATGCATCTTTTACAATTGAAGATGCACCTATTGGAGATATATTCCAATTCACACTATAAATCATTTCATTTATTCCAATATTTATACTTCAATTTCATATCTAGTGAAGTTAAAGTACAGAAGGTAGCTGAGAACTGAAATGTCCTAGTTGAATTCATCATGATTTCATCTAGTGTTGATTTTGGTATTATAAACGTGAAAACATTTATTTATCAATCAGGCTATATGTATAATGATGGTTGACAAAGTTTGTTGACAATTATGATTGACAACATCACATTAATCAATTTCAAAAAAATTCAAAAACTATTTTTTAAATTAATTGTCCAGATTTTGTCACATCAAACATTGTCAACAAATATTGTCAACCATCATTGTACAAGTGGATTAATTTTTTATTTACTTATTGGTTCTAATTACAAGTTTGAACTCTATTATGATTAACTATAACCCTTGGGGTAATAATCACACTGAACATCCAATTTCTTAGCAATTATGGATAAGTTTGTAGATGGTAAAATGTAAAACAAATTATGCCATGTATTAGAAAACATAGGTCGTGGGTCATCCATTTGGGATGATCCGATTCACAAAACATTAAAAAGGTTGGAGGGAGTGGTTTGAACTTGAAATTCAAACCTACAACTCTCTATAACCACTATTAACTTCCCTACAACCTCCAATGGTATTGTCTTGAAAAAGAAAGAGAAAAGATGTCAAGAAAATGGTGAAATTCATATGTGAAAATGCATCAAAATTGGAAAGGCCCTAAAATCACTATTTTGGTATGAAAACTCACAAAATAAGGTACTTGGATTGTGGATAATAATCTCCTTCCATTGTGATCGGGATTTTAACCATTGGAAAATAAGAAAATGCATATTTTGAAGTTTTGAGATGCAAGGTGATTCAATCACACTAAGATCTTGGAATTCATTCTTTCAAGTAAGGATTTTTAACCCATAATTTATGGTTATGAATGTTGTGCATTCTTATACCTTGGTGTTCTTTTGCACCGTTAAATTCTTGATTTAATTATTTTGATAGCCCATCGGTAATTGCCTTGATTAATTTTCAAAGACCTGATACCTTAGTGTAATGGAGTGAATTAACTTTAAAAAACCTATTGATTAGTTTAACAAAGAGAAATTTGTTTCTCAACCCATGTCCTTCACTAAACTGAAAATTTCCTAATATTATAAGCTTTTTGCACACAGTAATTTATCTGAAGGTAAAACAAATTTTTTATCCTAGTTTTTGATCTTAGTTTTTTTGCGAGGTCAAGTGATGGTTGAGTATATGTAGGTTGCTGGTGCAGAGAATGGCTTGCTTTCTTTGAACAGTCAGGATTTCCATTGACTAGTTGATTCTAATTAAAAGTGGAATTGTTATTTTCTTTCTTGATTGGTAGTTATCTATTTGGAGTGACTTTCCTCTGGAATGCTATATATTGCTTTTGTTTTTTCATGATGTTGAGGAAAATTGAGGTAAGTTCCTTTATAACACTAACATATTGAACTTATATATTAAAATATAGGACACGTGATGCATAACCAACAACAACGAGATGATGATCAACGAGAGGAAAGCCATCAAATGAAGCATGATAGTGGAGGGTAGAAATGTCACTGCAAAGGAAGCAAACTGGGGACCATTTTCTCTTCATATTAGATTTCTGTTGTATAGCACTTTTCTTTTAGCCAATTAGTTCAATTTGTGTAATAGGCATACTGTTCTAGATTCTTCTTATTCATTATATATATATGTGTGAGGATGAACAATTATAATCATTAAAAAAAAGAGAAAAATCTCAGTGAAATAATTCTTCAAGCATTTATATAGTTTTGTTTGTTTCCACCTTTGCAAGGGTTACATCTCATCCCTTTATTTTCTTACATAGTATCAGAGTCATAGCTATGGTTGAAAATCAAAAAACTACTGTGGATACAACAAATGCAAATGCAAGCACTCATCAAAATGTTAACAACAACCCCATGCCAAACATTTATCATACTTGAAATTCTAATAATCTAACTCATCCCTACAGTCCATACTATATTGGGGAAACCACGATTTAGGTGCAATACTAGTCATTTATGTACTTGACAATACCAACTATTATGCTTGGGCATGGTCAATAAAAAGAGCACTTCGAATTAAAAACAAACTTGGCTTCATCGATTTGCCTTTGTAAGCCGACAGTTGTGATGGAACACTGGATACGTTGCAATGATATAGTAATTGCTTGGCTGCAAAATACCATGTCCATTGATATTAAGTCTCGTACACTTTATGCTGACACAACTCATAAGCTCTGGTTGGACATGGAACATTGGTTAGGACAGCAGGATGCCCCACGAATTTATAAAGTAAAACAACCCATTGCTACCTTAATGCAGAATGAAGATATTGTAAGTGTATACTTGATGTAGGATGGTAAAGAATTATTACCGTAGGAAGAAGAAAAAAATCAAAGAAAGAAGAAGCAGAAGAAGAAGTCGTGAAAAAGGGGAGACGATGAAGAAAGGGGAAAAACAGCTGCAAACCAATCTTTAATTCATCATATTCATCAACTGTCTAAATTGTAATGTAAAACTGTTTAAATAGTGAAAACCTAGCTGGGTCTACAAGCCAAATAACAATAAAATAGAAACATAAACGATAAGGTCCATAACGATAAAATAAATAAGGTTCAATAACGATAAAAATAAATCCTGATGGATCCAATGATGTCCGCATCAACACTCATAGGGTGGAAGAAAAAACTCGACCATGTCGAGTGGATAGGTAGAAAAAGGCTGCAATTAATCGCCAAACCATAAACTCATGGGTTAGATGAGTCTCCTTTGACGTCGATAAAATCGTGTCAGCAGTGGTCGAAATCTGGTGTCCCCACCAATGTCCCTTGGATAGGTGGAAGGAGAACTGGGCAATGAAAGATCCTACTGACTCCGATAAAGCTCCAATAAGTCTGGGTCCAGCTGCTGTAGTGTCTCTCTAGTAATCCATGTGCAATCACGAACAAGGAAATGCTAAACAGCCTCATATTTAGTCAACATAATCTATTCATCTAAAATAACATCAATTTTATCTTTGTGTGCTGAAAAATGTGGTAGTGGGTTAGAACTAGCAAGAGATTTCGAGTCGAGGTCCACAGATGGAGGTATGAGAGGATCATCAAAAGAATTGAAATGACCTTTATAAGCAACTAAATCTACAACATTCAATGTATGGTAGTAGCCAAGATGTGGCGGAAGATCAAGGACATAAGAATTTGGGCCAACTTGCTTTAAAACTTTAAAAGCACCAACACTACAAGCTTGTAATTTAGAGGCAGGTCCATGTAGATGCCGCTCTAGTCGAATTCGAATAATAACATAATCCCCAATATTAAAGTCAACATACCTTTTATGTAAATCAGCTCAAAGATTATATGATGCATTACTAGCTTCAAGTTATTTGTTGATCTGAATATGCAAATCATGAAGATATTGTGCAAATGCTTCATCTAACATAGACACTCTAGCATATGGGAACATCAGAATGAGATCTAAAGGCTTCCTAGGCTTAAAACCATGAACAATTTCAAATGAACTCATACATAATGACTGATTCATGGAAATGTTATATGCAATTTGAGTTGTATGAACAATTAAATCCCAATTTCTAAGTACTAGACATCTTAATAAATTATCAAGACTATGGTTAACCACTTTTGTTTGACTATCAATATGTGGGTGATAGACATTAGAAAATTTTAGCTTTGTACCCACCTTATGCCATAACATTCTCCAAAAATGACTAGTGAACCTAACATCCCTATCTGACATGATGGTTTTGGAGAGGCCATACAATTTAACAATCTCATTAAAGTACAATGTGGCAACTCTGGGCTTATCTGAGGTTTTGCTACAAGGGATAAAATGAGTCATCTTGGAAAAAATATCCACTATAACAAAAATAGAATCACGTTTCTTCGAAGTACGTGTAAGTCATAATACAAAATTCATGCTCACATTTTGTCAAGGGCAATCAAGAACGGGGAGAGGTGTTTATAGGCCGGTGTTTTGCCTATTTTGTTTAGTCAATTGACAGGTGTTACGAGTGCTAACTATCTTGGCCACATATTTCTTCAAACTTGGCCAATAGAATTGACGTTGAACTTCCTCTATGGTCTTATTTCGTCCAAAGTGACTGGCTAAACCTCCCGTATGAATTTCCCAAACTATGAAGTCTCGCACCGAAGTTCGAGGGATGCACAATTTATTAGCTCGAAAAAGGTAACCATCCTCAAGGCGAAAACCATCCATAATATCCAACTGCCCTCCTTGCAAATCAAGAAAAATAGTCTTGAAATCGGGACATGTCTCGTAATCTTCCTTAAAAGTATCCCTAAGATGCTCTCTATTTTTAAAGAGTATATTCTATCATTTGAAGAGCATCTATAAATTTAAAGAGTTAAAATTTTGAAGTACTCCAACAATCTCTTTATATTTAAAACTTAATTTTACTACTCCCAAAAAATATTTATTATTTTTCTTTATTTTTTATTTTTACTAACTTTTCTTTAGATTATTTTATTGATTTCCTACATTGAAAATTGAAACTTTTTAATGCATTTAATTATAGAGAGTGGGTTTGACTATTTAAATTTGGAGAGTCAAACCCACTCTCTAAATTAAAATGTTAATTTAAAGAGTCTCTTTGAGTATGATTTTAAATGTGAACTCTTTAAAATAGAGAGCATTTCATATTTAAAGAGTCTCTTGAAGATGTTCTAAGGTGCTCGAAACCTATGACCTTGATGTTCATAACCGATAAAAGGAAGATACAACAACTTAATGTATCAGCCGCCTGATTCTCAACCCCTTTCTTATGTTTCAAAATAAAAGAATAGGTATGTAAATATTCAACCCAGCGATCGTGTCTAGAATTCAACCTCTTCTGGGTGGTGAGACGACGAATGGCCTCATGGTCCGAATAAAGAACAAATTCTTGGGGTAGCAAGTAATGGCCCCAATATCATAAGGCCTGCACAACTGCGTACATTTCCTTATCATAAGTCGAATATCATTGTTTGGTATCGTTCAACTTCTCACTGAAATAAACGACATGGTAGCGTTCCTGACTAAGGACTCCACCGATGCCTACCTCGAAGGCGTCACACTCAACTTCAAAAACCTTGGTGAAGTCAGGAAGGCACATGATAGGAGCTTCCGTCATTCGCTTCTTAACTAGTTTAAAAGCCTTGGTCGCTTTCGGTGTCCAATGAAACTCTCTTTTCTTCATGCACTCTGTAATTGGGCCCATGATTGTGCTAAACCCCTTGATGAAGTGATGGTAAAAGGTCGCTAGGCCATGAAAACTCCTGACATCATGTATATTCTTAGGCTCAGGCCAATCAACAATTACCTGAATTTTGGTAGGATGGGTAGATACCCCCGTAGAGGATACGATGAAACCTAGGAAGATGACATTATCGGCAAAGAGTGTTCTTGATGTTAGCATACAACTTTGTTGCCTGAAGAGCAAAAGAAACTTGTTTGAGATGATCTCGATGTTGTTCTTTCATTGTACTATAGACGGGAGTGTCGTCAAAGTAGACGATAAGGAACTTACCCATGAAAGGACGAAACGTTTGTGTCATTGCTCTCATAAAAGTGCTTAGAGCGTTGGTTAGGCCGAAAGGCATAACTAACAACTCATAAAGACTATCTTTTGTTTTAAAAGCGGTCTTCTAGCCATCACCAGGGTGGATCCTTATCTGGTGATACTCACTCTTCAAGTCGATTTTTGAAATTATCGTAGCACCAACCATCATATCCAACATTTCGTCAAGCCTAGGAATAGGAAAACAATACTTTACCGTGATCCTATTGATGGCACGACTATCTACACATATTCTCCAAAAGCTATCTTTCTTAGGCGTCAACAGCGCGGGAACGGCACAAGAATTTAAACTTTCACGAATGAATCCTTTGTGAAGGAGTTTATCCACTTGCCTCTGTAGTTCAGCGTGTTCAGTAGGATTCATCCTATAATGAGGCAAATTTGGAAGCGACGCTCCTGGGACCAAATCTATGGCATGTTGGATGTCACGTAAAGGAGCTAGTTCATTAGGTAAGTCATCGGAGAACACATCTTGGAACTCTTGAATGATTGCTCGAGCTTCAGGAAGGGCTACTAATGGGGAACTCGATGGAACCTCCAAGATAACTAAGACAAACACAACCGAATCGCCCACAAGTGTGTGTTCGAACTCCATAGGATTATTGATGCATAATCCATTTCATTCCTTGCTTTTCTTTGTCATGTGAGCTAACATGTCTCGGTGGAAGAGGTTAATGTGGATCTTCTTTCCATTAAATACAAAGGAGCATGAATTGGATCAACCATAAATGCTTACATCTAAATCGAACAATTACGGCCGACCAAGAATGACGTGACCGACATCCATGGAAATGACGTCACACCATATATGATCCTTATACTCGAGAAACTAAATAGACACTAGACAAACATTCCTTTACAGCTATCAAGAAAGTATCAACCCAAGAGACGCTATATGGCTAGGGGTGAGACACTGTTTGTAACCCCAGATGGGTTACAGTAGCCATCGAAACTGCATTAGTGCAACTACTACTATCCACAATGACCTTACAACCTTTATTATTGATCTTGATGTAAGTGTGAAAAATGGCATGACGACGCCAATCGTCAGCATTTTTGGACTGAATCAGGGTACAACGTACAACACCCAATCTCGAAATGTTTAGAATAAGGAACATTGACTCTAGCTCCACCGAGAGTGTCCGAATACAACCTAAGAATGTATCTTCTATGTTATCCAAGTCCTAGAAATCTTTAAACTTAGGTTCATAAACTTGATTTTCCAACGTGCCATCCACTCTACCCTTACGTTCTTCCATAACTAGGGCTCGACTAGGACAATTAGAGGAAATGTGACCGAAACCCTTACAGTTAAAACATTGCAAGCGAGATGACGTCATTGGAATTTCATGACCCTTACCCTTATTTTCCCCTATAAGAGGACCCTTAGGTGGGGAAGGCCCTAGGATAGACTTAGGGGGCAGAGTGGGCATTGCAGAATTGAGTACTGAAGAAATGGGGGTACGGTTGTCACCACGACTCCTATATGAAATCCTAGTAATTAACTTATAATCTCAGACGAAGGCATAAACATGGTCGATGATGGTAGTAACACCCCGAAGGACAAGCTCACATTTAAGATCATCTCTAAAGCCTTGCCGAAACCTACTTAAGGTTATGGCTTCATCCTTAATGACCTGCCATCTCATTCAAAATTCATCAAACTGAGTGACGTACTCAGTCACTGGTCGATTGCCTTGCGTGAGAGCATTCTATTGATCTAACAAATGACCTCTATATGATTGGGGTAGGTACTTCTCTTGAAGTCAACGCTTCATTTCATCCCAACTCCCAACAGAAGGAACATGACGCCGCTCTAGGAGTTCCTCAACACTTTCCAAAAGAGTTAAGCAGTGCCAGTTAGTTTCAGACTAGTAAATTGAACTATCTGGTCTTTTAGGACTTCATACCAAGTGAAAAAATGGTCTATATCTCTAACCTATTAAGTAAATATCCGAGGGTCTGAGTAGCCATCAAAGGTTGGGGCATCCAGTTTAATGTTTCTAAAGAAACTTTCATCATGGCGAGGAGGAGATTGAGTATCACGACGGTGATGCTCTCGCTCCCATTCATGAACGTGATGTCCATCCCTACGGTTATGCCTAATGTGTTGTCGGCCACTTTGGGGATGATGATAATGCCTATTACTGGACGTTTCTGAGTTTTTCAGCTTCAGTCAAGTATGGGGTTTGTTCAAAGGTAGACATCCTAGCAGTTAAGTCTCTAGTTTCCTCATGTGTAGCAACAATCTCAGTTTGGACAGCGGCGACTTGAGTTTGTAACTATTGTTGGCTCGTGACAATTTGTGCTAATTGACGGGTAAGGGCATCAAGTTGAGATAGGTCCATGGTCAGGTTACGAGAACTAGATGTAACAAGGTGACCACTACGCAACTATATACAATGCAGTACCAGCTAAATGAAGTGTATAGAAAGATCAATTAACAACTCGGTTTAAAGTCGAAAATAAAACCTGATTGAATTTTTTTAGTTACGTAGATCCAAGTATGGCAAGCTAATAACGTTAATCTATGTAAAATAGTAAAACAAATGTCAAATATGAATAAGCAATTTGGTCACGTAAAATAAATGAAAATATAACACGATTATGACATAAAGTAAGTAGGATAAAAATGGGCGAATAACACAATTATGGATTTAGTGACGTGAATTTGTAGGTAAAATTGGAATAATAGCACACAAAAATGTAATTGACACAATTTTATAATGAAACAGTAATGTAGACTAAAGGTAAGGAAGAGTAGCATTCCTGTTGTCCATCGAAAAAAATGAGCATCGAGTAATTAATCTCCAAAGACAAAGAAACAGTAGCTTCCGTTTGATGTGCTGAAGTAACTGTGCCAATCAGTGGATGAAAGAGAGGTGTATCTACAAAATGCTAGAAAATATTTTTTTTCAACTAAATTAAATTACACAGTATAAAAATCGAGACCCAAAGTACGAAAGTTAATATATACTAAACAGATACTTTAATGGAGGCCCAAGTAACAATGGAGACCTAAAAGAATAATGAACAAATTTTTTTTGGTTAACACTAAAAGTAAATTACAAAAAATAATGGCCCAAACCGAGGCCCAAAATTGCTAACTTAAACTGGCCCGAATTCATAAGTATGGCTCCAATTAAAAAGAAATACCAGGGCCCAAATTTATAAATAGGCCCAATTCAAAGAATTACCGATGAAGAAAACACGACTGAATTCAATTGCAACGGATGACTCAACACATGCAAATGAGCTGATAGTGAGCGACTGGTGGTGGCAATTCTTCCATTTCTCTCTGATTTCTTTGGCTTCGCTACCTATTTCTTCTCCTTTTCTCTATGTTGTGCTTAGATTGGGGGCGGGTTTGTGGTGGTAGTATGGTGGTCGTGACGGGCATGCAGTTTGGGGTGGTGTTTGGCGACGGCGATTGTGGTTTGTAGCTTGTGGTTTGTTGTGACTGTTTCAATGAGTTTTTGAGTATTGTGGCTTTGACTGGTGGCAGTTTTGTGTTGTTGCCGAGATGTTGGCGGTTGAAAATTAGGAGAACTGATTGCTGTTGAACAGTGTTTGGGATGAAAATTGACGATGGAAACCAGGTTTGGCTATGATACCAAATTTGATGTAGGACGAGAAAAAATTATTACTGTAGGAAGAAGAAAAGAAGAAGAAGAAGAAGTTGTGAAGAAGAGGGGACGGGGAGGAACATGGGGAAAAACGACTGCAAGCCAATCTTTAATTCATCATATTCATCAACTATGTAAATTGTAATGTAAAATTGTTTAAATAGTGAAAACCTAGCTGGGTTTGGGCCAACCCACTACTACAAGCCCAATAACAATAAGATAGAAACATAAACGATAAGTTCCAATAACGATAAAAATAAATCCTGATGAATCCAATGATATCTGCATCAATACTTCTCAAAATATAATACATTCCTTGATGACTTGATAAACTATGAATCTATTCCCAACTGCACTTGTGGAGGTTTCAAATTCGTCATTGAGAACCACCAAAGAGGCATGGCAATGAGCTTTTTGATGGGGCTGAATGACTCATATAAGGCAATCAAGGCTTAAATCTTGTTGATCAAACATTTTCCTACTCTCAATGAGGTATATTCTTGTTGAAAAGAAAACAAATCTCAACAGATACTTCTATACTTGACTCTATGGCACTTGCAACTAGTGGAAGCTTCTATAATACAACAAGGTAAAATGGAATATGACAGAGAAAATACTCTTGTACTTTCTTTAAGGTACCTAGACATTCATTAGAAAGATGTACTAAGGTCAATCCTAGCAAATCAACTTGCAGCCACTGCCATATAACAGGACACTCTATGGACAAATGCTATAAGATTCGTGGATACCCTCCTGGACATAGGTTATATGGAAAGGGAAAGGCGTATGCTAACCTAGTTTCTTTGCAAGGACAATGAGATATTGACAATGACAATCAGACGACATTCATTTTATAGCACCATTCAAGCCAAAGAATCTTATTCAATTCCCATTCCAAATGGTGTTCTAGTTAATGTCACACACATAAGAACTGTAAAAATGACATAGAAGTTAATTTTGAATAATGAACTCCGTGTTCCATCCTTTGCATTCAATTTGATATCTACTAGAAAGTTGACACAAACCTCTAAATGATGTCTAATATTCTTCCTTGAAAAATGTTTTGTACAAGATATTTTGACTTGGAAAATGATTGGAATAGGTGAAGTAAGGTGAGGGTTATATCATCTTTTACAATCTCAAGTATCTCGTTCAGCCGTAACGGAAGCTTTTTCTCTTATTCCTAATAGATCTTCTATGTTAGCATCCATCTATAGCAACAATAAAGATTTTGCCGGATAAAAAAAAACAATAAAGATTTTGATCTCTGGCACTATAGGCTAGTACATCCATCTTACTCTAGATTAGACTTATTGAATATCAATTACATTCCTAAGCTTGCCAAGAAACCTTGTCACGTCTACCCTACGCCTAAAATGCATAGAATACCATTATTTGCCAGTTAATCACAAATCTAAGAAAGTCTTTGATCTCATACACTATGACCTTTGGGGTCCTTGAACTAAGACTAGTTATGATGGATCCAAATATTTCCTATCCATAGTTGATGATTTTAGTATGTGCACATGGGTTTATATGTTAAAAGCTAAATCAGATGCTATTGCAGCTTTACTAAGTTTTTGTGCCTTAATAAATACTCAATTTCAGTCACAAGTAAAGGTGATTAGAACGGGCAATGGAAATGAATTTGAAATGAAAGAATACTACCATAAAAAGGGAAATCATACACCAGAAAACATGCGTTGAAACACCACAACAAAATGCAATAGTAAAAAGAAAATCAGCATATTCTTAATGTTGCAAGAGCCCTAAAAATCTGAAGTGCTATCCCCATGAGGTACTGAAATGAATGCATTCTTACTGTAGCATATCTGATAAATAGAATACCCTCACCTTTGCTCAAAAACAAAACTCTTTTTAAAATCCTATTCAAACACAAGCCAAACTATTCTCATCTGAAAGTCTTTGGATGTCTTGCCTTTACTTCAACCTTGGCTAACCATAGAACTAAGTTGGAGCTAAGAGCCAAGAGATACATATTTTTAGGATATCCTTTTGGAATAAAATGATATAAGCTTCTTAAGAGTTTTTATCTCAAGGAAAGTAGTGTTTCATGAAGACCAATTTTCTTACAAAAACGACAGTACATCTAAAAATGCTAACACAAAATCATCACAACCTATCTTCACTAACATTGACACAGAATACCATATCCCATTTTCTCCTACAAACACTATTGATGAAGTAATAATAGATAGCACTGAAATTGTTCGTGAAAACTCTCCCTCTCTTCATGAGCCAGACAGTTATCCTACAAGGTCATCCCTCTCACCAAACTTTTAAGAACTAGAGCAAGAACCATCTGAAAACATCATAAACAACCATCAACCAACACGTAGATCCTCAAGAACTAATAAGGCTCCCACTTACCTTGAGGACTACATATGTTAGCAGCTTCATTTTGGATAAGAACAAAGGTCTTCATATTCCAGGTAATAATTTTTCCTCTCAATGCTACCATATCAAACCATAGACAGTCAAATAATCACAAATTATTCATAACTTCCATAAGTATACACATTGAGCCTAACACGTATCAAGAAACACTAGCCTCACCTGATTGGTGTAAAGACAAGAATGCAGAAATTGCTGTTCTTGAGATGAATAACACTTGGATTGTGATAGATCTCCCTCCTAATAAGAAATCTATTGGATGTAAATGGGTGTATAAGGTAAAGTATAAGGTTGATGGTAGTGTTGAGAGGTACAAAGCCAGACTTGTAGCAAAATGATATACACAGCAGGAGATATTTGACTACTATGAGACATTTTCACTTGTAGCAAAGATGGTAACCGTCAGACTTTACTTGCTGTTGCAGCTATAAAGGGGTGGCATTTACATCAATTTGATGTAAATAATACATTCTGCATGGGGATCTGGATGAAAAAGTGTACATGGAGATGCTTCATGGCCATCTTGATGCAGGGCATTCAAAAGTACACAAGTTGTTGAAGAACTTGTATGGGCTTAAACAAGTATGGCAATGGTATTCCAAGCTTTCAACCTTCATTTATGAACAAGGATTCACTCAATCGAAGGCTGACTACAGCCTATTTACAAGGTCTACTGAGAGTTCTTTCACTGCTATTCTCATCTACGTAGATGACATAATTGTGGCTAACAATGGTATGGACAAAATTGACTCTCTCAAAGCCTTACTCGATATGAAATTCAAGATCAAAGATTTGGGCACATTGAAATATTTTTTTGGGAATAGAGGTAACAAGGTCTAATAAAAATATTCATATTTGCCAACAAAAGTATGGTTTGGACATACTATCAAACTCGGGAACAATAAGGTGTGTGCCAGCAATGATAACTTTAGATCAGAATGTGAAGATTTCTAAGAAAGATGGAGAGCATATTCCTAATCCTAGTACGTATAGAAGACTTGTTAGAAGATTGTTGTATTTAACCATTACCAGACCTTCCATACTCAGCACAATTATTAAATCAACTCATGTGTTCTCACATTTCCCATCTGAATGCTACTAATAAAGTGTTGGGTATATAAAAGGAGCCACATGACAAGGATTGTTGTTCCCTATTGATTCAAATTTGCAGCTTAATGCTTATCGCGATTCAGATTGGGGAGCTTGTCGAGATTCACGAAGGAGTGTCATAAGATATTGCTTGATGCTTGGAAATCAAATAAGAAAAGTACAGTATCCAGGTCTTCAGTAAAAACAGAATATAGGGCCATGGCAAATGTATGTTGTAAGCTTATTTGGCTTAGGTACTTGTTTCAAGACTTGAGAATCAACTGTCCACGGGCTTTAAGTACTTGTTTTAAGACTTGAGAATCAACCCTCCACAGGTTGCTATTCTGCTCTACACATAGTAGCCAACCCTATTTTCCATGAAATGACTACACACATTAAGTTGGATTGCCACTTGATACATGACAAAATCCAGGAAAGAAGGGTAATTGCTAAACACCTTAGTAGTAGTTCTCAGGTTGTTGACATTTTCACAAAGTCATTAAACTCCTTAGTTTTACCAACACATGGACAAGATGTGAGTTATTGACATCCACTCTCCATCTTGCAAGGGGATGTAAAAAAATAGGACACAAATGATGCATAACCAACAGCAACGAGCTGATGATCAGTAGGAAGAAAGCCATCAGAAGAAGCATGATAATGGATGGTAGAAACGTCACTGCAAAGGAAGCAAATTGGGGAACATTTTTCTCTTTCGGTTAGATTTATGTTGTATAGCATTTTTCTTTTAGCCAATTACTTCAATTTCTATAATAGGCATAGTGTTCTAGATTATTCTCATTCATTGTATATATACGTATGAGGCTGAACAATTGTAATCATACAAAAAAAAGAAGAAAAATCTCAGTAAAATAATTCTTCAAGCATTCATCTGGTTTGTGCTGCTTCCTCCTTTGCAAAGGTTGCATCTCATTTCTTTATTTTCTTACAAAAAAAGATTTTGAAATTCAATACAATTATTTAGTTGTCTATTTATTTGTTTGATGTAAAAAGAAAAATCTTTAATATAAGGTGAGAGGAAACTGGTGAAAGACAATGCTTTTAGAGTAAGAAGTTGAAAATACAACAATCTTCCAAAGTTCCTTAAATATTTTTTTCTTCAGAAATACCCGAATTTTTTTTTTATTTTTCCTCCTCCATTGTTGAGAGCTCCATTCCTCTACCACCTCCATTTCTTTTCTTCCGCCGCCCACCTTCTTCTACCATCATTGCCTTCGGTTTTCCATGGATAAAAGTGTCAAAAAATGAAAAGGAACTGCTAATATTACACCTTTACTAAAATATTTGCCACATGTATTTGCATTTTTTCTGCCAATAAATGCTTCTAAAAATGACAGCCTCAAATTATGAGCTATAAAGTAAATTTTATATATTATCCAACATTAAAAAGAAAGAAGCCCAACTAACCAACCCATTAATGTCAGATGTATTCCTCATACATACTCAAACTCTGTGATCTAAAATGTGCGCATATGCTTCGCTTATACCGGCATATGTTTGATGCAATTTTGAAATGTCTTGCATATGTGATATGCGCGTGATGATGCATGTCAACTCATTTCTTTGATCACATATGTACGCTTAAATGTCAAAATACATACGTGTTTTTGTTAAAAATTGTGTCAAAATTGGCCTAGCAATGACCAACCAATTTTTATAACATAAAAATATAAATTGAACTCAACAAAAATCAAAGTAACCCATATCACGTTAGTTCATGAATTATATACAACAATCTATAGGGTTTTATCATTAAAAAAAAAATCAAAAAATTAAACAATTTTTTCGTAGAGTTGCAAATTATCCACATCAAGTCTGAACCTTCTTCTTCTTCGATCTTTCTCTAGTTTTACTAGCAATTGATGCTAGTAATGAATAATTTTGTATTGCTGATGGTTGTGATGATGAAGAAAAAGTTCACACGCACACACACACACGAATAATTACGCATATTCTTGTTATGCTTGATAGTCGACTGAAACGTATTGCAAAGCATTACACATTTTAAAACCTTGCTCAAAGTGCAATAGCCTTCGACAATTGTCATATGCAAACCCACATGGGGTCAAATGACCCCACAAATTTTTTGATTTTTTTCCAAAACAATTGTAGTTGTTTTTAAGGGATGTTAAATGAAATCGAAACATTACATTCTTAATATCATATTGAAGTACTCATGACCTAATTTTTCACTCGTTAATGCACGTGAAACGATCAATCGTAGCAAAGGTTATAGGGCGTCAAGTAGGTCATTCCAAACTAATATTTCGAAAATTTCGATAATATGCTAACTTTAAAAGTTTGTCGACGATCGTATGCTTGCCAAATCCAGAGATCGCTCACGTCATCTAGAAGCTCGTTTCGAACTACATCTTAGTCATATTTAGGGCTGAACAAAAGTTCCTAAACCAAACCGAACCGAATCGAGCGGTTTTTCATAAATTAAATACCCGAACGGGTACTCGAATTGAGAACCAAACGGTTTGGGTCGGGTCTATACCAAGAACCGAAGAACCGAATAAAACCCGAATCTAAATAATTTTTTTTTATTTTTTATATTGGATTAATTAAATTTTTTAAAACAAATTAACACATTAATCTAGACAAATTTATTTTTTATAATATATTTATTTACTAGGTTGTTCAAGCCCATTAGAAAAATTATTTACAAAACCCAATTTGCTATTTAGTAGCCTGTTCAAGCCCATTTTAAGAAATTGAATGTGGATCATCGATATTTTAATATTAGTATCTACTTTTTGGTATTTGTGTTAATTGAATTAATCTTATTCAACATCTTGTTATTTATGTGTGTTTAAATTATGCTACGTTAATTTATAAAAGTTACGAATGAAAATGTCATTAGTTGTATTTATGTAGTGTTGTTGTAAATGTTAAAAAAATTTAATTATGGTATGGAACCGAACGGAACCGAACCCGAACGGTTCCATAATTATATTTGGACCCGACGGTTTCATTTATTAAATACCCGAAACTTTTGGAATCGAAAAAATTCGAACCGAACCGAACCGGTTCACGGCCAGCCCTACTCATATCTAATGGCCCAATTGAATATTGCAAATAGTTAAACGTTCGTTAAACATACGTCTCAAAAGAGAGATATCTAACTCATCTTTTTTTTTAAAAAAAAAAAAATTTCAATTATTTATTAACATTTATTATTTTTCGCACAAAAAATTTCTAAATATAATTTACCTCATTTTATTAGGAAATGTTATGAATTATATTTGCATTAAGTTTGAATTTCATTTACTTCCTAGATTAAATTTGAACTTTATTTCAATTCATTTACTTTCTATATTAAATTTGATTTACTCGTCGCCGGCTCAAAATCTGTCTACGAGGTGGTAAACAAAACTATACAAATGGCAAAATTCATTTGACAATATTGATAATGATGTAAGGGAAATGCTATATGTACGTAACATTTTCCATAATTGTGTCCATAATGGATACCATTATGTTATGGGTTATGTATCCATAGCATAACACATGAAGTAGTTATAAATGTTTTCAAATTATCAAAATGCGTAGGTACAATTGTGGTAGTGTATTGATTTATTTTCATGAATATTATGTTGTGATTTTTTTTTCCTAAAAAATTACATTTTTATTTTTGACTGGAGTGAATCCAATCAAAAAAGCAGAATCATATTTTGCTATAACGAAAATAAAATAAATAAACCTCGAAGTACAAAAATTCTGTGTTCGCCCCCTAACAACTGTGATAGGCTGATAGCAAAATTTTGTTTTGGATCCCTCATTCTTACACTGGCAAAGAGAAGATGACGGCTAGATTTGAGCATGGATCTGGTATTTAAGAAGGAAGACAAACCCAGAAACATATTTCTTCTTCCAAGCAGTTGTGAATAAACTCAATGCATCAACATTTCACTCCCTACACAACAACCCTTTTAGTGAATTAACTTGACGTGCTTCTGTTAAATACTCTGCAATTTTGCAGTCAGATGCGACAATTTGCAGCTAATTAGTGTTCACAATAGTATTAAGATAGTTGACATCCCACCCTATAAATCCACAAATGCTGCCTATTTCTCGTTAGTCATTACGCACAGGTTCTGGTAAACTTCACTGGGAATCAGTAATGCTGTTTTCTTTTTGTCTTTGTTGTTGAACCAAAAGTTATCGTAGAAGAAAAAGGCCATCGGAGAGTGGTGGCTTAGAGTGTGAATCTGAAGATGAGGGGGGAGAGATGGTAGGGGGGACGGAAACAGTGGAGAAAGAGGAGAGGAATGGGGATGCCACCGGCAAAGGGACAACGTGAAAAGAAAGAAGATGGGCAATTTTTTTTTTTAAAAAAAATATGAACTATAAAATTGAAATTTTGTTGAACATGACCATTTTTACAATAAGTTAATTTTGAGAAGTTGCCATATTTCAGTTTGTAATTAAAGATTGGCTATTTTGCAAAATTCTTCTTAAGATAATTTGGCTACACATCTCAAGAGACTCCAATCCATGGAGTCGAATCAATGGAGTACATAAACTCAGTGTCTCTGAGCTCAGTTCTCCTTGGCTCGGGAAAGATTTACAATTTTTGTATATAATTGAAGTTATAAAATTAGCTTTGCTATAACCACAAAGTTGTAGTGCTTCTGTGTAATGTCATTTCTTCCATTTTGGCAACTACGAAATTGCCTGTGAGGTCTTTGAGGGTAGTTAGAGGAACTCACTTTCGCACATGTTCGGAAGATTTTGATCGTGGTTCTTGACCACGCACCAAGTGACATTGCTTACCTTCTCATGTGTTTGGAAGATTTTGGTCGTGGTTCTTGACTACACACTAAGTGACATTGCTTACAGAATGAGAGAGAGAGAGAGGAGTTTATTTAAAAGCAAGTTTTCAGTTTATTCCGTCAGATTCAATTTTTGTTACATACAAACACTGAAGGAGATGGCTAAACATCCACAAAAGAATAACCTATTTTAGAATCAAGGAATGCTGCAAAGTCTGTTTCTTTGAACGACATCAATACTGCGCTAACACACAACATACAATACTATAGGCCAATTCACCCTCAAAAAAATTCACAAAAAGCTTCGAAAAAAAAAACACTAACACACAGCTACTGTGACTAGACGAAAATTTCCTTCACAAGAGTCGACTTTGGACAAGAAATATACACATCGTGAACCAGAGAGCTGCAAAATCAAACATCTTTGGCGCATCACAAATCTGAAATCTCCCACGGTTCGTCCAATCTTCCCTCTAATAACTGGGGTGAAATCATCCAGCAACCGTACCAATTCATAAGATGCTATCGAACAACCGTAGTTACAAAATTCCGGGGTCAACAAACCATTACATGTTATATTCATTTCTACCACCTACAAGACAACTTCTCTTGACTGCCACTTATACCTTACCTGCATTACAGTACATGCATATCAAATAATGAAGTACAAGGTTTAAACTTCATAAGAAAAACAGACGTATCAAGGAAAAAGAATGTCTCCAAGTGAGTTGATTCCTCTATCCCAATATTCAATGGGTAATCAATACACTTGGAACTACAACAACAAATTAAGCATATTCTCAATACATTTGAGGTTGGTTATGTGAGTTCTTTTTCGCCACTGCATTCGATTCATAACTTGATCTACTATACTACTTTATCCTTAGCATCCACCATCGATCAGAATCCATACAGGACTCTTAGACAAAAATTTGTGCCCCCATCTTTGACCATGCATCATTTTAGTAAATGGCTTCTAGATTTTCAAGACTTAATTCTCACATTGTTCCAACTGGCAAATCCTTTCTGTGAGAAAATAGCTAAAACCATGATATAAAAAATCTATAATTTTCCAACAGTGGAATGCAGTAGACTCGAGAGATCTTCATACATTGAAAATATTGATTCATCTCAGTAATATGAATTTTACCTGTACTTATTTCCATGCACATCCCTGTGCCATGTATTGGGGCTGAATTCAGAAAAGAATGTACACGGTTGGAGATACATAAGCTAGCGACCATTTCTATACATAACATCTGGAAGAGACTGGGGACGTGGCTTTCCCCTCATGATCGTTTCGTCACTGTGTCTAATCAATTCTGAGAGTCTCCATGGTTTTTGCCATTTCCATTTGAACTGTAAAAGCCACTGATGATGGCTCCTCTTCCATCTCCACAGTTTCCCACCATGACCAACAAGTGCTAATTTCTTCATTGACAACTGTCCAATAGGCACCATCTGCAAACACCAAAAATATTTTTCGTAAGCCAAACAAGACAGCATAAAGCAAAATTCACAAATTAATGCTAGAGATAAAAGCCCTAATCCCAATCCTTGAGAACAACATTAAGCAATGTTAAATCAGAAACACACATTAGCAAATACACAGATCTATAGTTGTTCACTCTAAAAGTGAGAGCTACATCAATTTGCAGCCACATATTTTTCGCTATAATAAAGCATGATATTACAATATTTATCTCAAACACCTCTCTCTTCTCAATTACAGGAAAGACGCCTTCGGCCTCCTTCAGGTTCCTATTTTTAACATAGGAAACTACGGTGACTTAATACAAACATATGAATGCTCAATATAGGTCGATTCGCGGTCGAGGGAACAAGTGAATATTATAAATAGGCTCCACACTGTCCAACAAATAAGGAGCATGAAATCAACCTTTCGTGTTTGATCCAAGAAGGCTGCTGACTCTCTGACTGAACCATTAGCAATTCCTTCGGTATATTTGAGTTGTTTCTGAGCTGGCACTGGAATTGGAGACAAAGGGCTGCTCATGTCATCAGCTACATGTTTGAGAGAGTTTCCCTGCAACAGCAGAGCAGTCAAGATATGGGTAGCAAGAAAAAAATAATAATAAAAAAGGAAACGACCAAAAAATATATGCAAAAGCAATTCATACTGGAGGTGTTGATGCTAATGCAATGGCCACAGCTTGGTCTCTCAATTTTAGCTCCTTCTCAACTTCCTTCCTTCTGACTTCACTCTGTCGCAATAAACCTACAAGTTCCTTCAGTTGCTCTTTCATCTCCTTGATTTCAATTTCCTTCCCCCACAGTTGACACCTGTTAATATCATGAAATTGATAAATACCTTATTCTGATCATGAAAATACAGTTTCATACAAATTGTTAAAATCCAGATTCAGTTTAATAGGCATGTCCCCATTGATTTTATTCCAATTAACACATTTCATTCCTTGATCTCTGTGTTTCAACATAATATAAGGTACTCTCATAAATATTAGTAGAGATATTATTTAGCCCTTGTTTGACAACCATTAAAATATTATTTAGCCTTGTTGACAACCATTAAAATATTATTTAGCCCTTGTTCTCAAACTTATTTTCGACCACACATTTTCACAATAAAATATTTTGCACGTAAGCCCAAAACTTTTTCACTTTTTAACCGAAATTGCTACCCCAAAACTCATTTTCCCCCCCAAAAAATCTTTTTAATTGTTGTCAAACAGTGGCTTAATTTAGTCTTCAATTTTGATGCTTATTTTAGGAAACTTAATTATGGTTTGATTTAATATATTTTATTAGATGTTTCCTACTTAGAATATAATCTTTGAACCTCTATATAAAGGGACTTCTGTAATGTGGTAGAATTTGATAATGAAATATAAAGATATTTTCTGTCTCTTGAATTCTATTTCCGTCTGTCTAATCCTTCTTCCTTTATCTCCCCCTGTTCTTCTCTTTTCTCACTCCTTTCTCTTCTCTTTCATTTTTCGTTATCTTATAATTGTTTGATTACAACCTACGTTACTTTTTTCTCTCTCTCATACCAGATAAAGTGCCTGCATATGTAAATCATCGGTATTCCTTTTCAACCTCATGTTTCCAATTCTAATGAAGTTTCCTAGTATAATTACATCAATCAGATTGTAGATGAGTAAAATGAAATTATGACTTCTCAATAATTTTGTACAACACAAATGGGAAGCTGCAAGGAATATATTTAATATAATCATTATTCAATGAAGAAAAAGGAAAATATTTCTTAGTGGAGGAATAAGGAAAGAGGGAAATGCATTTGATTGTAAAAGTACCTTGTATCCCCGAGAGAATTGAACATATATTGGAGCAAGTTTTTTGCATCCCCCATAGAACGCAGCTGATTCCAGCGCCCACGACTATTGAAAGCACGATCCCGTTCTTCTGCCTCCGAAAGCTGTGAAGCCATTGCGACAAGTGAATTTGACGAAATACTAAGCATGTTTTCAAGAGAAGCAATTCTTGCCATTCTTGCATTCGGGGACATTGAAGATGCCCTGGACAGTTAACAGTTGAAAATAAATATTTTGTCAATTCAAAGTTAAATGTAACATGTTTATGCTTTCGTTAATAAAGTTCCAAATAACAGTATGGTATCTGAAGAACCAAAATATTTGATAATGAAATAAGCTTTACCTAGAATAACCATTTTTACCCCGAGGAGGGCTAACACCCTTCGAAGCAAATTCATCAACTTGTCGTAAAACAGCTAATTCTTCTGCCAATGCAGCTCGTCTGTAGGAAGAAACGATTACTATAAAATCAATACTGATTTTTGCACGTCTACACAAGTATGGACACAACATGAAAAAATGGCATGAATGCACAAGTGAACATATACTAATAAGAGTTCACTACTTACACTTGACTCTGCTTCTCATACTCAAAACGAACTTCATGAACATTCACCATGACTTCTAGCTCATGATCCAACCAACGCTGCAAGGATTTCTCATTGCTCTGAAAATATAGCTAGTTTTAACTTGGACTGATCAAATAGGTGGGAAAAATTAACATTACAAGAGGATACGAAATGAATTTCACCTGCCCATTCAATCCATATCCGTTGCTTGTCACTGGAGAACAATGTTCTATCAGTATTAAAAATTAATAAAGGTATAACAATTCCCTTGCAAGGTAACTTCAACAATAAGAAAAAAAGTACTTCCACACAATTCATATCAAAACTATAAAATTCTAGAACGCTAACTTGAAGTATCTGATAGTTTTAAGTTAGTATAGAAGATAAATGAACAAAGAAATGGAATCACATAACTGGTAACATGTAACGAATCAAGAAAAAACGAGTACCTGAATTGTCACGAGCTGAATATTTACGCGCTTCTAGCAACTCTTTCAGCCGCTTGGTAGCCATTGCAGCCTCTTCAGTCTTTCTCTGAAGAACCTGAAATAAAATTGATTCAAGGAACAAGGCCAATGACCATTCAGTAAATAGACTTCTGAAGATTCTTGCTGGTAAAGCATTATAGTCGATCACTAAAGAGTGAGAAATCAATCCAAGGGAGAAAACAAGATTATATAGGCAAAATTTAACGAGGAGGATATAGCATGGCAAATCCAAATCTAGAATACATATGTTGAAGATTCATCAACTTCACGAATCAAAAGGTTCTATAATATACGATGAAGAGCTTATCTCCTAAATCTTAAAACATGAAAACAAAGTTTCTTAGCATTAGAATTTCTAGGGTAGGGGAATGCCAAACACCCCAATTAAGTTTAGATAGAAGAACCTAAATCACTATCTAGGAGTAAATGGATTTTACCAAAAAGGAAAAATAGCAAGTTCCTTAGAAATTCAAATTTCGCATTTATTTGAGTTAAAAAATTAGAAAGAAACAGCCCCACTATTTGCAGGTCTTTTGATTAAAGAACAGAAAACATAAGGGTGAATACGAGCAAGATCATAACAACTAACAGGTACAGATAAAGTCTCACAAAACAAGCACTTTTTATTATGCTGCCCTCTTTTCCCATATTGGTTCATTATACCTATTTCTTGACATTAAATATTAAGATCTTTAATGGATGAGAAGACAAAAAACAGACATCAAACATAGAATTCTTTTTTGTATCCCATAATATATAATCAATGTATTAGCAATAATATAAGAATTAGAGTCTCAGTGACCATTCTAAACAAAAAGAAAAAGGATAAAAATGGTTTTGCAGCTGTGAACAGTGGTCCCCACTTACAATTCTAAAAATGGAATTTCCACCAAATTTGGCATCATAATATATTCTGGAATAGGTGAAATAAAGAGTAAGGAATAAGGTTCTGACCATTTTCTGTCGCTGATTCAGAGCTTGCAGTTTATGCCTTTCATACTCATTTCTTCTCCCTTCCTTCCTTAACTGAATGAAAAAATAGTATTTATCAAATCACAGCACTTCAAAATGAACATTCATGAGATGCAAGTAACAGTACAAAATAATATCATCTATGCAGTAAATTATGCAACTAAATGCTAAAACTGAAATTTTGTAATAAAATAATGTATACTTCTAGGAATTGTTTAAGTAGCAAAATTACAAATTTCTGTTATCAAATTCCATACGAGATATGCATTCGAACCGACTATTTCACAAAAGTTGTAGGACATATCTACTGTATTTCCTGTAAACTTAAATTGACTCTTAACCGCTAATAGTATACTTCGTTTTTAACTTGAAAACAATTAAATGGATAATCACTTTTCTCAAGATGCAATGGTACCTGCAATAATTCCTTTTCTCGAGATGCTTTCCATTGTCGGAATTGTTCAGCTTCTTGTTTAATCTTATGTTGCAATTGAACCTAGGACACCAGAAAATATTAGCAAAACTCATGCCATATATAACAAGTATAATATGTAAACAAGGGAAGGAAAAATGTAACCTTTTGTGCCTTGATGCATTGAATTTCCTCTTGTAATTTTTTTGCTGCTTCATCACTTTTCTGTTTCTGCTTTAGAAGCTGAACCTGGTTCTCTTGTTTCCTTTTAAGATCTTGTATCTGTATGTGTCAATATGGTGAAACTTCTAAAAATAAGGGAAAAAGATCATGAAAATATATTTTTCATAAGAATACAAAAGAAAATAATATCTTAGCACAAAAATATAGTAACCTGTGCTTCAAGCGCTTTTAGTTTCTGAGAATGCATATCCTGCAATTTTTGTGCTTGTCCATCAGAATTAGCAGAAAGGTTTTCAACTTCTGCCAACAGTAGATCCCTCTCTTGCTGTATTCGTCAAATAGTTGACTTTAGAACAGCAGCATTAAAGATTTAAAATAAGCATACAGTGGTTTTTATTAGGGCATGATGCATAGTATGGACAGGACTTGACAGTATTAAAGGAGAAAAAGACAAAAAAAACTTCTATATTAGACCTGGACAGTCCGTTTTTCCTCCTCAAGTTCCATAATTTTCTTTCCGAAGTGTTGCTTAAGAGCCGTCGTGCCACTACCTCCGCAAAGTTTCATCTCCGACTGCAAGATGTAATGCAATGTTATATTTTAGACAAAGAAGTTATTGCCTTCTTTAACCTGTCCAGATTAATGGACAGCTTCCTACAGGGTGGTCTACTATTTAAAACAATGTGCTTATACATTTTGCTTCAGTTTCCAATGTCCTTCATGTGAACTTTGTCAGTACTCTGTTCATTTGACACAGTATTCTCTATTACCACTATGTAGCCAGTCAAGCAACATTTAACTCATGTTTGGATTGCTTTTTCTGGTCCCTTTAGATGCATGAAGCCGACTCCAAATTTATTAGGTATAAGGCTTAGTTTGTTCTAGTTTAATCCCTACAAAGTACAAATACATGAAGGTCTTCTCGATATTACAGTTTTCACCTTCACGATTGTTTTGCACATGAATTGAAGAATTCCATATTACCTACCATAATGCAAATTTATAGCTTTTTCTGGCACATTGCGTCTGATACATACAGGACAAAGGCATGAATAAAATCCAGAAAAATCTATATCCTTATTCTGAATGATATGAAATGCATTCAAGAATTCTCGGTACCTCTTTCTGCTCCAATCGTCTATTTAACTCGTTTAATTCTTTATCCATTGTATTTTGCAAATAGGTATGTTCCAACTCTTTTACTGCATCTTCATCAGTATCGCCCGAATCACCTGCAAGGATATAAAAACCTCAAACTGTTTAATGAAGTCGTAATTTAATATGGATGAGTTCTCTGGAAACAAAGCTTAGCACTTTTTGTTCATCCTTTCTAATAAGAATAAATTTAAGTCACCATACTCTCATAAGTTAATATTAGGAAATCAAATTCAAAGCTAGTTCAAACACCGAGAAACATACCACTTTCACTCATTTGGTAATCAGATGAATCCATACTTGGCAATCCCCTTTTGAACTCTTCACTTTTTACAGAATAGTTGCAACCAACCTGGAGTATTTATTTTGACCTCAAAAAATAAGATTATAGATTTACATGCACTTTGTCAAGTATCAATATCCAGCTAAGCTATATGATATCAGCTAGCAAGTATCAAAATGATTGACATATCAAATATGAGAAGTAGATGTCTGCTAAAGATAATTAAAAGCTAAGTAATTTATATCAACGATCTATGGCATACATTAGCATCAGCATCACATTGCTCGATACCACTCCTGTTGTTGCGGTATTCATTGATTTCCCGACACAACTCCTCATTAGTAGCCTCTAGCCAAGCAATCCTATCTTTAAGAACCTGCACAAAATATCTCTAGTTAAGAGTTTTAGAGTAAGTTTGGTATGCATTACTAGATAGGATTTCATAGTTCGACAAGACTTTAACTTCCATTTCGTTTAAGTACTATTCCACTAGGATTATTCTCAAACCATAGAGAGGAATAGGAACGATATCTTTGTGAAGATTGTTATGCATGTAGAAAATTTCAGTCAACGAAAATGTATAAATTCACACTTTCCACCTCAAGGAGTTTACTGTATTAAAGATAAAGAAATTGATTATACCTGTACTTCGTGTGATGAAACTCCTCCTGCACGGGTACAAAGTTCTGCTTGCAAATACTCTAGTTGTTGGCGCATCTTAAGCATTTCATTGGACATTGGATCTCTGTTAATCTGATCAGTAAACCCAGAGCAAATTTAATAAGACATCTTTCAGAAGCAAAAGATCTCTATCTATATGGCAAGAATGTCAAATTGCAGCCGGGGGAGGTGAGGGAGAAGCAACTACAATAACTTACCACAGGCTTATTCTGGATATTCCGAGCACGATTGGCATATTTTAGAGTGTTGAGAGTTTCTTCAGCATTTATATCAGCAGGACTAATGCAGGCTGAAAAAAAAAGAAAAAAAAAATGTGTTCAAGCATAAACATGATTTTGATTAAGCCTACGTTTGGCCGCATTTTTACAAAAACTCATTTTCAACCACACATTCTCTCATTAAATAATTTTACACATAAAACAAAAACTTTTCCTTCTTTTTTAACCACATTCTCAAAAAAATTACTATTCCAAAATACATTTTCTTATCAAAATGGGGCTCAAACGGGAGCTAAGTATAATCTCAATGGATATGAATAATACTTTTGGAACAACATTGCATATGCAAACATATAAAGTTTACCTATCATGACTGTTCTGCTGTTGCCACCAAGAGAATCCTGCCAGAGTCCATAGACGTAAGACTTAGGTGAACTGATGAAAGCTCAGTATATATAGAAACAAATTGAACAAGAAATATATTTTCTTAGGAATATAAAGGAATACTTGAAACAAAAAGGAAAATGAAATAAAACTGCTATTACTTCTCTATCAGATCTATAAACTCCTGCAAAATAATTTTAAGAAATCAAGAATAACATTCTTGAGGTAATTAAAAAATACAGACGATTTTGGTGATAAGATTATTGTAGAATTCAATTATCTAGTGTACTCCACCAACTTTCAGTTTTATTAAATAAGGATGTCCATACCTTCTTTACATATTACTGTACAAGTATGATGCCTTAAAGGGTAAGGGTACAAATTTTACAAGCAAAGATGACCGTTCTTTTCCAAGCTTCGAACGTATGACACGGCTATGAAAATACAGTTAATTTTGAAGTTGAAAGGTGTGGCAAACCTGCAGTAGTCGAGTAAGTTTACTATCCCGATATGGTACGTGAACGCATTCTTTTCTCTTTTTTTCATCACCAAGTGCACTAATGACATTACCGAGTGCAAGAAGGCCCCTATTAATGTGAACACCTGTATAAAAAGATATTGTCTAATTAAAATTTATTTTGAACCAAAGCATCTGCGGAAACAACTAAGTTCATGTATGGTATGCAGAACACGACAAAACATAAGAGTATAATGAACAAGATTTCAGCTTCTATCCCATTCTCCTTACCAAATGTACCATAAATGCATACTCCTACATACCTTCTTTAAAACGGAGACCATCAGAGCCTGTTCTCTTGGCTCTCTCTGATCCAGCAAGATCCACCAAATGCAACTTGGCACAAAGATATTCCTCAGTCATACAGTCATTGAGATTGTCATCACTAGAAACAACTGGATGAAGTCTACGCATCTGCTCCACTGTGATGGTGAAGATGGCATGAGACCGACTAGAGGAGAGAGAGAACAGAGAGAGGGTCATTATACTTAGTAGTAAATTGAGATAAATTGATTAGTAATATTTCAGCATGAGCTCCTTTAACCAAATGTATTCCACCAGTTGTTTCATCACAGGCAATGTATTGGTTGATCATTGTATGGATATCGTACCATTAAAAGTAAAATTTTTGTAATTAAAATAGTTAATTTAGCATAATAACTAAGTCGAGTAAAAGAACATCAAAGATGAAGAATTATGAGACCTTTCCATATTCCATGTCAATTTTTACTGATCAACCTATTACGGAAGATTTAAGATCCAATAAAATTCATGACATAAGCTTCAGCTATAAAACTACATTTTTTTTTTTCCAAAGTGAAAACTTAAAATGGAATGATCAACAAAAGAAATTCAGCAGCAGTTTAATCAAGTATGCAAAATCTTCTTTCATGTTGAATGACTGTTTAAAAATTATGCCAGCTTTTGTCCTATTCTAGAATATCAAATAAAAATAAATTCAATGATTTCACTACATCATGAAAACGATTATATTTGTCGTAAAAATCCAGGAAATAAGAATGAGGCTCAAAGAAATAAATCACAAATTGAGTCAATTATATGGATTCGCCACTCTATTTCCAATCCAATACCAAAAATTGTTAGACTAATTGTCAAGATTTAACAAAAGAGCAAAAAAGGTGGTGCATTTCTTGCCCTGTTAATAGGATCTTGTACCCTAAGGTGACATAATTTTTTCTCTGGAAGGAAGAACAAACAACATAACATTGCAACACCAACCTTGACTGATTGTTCATGTTTGTGCTCCCCGTTGCCCTGCATAGTGATCCTTGTTCTAGGCAATCGGCCATTTCTTTTAGTGTTTTGACACCACGTTCAGTAGATCCAGCAAGGGTAATTACACCATCCGACGTTTCACGAATTTGTATGGGAGGTTTCCCAGGGATTGTTACTTTCCCTGCATGGCCATTTGCTGTATCTAATTTGCTAGTGGAACTGGGATCTAGCAAGTCTCTGACTTCCTCTTTGTGTATCTACATAGGAAAACATTTTGGTTAGACACTTGTTAGGAATTTTGAGTACCACACACAACATATTCCAGAAAATATGGACAAATTAGAAAATAATAAATGGACAAACCTCAATGAATGAAACGTGCAATTGGAATTCAATGTCATGCTTCAAAGTTTCAATCTTGCTGAATAAAGCATTCATAACTTTGGGAATCAATCCCGTATGGCATCCATCTTTGAGACTAGTGCCCATAGTGTACGTTTTTCCTGAACCAGTCTGCAACAAATTGAAAACTCAAATCCTTCAATTTAATAAGCCCTTGTTTGGTTTGGATTAAAATCCAATTAAAATTTCAAGTTAAAGTCAACAATTAATTTTTATCACAAATTTTATGGGATCCACAATTTTTCAACCACACATTTCATCAACTTTTATCAAAATTTACTAAAAATTTGATTTTAATCTCTACCGAATATAGCTAAATAATTGTGGACGTTTTTTGAAATTAACTTCTGCTGCAAATGCACAATTTCTAACACTTCACCTGACCATAGGCAAGAACAGTTGCATTATATCCTTGAAACAAGCCATCAACAAGAGGAGAAACACACTCTTCGTACATGGTAGAAGAGGGAGACCCTGTACTTCCATAAACATGATCGAATGTAAAGGAATGTGTGCCAATTTGCACCTGTAGCAAAATCACAACCCAATAATAAATACAAAGATATTTTAAAAATGTAAATGAACTTGAAATGTAAGACATTTTCCAAACAAACATGTGCAATCCCAGAAGTTTTCAAGGTAAAGCTGTTTATCTGCCCTAGCCAGAAAATAAAAAGACCCATGAGCTTCCCCATTCAACGAGTTATGTTCTAGAAAATTGAAATCAAAATCTCCAATTATAAGACTAAAGCGCATCTACTTGTGGCTGGTAACTAAGTCATAATATGGACTATAATGTCAGGTGGGATTTAAGATTAAAACAGACACGGAAAAGGACAAGAATTAGTAGATGCCAATGGGAAACTAATAGTAAAATCCTGAAATCCTCTAGTTAAAAAATTTGAAGAAAAGGTCTTTCCCAGAGATTAATTCAAGTGAATGGAATATTAATCTAGACTAATTGAAAACCAACTTAAGTGCTTGCTAGGACCATGGCTCGGCAACAAGAAGCAAATAGAGCAAGCTAGCAACACCAAACAGATTATTTTTCTGGTCCTGAGATTTTAGATTATTACATTGATCTATCATACTTCACAATTGAGCAAAGAATTAATCACTTAGCCTGAAATCTTTTTATAAGAATCATAATAATAATGATCATAAATCTAGCAGCCGAGCTACAGAACCAAACAACCAAACACAACGCCAGCAAATAAATCCCTCCTCCACCCTACTCCACCTCCACCCACCCCTACACTCACACGCGGTCATGTCAAAGATAAAATTTATGTTTAATAATTTACAATTGCACCCAAAATTGCTCTACCATTTTCAGAAATGGGATGTATACATCCGAAGATGAAGTCTTAACCTATCCAGAAATCCATAGACTCCAAAATTAGGATCTTCTTGTGACTCAAAAAAATTTCCCCAGACAGTAAAGCTAAAATTTTGAAAACATTATAGTATCATATAAAGATCAGATCTTCATGAAATTATCGAATCCAACTGCTAAAATCTGATTCAAATCCATCCCAATAACACCCTCAAACCCCAAAAAACTGGGGAAAATCTCGAATTTCCACAATTCAGTAACCAACAGCAAAAACCCATATCACATTATGAGTATCAAGAGTACCTGAGGCTTTCCAGATACTACAGTAACACAATCTTTACACCCCTGAAGGCTTTCATCTCCTATAAGAGGCCTGATGTGAACCGCCACTTTAACAGAGCAGTTCTCTCCCGGAGAAGAACCGGCTTCCATTGCCGGAAAACACTTTTATTGACCAAGAAATTTCGTAGTTAATAAACACCCGAGAGAGAGAGGAGTCAAAATGTGTTGGAAAACAGTTAGCTGGAATATCTGGCTGAGTTTTTGAGGAGCGAAGTGAGAAAGAAGAGTTCTTGGACCAGAAAATGATGCTGCAACTCGAGAGAGAGAGAATGCAAGAAGATAGCTACCAAGATTGTAATGTATACAGAGAGAAAGGATGGAGAAAAATATAGCAAAAGGGTAGTTGAGGGAATAGAAGTAGAAGCCTCTTCCTGTATGCAGAAGCATGTACCTACCCCACACTGTATATAAATTTTTTAATGATATAATAAACTCGTATACATTAATTTCGTCGTCAACTGCTATCGAAATAAAATTCACAATATTATCGATCAATTTTGCTTAAAAATGAGGCACTTTATTTTCTGGTTTCAGGGTGGCGTGGGTGGTCCCAGAAATATGGCACAACAAGGTTTATAGTGAAGACCTAAATTACACGCTATACCCCAGAAAAGAGAAAAAGAAACATGTATACCAATACATACATACATACATATAGGGTAATTGGCGCAAAACGTCCCTATCTATGACGGACTTTGTGGAAAACGTCCTTACGTTTGATTTTTTGGTGCAGAACGTCCCTACCTTTGCATTTTCTTGCGCAAAACGTCCTTTTCATCAATTTTTAACATAAAATGACCATTATACCCTCCTATATAAATAAAACAAAAAAGAAAATAAAGAATAAATTGCAATCTGCTCTAAAATATTTTAAAAAGTGCAAATCAATCCAAATAAATTATTAAAATATTAAAAATAATCAAAAATAAAAATAAAAACTTTCTCTATCCTCTCCCTCTCCCTCTCCCTCCTTTTATTAACGAAGAAGAAGAAGATTCTGCTTTGGTTTTCAAATTCTTCAACTCCTCCTCCAACTCTACCTTGAACATATCAAGGTCTTCCACCTCCATGTCCCACCAAAACCCACCACCATCATTCATCCCATCCCTTTTCTCCACCTCCAACTCTGCAGAAACCACAGAATAATCCCTCTTGAAATCTGGTGTTTGGGCGTAGTCTTTCAGAGAAGTAATTCTATTATCAAACCATCAATTAAGGAATCTACACAGACGCGTTTGTCGGCTAAGGATTGTACGATAATGGCGATTTCAACGCCAGATTGAACACATATTTTGTTCGCTTTCTTGAAAAGCCCGACTCGACGCTTGGAGAAAGTCATTCGCCTGTTATTCAATTTTTCTATTTTCTTCATTTCAATCTTCCTTCTACCCAGGCGCCTATCCGTCGGGCTAGGAGCTCCAGTGATTTTGGTCGAGATTTCTTGTGGTGGTGGTGGAGGAGGCTGAGGGAGAGGGAGAGGGAGAGGGAGAGGGAGAGGGAGAGAGAGAGTTTTTATTTTTATTTTTGATTATTTTTAATATTTAATAATTTATTTGGACTAATTTTCACTTTTTAAAATGTTTTGGAGCAGATTGCAAATTATTCTTTATTTTTTATTTTTATTTTATTTATATATGAGGGTATAATGGTTATTTTATGTTAAAATTTGGTGAAAAGGATGTTTTGCGCAAAGAAATGCAAAGGTAGGGACGTTCTGCACCAAAAAATCAAACGTAAGGATGTTTTCCACAAAACCCGTCATAGGTAGGGACGTTTTGCGCCAATTACCCCATACATATATGTATGTATGTTCTTGTTTCCCAAAATGCCCTCCAACTCTCAACGGTCTTTCTCACTTCGCACCAAAAACAGTTGTCACCCCCGTTTTGGCAATTACATGTTTACTTGTTTGCCCTTTATTACAGTTGTGTAGTAAAACTAGATGTAGGTAGATCAATATATTTTTCATAAACGGTCTCAAATCAAATAGACTAGGAAAGTTGGGTAGGTTCTAAGGTAACTATAAAACTTTTCGTAATCTTATGAAATGAATTCTAACCTACATTTTGATAAGACGTTGATTGACTCGTAAAAAATTAACGTTTTAAGTTAACATAGATGGTAAAAACCTTTTATAAAAGAGATTTTTTTTTACCGGTGCTGCGTTGACAGCAACTAAGTGACAACTTTTTTTTTTTTTTTTCTCGATTGTCAATGAATGAAAAAGTGACAATGTCTCTTTACAAAGTCTGGCAAAAATTTTCTGTACGTGTAGTTTGGTTCAACATAGATTGTGCTTAGTTGTACCGTGTCTTAAAATTTGTAACAAAAGCCAAGCCACGTGATATGGAATCCTTACAAGAGAGTTGTTGAGCACGAGGAGAGCGCGAAGTGGCCTCTTTGTGTGTTACCTCTTTAATTTAATGTAACCACTTAATTAAGTATTAATATTAATAAAGGGTTTGTGTTTCTCTGACAAATACAGACATTTTTTTCTTATTATTATATCTAAAAAGAGTGTTAATTATCTTTCAAGAAATTCTTAGGATGCTTCTTTTTTTAAGTTATTGCAAGATGCGATAGAAGTATTTATATTTTAATATTCCTCGTACTTGCCTATAAAATTTCATGTATAAAATTCTGCCATCAATATATTTATATAATTATAATTTTCTAAAAACTCAAAAGCCCCCGTTTGAGTTCAATTTTTAAGATTTTTTTTTTTCAAATTTATTTTTAATCTCATATTTTTCAAATAAAATAATTTTACACGATTTTTTCTTACTTTGTAACCACTCATTCTTAAAAAATAATAAAAAAAAAAAAGAAAGAAAAAACTCACTTTTTACAAAATATATTTTCAGAAAATGAGACTGGACTAAATATTCCAACTAAAGAATAATAAATTATCTACTTCAAATTTAATATATTGTAACTTTAACTTATAAATTCAACTAAATTTATGAAAAAAAAAATCCCCACATGTTAAATATTTAACACAAAAAATAGGTCTAAATTACACATAAATAGATAATTGAAGATAAAATTTAAATAAATAAATATACAACTGGTAAAAAATTGTTAACTAAATATTTGCTTGCACCCCCACCCCACCCCCAACACCACTCCACCCCTATTTTCCTACTTAACAGTTCATGAATGGATTAGGGACCCATTTTGTTACTAAGACATTCAACTCCAACCATAGAACAGTAGATGCTGGTGGGGAAGAACTGAGAAGGATACGATAAGTTGGTATATGGAGTATTAGTCTTATTTTCCAATTTTTGGGTCCTATATAAAAGCAACTTTTGTCATAATTCCACATGGTTTTGTAATTAGTTATATCACATTATCAACTTAGAAATCTTTTCTTGTTTTCTTTCTAATTTTAAAAATATAATTTACCAAGTGATTAATGATTTAAAATTGATACATGATGAAGATGAACATGCATAACATATGTTATGTATACAAAATTTACCCTAAAAAACTCTCATTTTTACCAAACTTTTTTAGCTCGGGATCAAATGTGATTTTATCAAAGTGACGTTAAGAGAATTCATTGTTGGGCTTGTAAATACATTTGCAATGGACGTTGTCCAAGTTATTTTTTCAAGATTGTTCATGTCGATTGAAATCGTTTAACTGCAACAACATATAACAGAACATGAATAAGTAAATAAGACCCGGATGAAGAATCTTCTTTGAATACACGGTCATCCTTGTTAAACTTGTAAATATAAGGTTTTGGAGTTTAGCAAAAGAGTAAGAGTAAAGGGGTCCAAGAGGAAAAAAAAAAGGGCAGGATTTGGAAAGAGACGGTGGGGAGAGGTAGTAAAGGGAGAGTCCCACACATTTAGACATAGCCAGCTGGTGGTCTCCTACCTCACATGGCCTTTTTAGTCTCCTATTCCTATATAATCTCGTGGGACCGACTTTCACTCAGTCAAGACTCACACTCAAGCTCCTCATGGGCCCCACGCTTAATTTTTATAATTCTTGTATTATGTAAACTTAATACAACATAAATATTGGTCCTAACATGACTCACTATATGATTAATGTAATTGAGGTTCTCATGTTTTTTTCTGGAATCTTTTTGTTGTGCCTTAGCACACTCTAGCAAGAAGCTCAACGCTTTTGCTTGGGAGAGATTCCTTCGAGTGAAAAAAATAATTTTTGGAAGAATGTATGATTAAAAGAAGAAGTTACAGATCCAATAGAATGAGTGATTAAAAAAATGGATAACATGACTATCAATTTAATTGAGATTCTCGAGTTTTTTGAATAATTTTTGGAACTATCTACCTAGTCTATGATCTAGTCCTACCTATTTCTTTCTTTTCGCACTTTTCTGCCATCTTGTTAGCGTTAGAGTGTGTGTAAGTGTTTAAGGAATGATTCGCGAGACTTAAGCCCTATTTGACAACCATTATTTTAGAAAAATGGAATTTACGTATATAATATTTTATTATGTGAATGTATAATTGAAAATGAGTACGCAGAAAAAAAAAAAGTTTTAAATAATGATTGTCAAATAGAGGCTAAACATCCATACATTTCGCACGAAATTCTTTGACTAAAATGTGGAAATTCTGATTAATTAGCACTCGACAAGAAAGAGCACATCAACAAAAAAGGAAAAAAATTAAAAAAAAAAAAAATTGGTCCTCAATGATTTGATTTCTATCAATAAAAGGGGATAAAAGGCAATTTGTTTTTCTATAAGTCACTAATACCACCAAAATTAGGAATCAAACTTCGACAAATTGTGTTTGTCACTATGTGGATTCTTAGTTTTGGTTGTTAATTGGTTAATTCATAGTATTTGTGGCAAAACATGATAAGATGTCACTATTTTTTGTATTTTTATTTTATTTTATTATGACATTAATAATTTAATACAATTTCTGTTTTCAAAACAATTTTTTTTAAGGGGATTCAAAATATATATATATATAAAGAGTATAAATTTCACAGTTATAAAAACTTTCTCTGTCACTAAATTTTCGTTGACAAACCAAAATATTATTATCACGTTATTATGTCACTATAAACGCTTGGTTTAGTAATGAACTTTCTCTTTTTTCCTCTTTAACTACTTAAATTAATTACAATATTAAATCAAACGAAAGACATAAATTCAAATTTTACTGCTACCTACTTATGAAAAGTTTTAACGTGCAATCTTTAAAATTGGACGAGCACATGAAGAGCGTGTTGAAGACAACGTCCAGATAAAAACATTTGTTTCCCACTTAAAAATTTAAACTTTTGAACAAGATCGTTAGCAATGTTCATAATATTCAACTACAAGTTCTATCGAGCCATCGAAATTAGGTAAGAGTTGAGTGACTGATTCATGAATGCAAATATAATTTGGATTTATATATATGTTTATATGAGTGATTATGGATAAACCCTAATCTTTTTCAGTGTATAAAATAATTAGGTTAGGCCATTATGGACAAATTAAGGGCTAGTCATTGGTGGTTATGGGGTTGCTTACATATAATCATGGTTAGGTCCCTTTTACCAATCTAACAATTCAATGGACAAAACTGATTATCAGTAAGCATTTAGCCATCAAACCTAAGCCCATGTTTGACAGATTTTTTATTTATTTAATTTTTTTTGGGGGGGGGGGGGGGGTAATAATGGGTTATTGAATAGTAAATTTTGGGAGAATATGTAGTTAAAAATGAGGAAAAATCTTAGATTTACGTAAAAAATAATTTATTGATAGTTGAAAATAAGTATGAGAAAAAAAAAATGGTTGTCAAACAAGCGCTGAAACTTCTTAGTTAATTGGGGTGGTCCATCCCAATATTTTTTTATGACTTTTTGAATAAAAAATAGTTATTCATGCTTTGTGCATTAATTCTCATTTGAGTAATTTTTACATTTTCTATACCTAATTAATCTTATAAGCTTATGACTTTTATCTATCAAAACTGAATAATAATTAAAAATTAGGAAGCCGACGTGCAGTTTCTACTATTTAAGATACAATATATAAATTCCTCTGGTCTCTAATAATTAGAAATTTTAAATAAAATAATTTTAAATTCAAGTCTCGTCACCATTTAATGAAAATAAAGTATATAAATACATGGCACATGATTTGAGCATCGATGTACTTTCTTCACATGACCTAATGCACATATCAAGTATCAGATACCAATATCATGATCGACAGTTACTATCATGCCATTCGAGAGAGAGAGAGAGATATACAAATAAATTATTATAAGAAATTTAAGATTTATTTAAATGAAATAGTCATAAATTCACAAATCGATCCTCAATATAATTTTTTTTCCTACACTTAATACGTGATCTCACGCGCTCATGTATTTATGTATATGTATTTACAACACACACATGAAGGAGAAAAAATAGTGCTATGCTATGCTATACTAACTGCTCATCTGATTGAAATGTTCAACCACTGAATATATTGCTTTCTCTTTAAAAAAACGAAGAAAGATGAACTCAAGACTTCAGATTCAAATATAAAATTCAGAAATGTCATTTTTGGCTAAGCAGTAAACTCATTTTTTCAAATCTTTTTTTTTTTTTTTTTTTTTTTTATTGTTCAAGTGGTAAACTGCAAGTTAAGAAAACCAACCCCACCCCCACCCACCCTTCATGCACAAGGAAGAATTCGAAACAGAAAGAAAGCTGACAGAAATGATCCCAAAACCCCAGCTTTCATTTTCTTCAACCTAACTTTTTTAATTTTGTCCACTGCATTTTTTTTTCCCATCATACCGTTGGTTTGGATGCGAACTAAGTAACCACAATTAGCAGCAGACCCCACTTGATTTGATTCAACTAGAATGTCGACTTAATTTGCATTCTGGTTTCCTTCATTTCTGCTAGTTTTGAAGATTTCACATGTTTGAACTAGATTTTCTAAGGAAAGGACTAATATTCCAAAACTTGGCGAGACAACTCTCTTTAAGGAACTCGACAAAATAGCCCCGTAACTTCGAGAGAAGGAGTGTTGTGCTACAAAATTAAAGGGTTTAATATACAAATAATGCTGCATGTTTGATGCATAGATAGAACACCAATATGATGAACAAAGTTTTAATTTTGTGTTCTTCTATAGTATTGTTGAGTTTTATCCATTTCTCTATACAATCATGGCATATTGTGTAATTAGTGTTGGTAAAGGGATTAAGGAGGATAAAAATTTGTCATATACTTGGGTAGAATCCCACATTCAATCTTGAGATAAGTAGCCTAACAAATGTTTTCTAAACAAAATGTATTCTGAAAGGGGGGTAAAGAAAGAAAGAAAGAAAATCTTACCATATTAAGATTTCCGTATATATATTGCGGAGTTATTATGTATGAATTAAATTTAAGTAAGGGATAATTGAAGTAAAAGTTCCAAACCTTTCAAACGCTAGCAGACTTTCTCTAAACCTTTGATTTGTTACAGCCGTCACCCATAACATTTTCAAGCATTTTAGAGGGTACCCTTTTAGACGGTTTCCATCCAACTTTCGTCAGTTGACCACCCAAAAAAAGATTGCCCACTTTTTACCAAAATATGAGAGGGTAAATTCGTCTATACATTTTATCCACTAACGTCCATCTTCATTTTCGAATTGAAAAATGCAGGACGATCCTTACGAAGAGATCAAGAGTTTTCAAAAAATTATCCACAATGAACTTGCCTAAAGGCAAAGAACTTTAGGACGGAGATGTCGGATATGCATGCCATCTGAGAGGATCACTACCCAAATTCGTCCATGGTATGTTTTTGCAAGTGTCGTATTTGACGATTATAGTTAGACTAAATTTGTACAAAAGGTAGTATTTGTGAGAAACTCATGTACTTGAATGCTAGAATCGTTATGAAGAAGCATTAAAACCCATTGCATTTCTCAATTTTATGATCTCGATTTTGTGATTTCGATGTTTGTGGTGAATGTAGTGGGTATGGTTTTCAAAAATGCATGAAATGGACTGTATGGACAAAATTTTGTAATGAGTATATAGGGACGTATATTATGATAACCATATTTGTTTTGATTGGACTTGTGTAAAATTTTCCCTTTTCAAGAGAGAACTCCACTTATTTTACGATCTGGCTGAACCATGGTTGGATTCCTTTTTGCAAAATGCGAAATTACGTGTATGAACACGGTAAAATTAGCTATCTTGATTACGTGGACCCGATTTCTTCAATCGATTTCTGTTAGACAATATAATGAAGATGTTGGGTTATGATGAGCCAATGAGATATGTATACAGGCTTGAAAAGAAAAGATACGCATAAGGGTCATTTTGGTTATTTACTTGTTAGGTTTTTAGTATTGGCGATTCTGTAGACAAACGAACTAATTTGTAACGTGTTGCAAAAGTCAAGGACCTAGGGTACAATTTGTATATGTTGAGTTATCAGGTCTAGGGTTCGAGCATGAAAAGATGAGAAATATGGTGTCGCATTTTCGCTAACCTATCGCCTGGTCATTGCTCGAGCGACAAAAATAGAATGTCGTCGCTCGACTGTCGTTGAGCTCTCGCTCGAGCGATAGTGTGTCGCTCGCCTATCACCAACTTCTTGCTCGAGCGATAGATCGATCTAAAAAACCCTAATTTGCATTTTTAAACATATTTTTTTCGGCACATTCAACCCAATCCAAGCCATTGAACGAAAATTGGTGGTTACTTCATTGTGCTTCAATTGAAAAACACTTTCACATCATTAGAGAGATCCAAGAACACGATTCATTCATTCATATCATTCTTGAGATCCAACAACCAAGTTTTGGGAAAATATCAAGGTTCGTGAATCCAAAACACCTGACTTCCTTACCACTTTGAGGAATGTATTTTTTAGTTGGACTTCAGAAGTTTCTCGAGGTTGAGAGAGGTTGGACTACAAGCACAAGAAGAAGAACATGAATAGGTGATTCCTGGGTATTCACTTAGAAGAGATAATTGCAAAAGATTGTGAGTTTGGAACTTACAGCATATTTTGGAAGTTACATGAAGTAGATCGAAAAATATAGTAGGGTGGTTAAATAGTATCTATGGTAGCAGATCGTGAGTCTGGAGGAACATCATATCTTGGAGATTATAGAAATTATAACAGTAAGAACTAGTGAAATTTGTTAGGCTTGGTACCGGAGTTTTTACCCAGTTGGGTTTCTCTGTCATCATATTGGTGCTCATTATTTATTGCTTTCCATATTATAAATTGTGGTATTCAAATATAGGCTAATTGAATTGTATGATTAACCATCTGGGAACTAATTAAAAGTGACTTGTTGTTTTAATTAGTATAATTCCGTATGTAAGGTCGAACTTAGTTAGTAAACTATGCGAATTTTCATTACTGATGTAGACTTCATGAATGTTGTAGAATGTCTTCGAGAGTTGCAAATATGTATTGCTTGTAGAGACCGCAGAAGTATTGAAATTACTGTGGGATGAGAATGTACCAACTGGAGTTGTAGTGACTGATATTGAAACTGGTGAGATTTTGGAGAGTGTTAGTGTCAACAATGAAGATATGGAGGTCGGATAGAAACCTTTTGTTTTGATGACACGGTATATGGTGATGACCTTTATGTTGTTGATAAATTTGAAGAGGATCGTCTACATGAATATGACTGTGTGAATAACAATGAACTTAGTGAATTTCACAATGTGGATGTATTTAAGTCAGAGGTAAGTGGAAATGATCAACCTGTGGAGTGAACATGTGAGAAGTCAACCTCTAATTTACCATGTTCCTTTGAAAATGCAGTAGAAGATGCTCGAGATACACAATTTGAGCATCCAACAGTCAACACTGAAAGGGTTGGTTTTGTTAAACCATCAACATTTGAGAGTACAACCTTCGATGAATCATCCACTGTTGAGGGTACAACATTTCAAGTCTGGTTGTAAGCCTGTCATAGGATTGGGTGGGTATTTTTTAAAGAGTGCACATGGGGGGCAATTATTGGCAGCAGTAGGGATTGATGGTGATAATTGTATATTCCTAGTTTTGGGCAGTTGTAAATGCAAAGAACATAGCCAATTGAACTTGGTTCATAGAACTTTTGGTCTTTGACATAGGAATATGTAATAGCAAGGTTTGGACTTTCATTTTTTACAAGCAAAAAGGATTGGTTGAAGCCTTAAATCAGCGTTGTGAAAGTGCAGAGCACATGCGCTGTACTAAACATTTATATAGCAATTTTAATCTCAAACATAAAGGCCTAACTTTTAAGAGTTTATTCTGGGCTGCTGCGAAGTATACTAATATACCGGAATGGAATGTGCATACGAATGAGAAGAAGGTAGTTAATGAAGAAGCATTCAATTGGTTTGGTGAGAAGCCAGCAGGACAATGGACAAGATCAAATTTCCAGGAACGTGTTAAGTGTGATATCTTGTTGAATAACCTCTTTGAAGCTTTCAATGTCTCCATTGTACTATCTAGAAAGAAGCCTAGAATCACAATGTTGGATAAGATTAGGTATCAACAAATGACACGGATGATTGCAAAGAGTGATGCTTCAAAGATAGGATCATACATATGGTCCAAAAATTGTAGGGATAATTGAGAAAGCTAAATTAGATGCCAGGTTCAAGAGAACAGGTTAAGCATGTAATCAAAAATTTGAAATTCGCAACACTGATGGTTTGAGGTGAAGTGTGGATTTGGTGAGGAATGAATGTGCATGTAGAAAATGGCGATTGAGTGGAATTCCATGTGCACATGTTATTTCTGGTATGCTATCAAGGTAAATAGATATAGATGAATTTGTAGATGAATATTACAAAAATGATACATATAAGAGCATACAATCATGTGATTCATCCAATGTAAAGGCCTAAACTTTGGCCTAATTTGGAGAAAACTTGTTGTAGCCACCAGTGAAGAAGAAGCACACAGGTAGACCTAAGAATCTGAGGAAAAGATCTGAGACTGAACCACGGGCTGGAGTTAAAATGACAAAAACATGAATGCAAATGACATGTAAGAGGTGTGGAGAAGTTGGACACAATAAGAGAAAATACACTGCACAAATATAGCCTCCTGAAGCACCACAGACACAGAAGCAAAAGTGAAAGAGAAGTGCAGCTACCTCAACAGGAAACAACCTCAAAAAGAAAAAGTCGACATCAATGTAGTCTTCATGTTGTTGGAAACTGAACTTGTGCATATGAATTATGAACTTGGAATGTACTTGATATTTTTAAATCTGTAATTCTGGCATTTCATATTTTAGGAATTGTAGTATTGTTGTATACATGTTAAAATACTTTTCATTTTGATTCTACTATTAATTAGTTATGTGATATATTGGATTTCATAATTGTAGTATCGTTGTATATTATGGTATTTTTTATTCTACTATTAGTTCTACACGTTTTGAGGTGCACTTGTAATGGAATCTGTAATTAAAGTTTTGGGGTGTATTATGTAAGTAGTGTAATAGGTATGGGGCTTTTTACACAATTTTTAAAAATGTTTGGGGCATTCGACTCAACATGGACAAAAGGTTTGGAATTTTCACTACATTATGTACTTAACGTTTGAGGTCTCAACCACGTGCATATTTCTACGAAAAATAGTTCCAAAAAATGGACATGTACAGAACACTACAACAATTAGAACTGTATTTTACACCCATTAACTTAGGTTACACATTACCAAAGAAAGATTATAGATCAAAACCCCCCCCTCTCCAAAATCCAACATAGATTTAACTACATATCCAATTTACAATCATTCCACAAAAAAACCCACAAAAATAAATCTTCCATACACTACCTCGTGGAGTTGCCTAATTTCATCCTCCATATCTTACCTCGACCGTAGAAGACCAGGTATTAGCTCCCTTGATCTCTGACACATCAGGGAATCCCACCACAAAAAGAATATACAACTTTGCAGATCCATTCTGCGTGGACAGGTAAGAAATCGTCTACATATGTTCAAAACTGTCCACGATGTCTTCATCTAAGCAGGGATTCCGTAACTGCAGACTGACATTTCCATTTCTTCTGGCTTCAATTTAGTATGCTGATGAAGAGTGAAAAACTGACAATTTACTAGGGTAGTACTCTACTACATTTGGAGGGAAATAAACAATAATTTATTTGGAGGTTAGTAGACAAAGTGTATGGATGAATTTACCCTCCCATATTTTGGTAAAAAAGTGGTCAATCTTTTTTAGGGTGGTCAACTGAAGGACGTTTGGATGAAAACCGTCCAAAAAGGCATACTCTGAAACGTTTGGAAATGTTGGAGTGACGGCTGCAACAAATCAAATGTTTGAGGAAAGTCTACTGGTGTTTGAAAGGTTTGGAGTTTTTGTTGCAATTATCCCTTTAAGTAATTGTGCTATAAAAATTGTTATTATAACTCATCAGTTTTATGCGAATAAAAGAACAACAACCGAATTAAGCATTTAAATCACCACCACATATTTTATATAACTTGTATATATTAAAATAGGTTAATTTGAGTAGTACGTGAGAGCGTGTATATTGAAGACAAATCTTAATAAATAACAAACTCAATTTCTAATAATATTAATTTTTAAATGAGATAGTTTAACAAATGCATTTCATGTGAGGGTTTTTCACATTTTATTCAAAATAATGACGTGACATCCAATTATACATGGCACATTCTAAGGTTCATTTTTTTAAAACTATATAGTATAAGTAGACAAAATGGATTGTGATTACAAAAATAGTCTATTGAAGGTACGGCGATTGTCGTTAGAGCTTTTGTTAGAAGAGCTTTTTAGTAAAGAACTGTTGATTGTTTGATTGTCGATTCAAAAGGTGTTTGTTAATGACTAAAAATAACGTAGCATTTTTTGATCAACTTAAAGAAATTTGGATAGAATAATGACATTGATTGGAATTTCTGTAAAATAAAAAAATTATTGCTAGAAATTTGCTTTGTAATGTATTATAGAGAATTAGATCATTTCAATCCCTTGTTCTGTATTTTCCCCTTATATAATAGGCCACAAATTATAGTTTGGCATCCTAGTCTTTTCAAGGTACAGTGCTCGACCTAGTGATGAGTACAATGGTGATGTTTGGAGATATTTTATTAAATGGAGAGTCCGACTGGGATCATAACTTGCAATCTAGGTCATTATTCTTCTTTGATTTGTGGCGATAGGCATTAATGACGTCATGGAGGACACCCATTAGCCTTTGATTGTTTGTAAGAGGTGGTGCAGATGTAATAGAGGGAATCATTTCAATTTGATCACGATGGTGTTCCCTTATGACATCTCTCGTTGGTATACCTACTAGGATGATCCCATCGGTCAACCTCCAACTTCTTTTGATTTCTCGAGAAATAAGCCCCTTTGACTTCTTGAAGTGGATCCGCAAGTTACCCTGCGTGAGCTTACCCGTCAAGCACCAACACTTTTCTTAATATTAAATTAATTTTTTGGTGATATGACTATAGAAATTTTGTTCTATTACTAGTACAAGTATTATATAATTATTTGATAAACCTCAATAATTTATTCATAAATAATATTTGTTTCATCCCATAAAATTTATTAAATGATAGAAAACATATTAGGGATTATAGATTCAATCCATATTCTATAATCGATTTCATTTTCTCATATAAACCCTAATCTTAAACTCTATGTTGAAATCAAAGAAATCAATAGAAAATAAAACATACATCAATCCATAGATGTATGATTCTTTACTTGAATGGATCACGATCTTCCAATTTGATTTGTGAACTTCACTTCAATTTTGATCTCTATTGATGGAGATGTAGAGATTCTTAAAGAACACACTCAAATGGGGACCATAACCCATATATTCATAAGATAATGACCATTCATTATCTTTTATTTATTTCAAATCGGCCCCTCAACAATCTAAAACAAACTTTCAATCTCTACACTTTAATTCCATGAAACTTTATACCCATTAGTCAAATTTCATCTTTAGTGGATCACTTTAATTGACTAATATACTTTAAATAATAGCACCACACATTTTAATATGTTACGTGTGGCCCCACATATATTAGAATTTTCCAACAATCTCTCACTTGGCCATACATGTAACCTTTCAAATGTGCACAACCTTATGAGCTCAAAATTTTGCTATTATTATTATTATGGGTATTTCAAATAATCTCGTCCATTGGTCATATTGATATAGGATCAAAGCGATTTTGTCACATTTAACGTGACTAAATCCAGCAATGGTCACGTACACCTATACAACCAAATGATATAAAGCAATCATGAAAATGTAGCATGGAAATTACATGTTATGTGATCCAACGTGTCTATTTCCAACTGGTCCAATCTTATTTCTTAAGTAAGATCAACCATAAACTTTAATCAGAGTGAAACTGTACTGCATACTTTATTTCTTAAACTAACCGATTATCCATAAATAAAATATGTGTCTAAAACGACAATATTCAAATACAAACTCCCACTAAACTGGCATATCATCAAAAGATGCAACACCCATGTGAGCATTATGCTCATGAAAGACCTTGTATGGTAGCCATTTAGTAAATGGATCCATGATTATGAAGTTTTTTCTTATATGCTTTATTGAAATCTAACCACTTTAATTTATTTCCTTAACAACTAGGAACTTAATTTCTTTAGATTTTGACATCGTAATGTTCCCGTTGGAATACAAGACTACTATTGTCACATAATAACTTAACTTAAATGGTCTTTCAATTTCATCCAAAATATGCAGCCTAGTGACAATATTTTGCAGTCAAATTCTATGATCATAATCAGAATATCCAACGACTCTAATTGGTCTCAATTTCCTGAATGTGATCATGTAATCATTAGTTCTCTATAGATACTGAATAAGCTCATTGCTGCTTTCCAAATTTTCATCCCAAATTTAGTTAAATATTTGTTTAACATTTCAATGAATGTTATATCCGGATGTGTATAAACCTGAGTATACATTAAATTCTATATTGCTGAAGCATCGAGCATTTCACTTATTTCATTTTCTTTAAATTTATCCATGATGCATTAATTGAGACTAAACTTGTCTCCCTTATCAATAGCGGTATCACCTGATTTACAGTCTTGCATGCCAAACATTTTAAGTACTTTATCGATATAACTCTTTTGCGAGAATCCAAGAATACCTCGAGGACGATCCCGATGTATCACCAAGATCTTTCATCTCAAAATTCTTTGATAGAAATTTCTTGGTTTCGTGCAACATGTATATATCATTAGTGGCAATCAGTATGTCATCAACATAGAAAATCAGGAAAATATGTTTACTCTCATTGAACTTGTAATACACACAATCATCAACAACATTCATCTCGAAACCAAATGAGACAATTATTTGATGAAATTTGTGGTACCCTTGACGGGAAGCTTGCTTGAGCTCATAAATGGATTTCTTTAATTTGCAAACCATATTTTTTGGTCTCCTGACACAAAGTTTTATGATTGGACTATATAGATCATTTCATCAATGTCACCATTTAGAAATGCCGTCTTAACATCCATATGATGTAGCTCAAGATCAAAATGTGCAACAAGTGCCATAATTATCCTGAAAGAGTTTTTCGTTGAAACTAGAGAAAAAGCCTCTTTGTAGTCAATGTCTTCCTTTTGAATAAAGCCTTTAGCTACAAGATGATTCTTATATCTTTACACGTTACCATTCAAATCCCTTTTAGTTTTAAATATCTATTTACAACCAATGGGTTTCGCACCTTCTGGTAATTGGACAAGATCCCAAATTTTATTGTCATGCATAAACTTATACTCCTTATTCATGGCATCAATCCACTTTTAAGAGTTATTCCTTTGCATGAGTTGATGAAATTTGATTGATCGGGTCTTCTTTCAACAATCCATGACATCCTTATTTTCTTGAAAAATACTATAAAGTCATCCAAAATTATCTTTCTCCCTTTTATAGTGGATTTCCTTAATGTCGTTTGTTCTTGAGGTTGTTGAGTTTGAATTTCTGGAACAATTAGGTAATTGTGTATAGGGGATTTTGAAATGTAGTCTTGATCCGAAATTGCTTCTTGACAAGATTTGGATCAAGAATTTGTCCCTGAACCTGATCATTGTCAATTGCAACAGAAGAAAATATATACATATTCTTCATTCAAGACAAAATTCTTAACCTTATAACATTATCTCCCTCCGCAAACTCTACATCCTTAAGGAATCGAACATTTCCCATTTCGAATATGACTTAATAGTGGGATCTTTAAAAATTTGCAACCCCTTAAAAAATTGCTTTATTTGGAACTGTGTTGAAAATTTAAGCTACATTCTTTACTGATCTTTACTAGAAAGATCCCGATGTACCATAGAATGATTCCACATTTCTCTAGGAATTTTAGCAAAAGGTCATGAACGTTGTTCTCCTTATCCGTCATTTCTATCATAGTATTCGCTACTATGGTAAGATTTGACTTGTTGAATTCTTTTACTGAGTTGATTTTCAATCTCAGTCATATATGTCTTGAACATGTCCAGTAGTTGGGATTCCTCATAGATGAGATATAGGTAGTCATAATGAGAAAAATCGTCTATGACATAATAAATGACTGTTAACCATTCCAAGAAGTCGAAGGGAATGATCCACAGATATCCGTATGAATTAGTTCAAAGACGTGCGAAGCCCTATGGTACCTAATCTCCTTATGTTTGTTTGTTTTCCCTCAATGCAATTGATATAAACACTTAAGTCTGGAAAAATAAAGGGAATCAAGAATTCCTTCTGATACAAGATTTTCCATTCTCTTTTAAGAGAAGTGATCTAATCGCTTGTGTCATAGCAAAGTAGAATTCTCATTGGTTAATTTATGTTTAATACCACGCAGATTCACATACAAGATTTCTTTATAAGAGACAACGGTATTAAACTGATATAGGTTATTGTTATCGGATAAAGAACTGGTGCTCACAATTTTTGAGGTAAGAAAAATATCAAACTGACTATTTCAAATTGAACAAGAATAACCAAATTTGTCCAATGTAAAAGTAGAAACCAAATTCCATCCAAAAAGGATGGTACCGCAAATGTCTCTTTCAAATTCAAATAATAACCAGTCTTTAATGGTAACCTAAAGTCCATATAGCCTCAACCTTAACTGATTTGTCATCGCCCCACATAGATGACTCTTTCAGCATCAATTGGTTTTGGCAGATCAGAGAACCCCGCATATACACACTTATTTGAATAGTAGTACCGAAACATATTTACCAAGTGTGTCTAGGTATTGACATTAAATTTACCTCAAAACAAACCAAAGTGTACTTTTCTTTACACGCCAGCGTGATATTTAGTACAGTCTCTCTATATATATCCCAGATTTTTACAAAAGTTATAGCTAAATTTATCATTTTTAGACTTTTGCTGTTTATTTTAAACCGAACCGAATGCAGCTTTGTTATTCTTTATTATCCTTAGAAGTACTAGTCAAGTGAATAATGCCAGTTTCATTTTACTTTAGCATTTTTTTTTGCACATAATATGGAAATGAGCTCATTAAGAGTCCATTTCCCCTTTTGACAATTGTAACTGCCATTAATCAACCAAATTGTGCAAGAAGCGGAATCAATACCAAATGTAAGAGCGAGTCATCAGACAGCTCGAACTTTAGTGCCTTAAGCTTAGAAACAATGTGAGACATCTCCATGATGTACTCCCTTATGTTTTCTTTGCCTTTATATTTAATTGAAGTCAAGCTTTGCAAAAGCGTGCTTGTTTCAGCCTTATCGTTTTTCGCAAAACGTTTCTCATTTCGGCAAGAAATCGCTGGCATTAGTTACTTCTTTAGATACTGTGCCTCCAAAGGCTTCTGGAATGCCGCGCTTAATGATCATTAGACTCGTGCGATTTGATGATCACACTTCTCAAAGTTCCCCTTTCTATCAGATGAACTTTCTTCCGTAAAAGAAGTGGGTTGCTCAATTCGGAGTGCAAGATCTAGATCATTGCAGCCAAGAACACTTAATATGCTCTCTTTCCAATATTTGAAGTTTATTCTATTCAGCACGGAAATAGTGCAGAAGTGGATGAATTATCTGAATAGAAAACTTATTTCCAATTAACACGTTCACATTGAAATCCGTATTAAACAATTAATTAATTCAAATAATGGTAAGTCCCATCTCAAGATACCCAGCACATCATTAATATCAAGTTTTTGGACAATAATATTAATTGTAAGTGGTACTCTTGGTGTAGTGATCAAATATTGACAATAACTCATGTCAAACAATAAATCTATCTTTGGATTGATTATTATTCACATGGGAACCTTATAATTGTCACATGTTTACCACCACAAGTATGCATGCAATTCGGTCAAATATTAACATTCCTTTGGGCCGACTAAAATCCGCATGAACAAGCATACATACGAATTCATTCTAATATTCTAAGTTAATTAATTTCCACAAGAGAGGTTACTTTGACAAGATATTGCTTCAATCAATTCACTTTCGAATATTATATACTCAAATGGGTCCTTCATACCAAAATTTGAAAAGCGGAATACTTAACTTTATTTATCTTTAAACTTTAAGGGCATAATGGTTAATAATTCAATACTTTAGGGGTCAAAATTAATTAATTCAAAACTTAAGGGACCAACAATTAATTATTGAAAACTTTAGGGACCCAAAACTTTATGGGTCAATTAATCAATTATTGGAAAGTTTAGAAGTCAAAAATCAATTATTAGAAACTTTAGGGGCCAATTTAAACCAATTATGAACATTTAGGGGCTTAATTACAAAATTCAGAACTTAAATTGCCCAAATTAATTAGTTTCAGAATTTCAGGGGGCTGAATTATTAAACCCAGAACTTTAAAAGGCCAAATAGGACGAACTTTAAACTTTAGGGACTAAGTTATTAATACCTATAACCTTAAGGCCCAACTTGAATAAACTTAAAACCTTAGGAGCTAAAACATAAATTTTAACTCTAATCCTTAAATTACAGCCAAGGACCTTAACAAATCAAATTTACACAAGAGGTCCCGCCCTCTCAAATCCATAACTGAAAAAAACCTTAAGAAATGCCCCTTCATTTCCACTTGGAGGCAACACCCGACGCCGCCAAACCACAAGTGGCCGGGTGGCCCTCCCTCCGCCCAACCGCTGCTGCAGCCTACCGCCGGCTGCATCGGCAGAAATTAATTTTTTTTTTATTAAAACTTGAAATCCTCTTTATTCTACAGATCTGTAAATTCAATCTTTATTTCAAAATTCGAATTTTGAAAAAAGCCTTTTATTAATCTCAAGATCCATATAATAATATGCTTAAATTCCACAAAATAACGGGAAGATCTAATAATCCAAAAATTCAGAATTTTAGAACCTTAATTTCTTAATGATTCAACAATGGAGTGACTCTTATACCACTTGATAGAAAACATATTAGAAATTATAGATTCAATCCATATTCTATAATCAATTTCATTTTCTCATATAAACCCTAATGTTAAACTCCATGTTGAAATCAAAGAAATCAATAGAAAATAAAACATACTTCAATCCATAGATGTATGACTCTTTACTTGAATGGATCACGATCTTTCAATTTGATTTCTGAACTTCACTTCAATTTTGATCTCTATTGATGAGGATGTAGAGATTCTTGAAGAACACACTCAAATAGGGACCATAACCCACATATTCATGAGATAATGATCATTCATTATCTTTCATTTGTTTCAAATTGGCCTCTCAACAATCTAAAATAAACTTCTGATCTCTACACTTTAATTCCATGAAACATTTTACTCATTAATCAAATTTCATTTTTAGTGGATCACTTTAATTGACTAATATATTTTAAATAATAGCACCACACATCTTAATATGTTACGTGTGGCCCCATATATGTTAGAATTTTCCAACATTAAAATCAATTGTAATTAAAGTAGCTCGTTATTATTTCTATGCTTATCAAATTAATCAGATCCACGTGACATCATGTGGCTTCATTAGCGGAACCAAGGTGGGGCATGGAGGGTCACATGTCCCCACCAATTTTTTTTTTATTTTTTATTTTTATAAAGAGAGTTTTAAATTTTTCTTTACTCAATTTATTTTTTATTTTTTAGATGTTTGCTTCATGGTGTTTACTTTCTCTTTGAGGCCACAAATTATGTAATAAGTGTCCAATGAACGAAACATATATCATTTTAATATTTTAGATTCTTAGTTCATCAATCATTTGATTTTCATGTTTCGTTTTTTTTTTCATTTGTTAAGAAAAAAATCTAGTGATTAATTTCAATTTTTAACGAATTAAATGAGATGATTTTATATGTCAATCTTTCTAATTTTCTCTTACAGAATCAAAGTCGAAAAGATTGAAAAAATCAATCATTTAAAATCACTAATAAAAAAAAATTCTTCGTAAAGATAAGAATTAGTAATTTTTTTTTTTTTTTATCAATTCCTCTAATTTTTAAGATATTGTCTCTACGATTTATATAGTACCTTGAATTTAAAGATTATACATGGAGAAATGGAATCAAAATGAGAGTTTCTTCAGTTAATTATCTCTTTATTATTAATTTTTTTAGGTTGGTGTGTATTATTGGTGCTGAATTATCTCATTTCAAAGTTAAAGTTATTATTTTAACCTATTTATTTAAATTATATTTTCAATACACTCCTTCAAGTTTAAATCTAATTTTATTTTTGTCATGATAACACTCGTACATAATTTTTATTATGGGTGGTTCCAAAATCCAATCTCAAGATCTTTGTTTACTTTAATATTATATTGAACTATATCATCTAAATACTTAAATACTAAAAAGAAATAAAATTATTTTTATTATATTATATGCTTAACAAGAGTTATTTTAGTAAAGAATTAAGAAATTCTTATGGAACGATATATAAATTAAATGATTCAATCGTGTCAACATAAAGTCCAAACACTCAATAAAATATCAACTTTAGTGTATATTAAGCCTGATTTGCAAATTTGATTGTGTCCCACTAATTTAAAATGTTTACGTCCGCCAGTGACTTGTTCTCTTCGACTCTGGACATGACACAAATCCAAAAGCACTAAACCAAAATGATAGAATTTCCAACATATTCTTAACACACCAAACAAAATTCCCATAAATATATTAATTCCTCCAAATCTTACCTACATGCGTCAATCTTCAATATTATAGAATTTTTTAAATATACAAATTAATATAATGCTTCATCGACATATTAATATGTAAGATAATTCGGATATATAATTTTGAAAATTTAAAAGTTTCATTAAATACATATTTTAGCTTTTCGTATAAGCTGAAAGTAGAGCTTTTCGAATTTGAGCTTCTTTTCGACTTTTGGACAATTATTTTTAGATTTTAATCGTATTTAACATTTAATTAATATCTAAATTAGTAAAAAAAAAAAAAAAAAAAAAGTTCCTAGTTAAAACTTATCTACCATTATGGTTAAAAAGGCCATGTATATTGGTGCTTTATATCCATCAGAGATCAGTGAGTTTAGTTATGATATTGCTTTTGGTTTTTGAGAGCTCGACAAAACTACATCTCATGCTATTAATCTAACAATTCGAAATTATTTATTTCAATAGGTTTTACAGCATATGAAATTATTAATGAAAAATATATTATGATATATAATAAAAAATAATCAATGTTTAATCAAATAAATATGTATTTTATATAAAAATTACTTTTATACCCAACAATCGACATAGAATAAACTGTGATTTCATATTGACAATTAAAAAATTAATATTTTTCAATAACGGCTTAAAAAAAAAAAAAAAACTAGAACAAGAACAAGAATAAAAATTTGGTGACTAAAGGAAACTTGCTTCCTTGTCGCCACAATCGAAAATGTACCATGATCTATTGCAACCTAAATAGTTATATGGTATACATTACAAGCATTTGATGAATTATAGGTGCATTCCTATATATTTTTAAATGGGAAAACGACTATATCTGAACTGAAATATCTTGATGTTTTACTTCCTAATTAATTTGAAAATTGCAAAGTATCCCCTCAATCTCTTGCATTTTAATTATGCAAGACAATTATATTAGAAAAAAGTAGATGTACAGGAAATGTTTTGCCAGAAAATCAACAGAATCTCACATGGGGTGTGGGTTATATGCGAATAAATTATTGGAAAAAAAATGCCGAGCCCCACCTATGCTTGTATTCTGTTGGTTTTCTAGCGAAACATTTTCTGTACACACAGCTCGACTGATTATATTAGGATATCATATCGTGATTTTAAGTATGTACGATCAAGGATTTTAACATTTCTTTTACATTGAGTTAAAATAAAGTTTTCCCCCTTGTATTGGGAACCACAATCAAAATTTACCATCAACACAAATCACAAAAAACAAAAACTTTAATTATTTTATAAAGTTACTTAACAATCCTTTTTAGTTGGCAGGTGAGATGTTTACAGCTTTGGGCATTACAAGGCGTGTTTGATAATTACTGAAAGCCAGCACAACATTCTCATCATTTATTTTAACATAAATCTTCATTAACCAATACAAATACCAGCTTTCTTTTATCTCCAATCACTACTTGTGCACTTGTTCTTTATACCTTCAAAGTTCCATCAAGTGAGAAAATTAATAACTATTTCCATTACAAAGACTCGATTGATTAATTTAGAATTTCTATATGCTACCGACAAATAATTGAATCTTAATGTTGTATATTAAAAGGTCAATTTATTAAGGGAAGTAGAATAAACCCGAATCTGTTGATTATATTTTTCATACTTTAAGCGATGTGAGATTTTTATCTTAACACAAATAAAAAGTATATTTGAGACTCGTCAACCTAAGTTTTGAAAGAGAACTCGGAGGAATTCAATTTTATCAAAGTTCACGAATATCAAAGAGAAAACTCAAATATGTCTCACTTTTATCTTAACACAAATAAAAATTATATTTGAGACTCGACAACCTAAGTTTTGAAAGAGAACTCGGAGGAATTCAATTTTATCAAAGTTTAGGAAGATTAGAGAGAAAACTCAAATATGTCTCACTTTCTTGTAAGTCGAAATATCTAATCCAACACTCTCTATTAGCTAGACTAGTAAAGAGTCGGGTGGTGGAACCAAAATCCTTAGGCCTCAAACAATTATTCTTATTTTTTTTCTTCATTTTCGTGACGTGTGAGATTTGTGATCTGGACAACTTCGTTAAAACCATTGATAGTCATTTTCAACTCTAATCACTACTTGTGCATTTGTATGAAGCATAAATACTTTATTCCCATCTCTAAACCCTTTCTTTTTTTGCATGTGGGAACTTTGCATCACATGCTCCCACCACCTCTTTCTTTAGTAACATTATTCTTATCCTCCTTTTTCATCTTTCTGTCTCCTTTTATTCTATCACCCCACAAGCCAACTCTCTTTTTTGGCAAATAAATCATTAGTCACATAATTAGTGACTAAGCTTGATTTTCCTTTCAATCAGTGTACTTATATTAAGTAAATTAAAAGATAAATCATAGTTTCATAAACGACAACCACAACCTTAGACAATAACTAGAGTATGTCTCACGACAATCTAATTGAAATTTTACTAGACGATAAACTTATAATTTCACCGTATCTCGGGATTATAAGTAAAAAAAAAAAAAAAAAAAAAAAAAAGGAAGAAGAAGAAAGTCTATGTGGTCCTCTTGCCCTCTCAATGCGCTCGTTCAATCTGATTGTGGCTCTTCATTTTGTCTTCCATAATCCACTGTTTTGGATCAAATCTCAATGTCTTTTACACCTCTCCTTTTCTCCATTCAAGCTCCAAATTTCTATAACCATGAATCTACTTTAAACATCTCATGTGCTCTACTGCAGATGCTCATTTTGGGAATGCATCAAAGTGGTATAATTTTGACTTGTGCTGAGATTTTAGAAAGTTTTGCCATTTGTGTTTAATCTCCTTGTGAGTACTTAGCCTTCCTTACATGTTGATACAGGCCACTTCTTCTTCAAAATTGGTCCACCATGCTAAGTGGTCTCTATGTAAATTTGAACATTTTCTTGAAATTTTGGGAAACAAGCACTAACTAAACTCGAGAGATTTAGCATTCGAGCATAAGATGCTGTCTATAAATAAAGAACCAATTTATTGAAGAATTAATACCTTAAAATATTAATGTCGTCTCGAGTTCGAATAGAAAATAAAAGAATATGAAAGTGGGAACTAGAAAGTCTTCATTTTACTCCAAGAAGTGCTATTTTTGTAAAGTTTCTTTTGGTTAAATTTCAGCTAGTCCCTAAAGTGGCATGCTTTCTGTTCTCTAAGAAAGTGGGATATGGGCCTACACAGCCCATGGACATCAAACTCGGCCCTTAACGTCTTTGGGCTCAATGATAGGGTATTTGTAGAAAAAATCGTAGGGAACAATACAAAACTCCTAGTTTTAAAGATCACATTTCATAAATAACAAACTCATTAAAATATTTCAAAAATCAGGTGGTAAATAAATTTATTAAATATTAAAATATAATATAATATACATTAATTATTTATACCCATGCCATCTCACCTACCACATTCTATCACCTCACTACACCACCTTCCATCCACCTCTCCACCGGAGACGGCGATCACTCCGGCGACAATTCTGACGACCGCTCCAACGACTGTTCTGATGGCCGCTCCGATAATTTAAAGATTTCCAGAAAATTAAAAATTGAAAATCATACCCCCACCCCATGGATCCACCTATCCCATCCCACTCTCCACATATTTATATTTGAAAATCACCCCCACCCACCCTACCACACCACCATAAAAAATTTTCAGAAATTCAAATCTGAAAATCACCCCCACCCTCCAAAAAATTTCCGAATATTAAAAACTGGAAATCACACCCCCAATCAATGGATCCACATACCCCCACCCCAATCCGTGTCTCTGTTAACAATCAGTCATAATTAATACAAAATTTGTCATAACCAATCACAATCAAGCATGGTGACACGGCCTGTATCTCCGTGTGATACGGAAACACGCCCATGTCTCGTGCGGCATGGAGACACTGGTCGTGTCTCCATTAACAACCAGGCATAACTAATCACAATCAATCACAATTAATACAAAATTGATCACAACCAATCACAATTAAGCACGAAGACACTGCATGTCTCCGTGTGAACATGTATGTGTGGCACGGAGACATGAGCCGTGTCTTCGTTAACAACCAGTAACAATCGGTCACAATTAACGCTGAATTGGTCACAACCAGTCACTACAAACAAATCTGCACCGCACACACCAAAGACCAACACCACAACCAATGACCACTTACCACCACCACCACCACTTCCACTCCAATTCACCACCACACCACCTTCAACTCAAGTTTACCTTCACAATAGGTCACAATTAATACCGAAAATGAACAAGGAGAATGACATTAAAATCAATAGGAACCATTCCACAAATCAAGAAATCACAAGCACCATTTGCAAAACACCAATAACCATCACCAGTAGCACCATTACTGCCAACACCACCACCAACACCAAAATCTCAGCCACCAAGTCCTAAACCAACTCCACCTTCACCGCTAGTTTTTTCACCACCACCACAAATGTACTCACCTCTACCACTACCAATCTCCTCACTATCCTCGGCATCTAAATTCCCACCTCCTCTACCTACAGTACATCACCACCACAACGATTTGTCGTATGTTGCGTAGGGGCAAACGCAAACATTTTAGATTAGAGGAGCATAATCAAACCATGTACAAATCAAATACTTTGTACTTGATTTTTGAATAATTCGTACTTAACTTGAAATAATGCAGATTTACATTTAAAAAACGATTTCTTCTTTAATATTTTGCTAATCATTTTCATCCATTTGATTTCGAAGAGTTATTTTATTAATATTTTGTTCATCACAATAAATGCATATTTACGTTTAGAAATCTTATAATGTATTTGATACGAACAATCAATTCAAGTAATCGAAAGAAAAAACATATAACTAATATTCAATAATAATAATAAATCAAATAAACACAATTCGTTAAATATAAGTCAAATTTGATATAATGAGTTCAGAAACATTCTATATACATAGTTTGATAGGAGAAAGTGCAAGTTTAGGTTCTAATTACTTGAGTATTTGATTTCAATCGATACCAAACATGACTTACACGTTCGCAACATCAGGAGTGGACCCTCTGGGGGGTCACGTGACCCCCCAGAGGGTCCGCCCCTGATGTTGCGTACTCTAATATGATTGCTCGTGTGACTGTTGAAATGACACACTAAATTGAGTGGCCTTCGTTGTGTAATCACCCATTTGTGCGTAAATTTTATTTGTGACCACTAAAACATCTGTTCATGACTCTTATTTGTGACGTTCATTAATATAAATTATTTCTTGAAACGATTGTTGGAAATCAATTAGGAACTAGACAAAACGAAAATAATAAACAAACAATATACAGATAAATAACATCATTAATATAAACGATACTGACTTGAATTTCAGATTGAGGCTAGCGCAACGCTATGTCAAATAGTAGAAATTCGCCCCTACTCCTGTGCTTGTAGTTCGATGAGCGTCTGCCACCAGGATTCAACAATCTATTCCCAAAAATCGAGCACGCGATTTTTGGTTCTGGCGATTATACTAAATGTTTTCTTCTCTCAGACAGAATGTTTACGAATGATTGAAATGCAAGATTATTGTCTCTTGAATCAAACGTTTTCTCTACATATAGAAACAAACATCCTTATCCTTTGTGTCGGTTGTGGTAAGCAGTTGTGTTGATCAGACACAACTATTCAAACAAAACCGAAAAATAAAGAAAATATAAGTATTAAAACTGACATTTGAAAATCACAAGACAGGTTCCCCAAGGCCCATTATATATTATATATATATAGTCTATCAAGGAGCCCAATCAAGCCCAAATTATATGGTTCAGGCCCAAAGCCCATTTGTGTGGTCTTTTATACAACTTATTAAGCATATAATTTTCACACTTATAAACAAGTCTTTATTTCTATTCATATCCTATGTGGGACAAATAACATCCAAGAAACCCCTATTTCTATACAAACTCTCCAACAACGATCAATGCTTGTAGTTATTATTATTATTATTATTATTATTATTGAAGTATTAGATTGGTGTAATTAGATTTTCAATGAAGAGATGACTCCTGAGAAAATATGAAATATAGTTAAATTTAAATCATAGGGATTTAAATTTTAAAAATTAAATATAAGAAGATTCTACCACTATCATCAGAATTCATGAAAAATAAACTGAAAATATTAACAATACATTCATGACCTGATTAGTGAGAAAATAAACTAAAAGACGTGCTTTGGTTTAATTTTCTCGTTACCTAATTTATATACATTTAATGAAATTGACTAGTTCCGTTTTAACATTTTAGGAGAATATTGGTTATGTTATGTACTAATATTTTGAAATTTTAATTTTTTTGAACATTAATTAATGAATTAAAAAAAAAAACCACCCATTTCATCTCACCCTCTTAATCTTCTCCATATTATCGTTCCAATCCAATGGGTTCGGAATAAATGTTTTCATATACATCAAAAATAAGTAAATGAAATAATTAAACAGGCGGTTCGCTTTTAAAAAATTAGTTCATATAAGTCTATTTTGGATAAGAGTTTTAATCCATGTTTTCATATAGTTCATTTTTTTTTATCGAGATTTGTAAGAGTTTTAATCCATGATTATCAACAGGGACGGCCCTAGTATTTTGGATAAATAAAACGAAATGCAAGAATTTAGAGAGAAAAATGAATACCAGTTCATTTAGCTGCTCTTTGAAGAAGTGTATGACCCACCACGAAATTAAGCATTAAAGATGTAATGGTCGTAAATCTTGAAGAGGGAAAAATGGTCTTTTGTTTTGTTTCTTGTTAAGAAAAAAAAAAGAAAAAAGAAAAATGATAGTTGTTCACGAAAATATGTTTCGGATTTAAATCACCGCAAGTGCACGGTTCGTTGACAAGTAATAAAGTGGAAATCCTAGAATTTCGAGTATCGTTCCCACGAGGATTGATTTAACGTGATTATTATTATCTCGACCTTAACCGAATCTATTAAACTCAAGATGATTGTTTGTGTGATTTTTGATGAAACTATGACTACTACGTGAATTAAACTAAAATTATGATTAAATGCAAGAATATGTCGAATGCAAAAGGTTGATGAAATTAATGTATGAAAAAGCGTACTAGGATCCCGAATCACCAAGCAAGTTCACTTTGTAACTCATATTTCACAATTTGACAACACGATGAATTGGTTGAAGAATCAATGTTTCTAACTTATTCAATAATCTCTTTCGAGTAGAATTGAACCTATTCTAATATACCATTTGACTATATTTCTATGACAAATGCAATATAAAAGAATGCATGACGTTTTGTAAACACTTAGAGATTCACATAAAGTATAGCGGTATATTTCTATCCCCTATCGGACCTTATGATGATTTATACCTTGTAGAATCTATTTCCCTTCTTTCGAATGCATAAAATAAATCACCCAAACTCATACAACAATTGCGCATATAATTGTAGAGACAAGAAAGTGTATATAAATCATTCAACATCCATCAAACGTGTTTAAATATCAAATTGCAAAATAGAAATTAAAAGTTCACAATACGAGGTTCATCGTTCACCTAGTACAATTAAAAACCTAGCCTAGCATGGATAAATTAAAATAACAAAGAAAATATTTAAGAGAAGACATTACCCAATTCTTGAATGTAAAGCTTGAAATCTTGGATCTTGGAGTGAAATTCTTCGTCCTTGCCTTCGTTCTTGCTCCAAAAAGGTTGTTTTTCTCTCTAGGAAGGCATAACCCTAGTTTCTGGACGTCTTTTAGCTTTTATAGTTGCCTTAGAATCATTACCATACGTGTTGGAGTCAAATAAGGAAACCAGAAAATTCGCGCCGAATTTCTTCCTTGCGGCCGCAAGGACAAATTCCTTGCACCCGCAAGGAGTAACTTTTTTTCCAAAATTTTTCCCTGCATCCTTGCTTGCGGTCGCATGGAGGATTATACCTTGCACCCGCAAGGAGTAAACAACTATCACATATCTTCATTTTGGTCATCCAACTTCATTTTTCTCTTGTCTTGACTTCTTTTGTTCATTCTTTTCCTCCAATCATCCCATGCATTCCTCAATGTATGATTAAACTCATGTCCACTCTTGAGTTGGCCTCGGGTCATCTTTTGATTATTTGCATTTTGGTCCCCGAACTTTTATTTTCCTTCGTTTTGGCCCATTTTCTCTACTTTTCCTCTAATTTCCACCATAATCTTCATTGTTGCCCTACAAACACAATTCATACAAATTAAGATCTATTCCAAATGTTTATCGACAATTATTCATGTTTGTGAACCAAAATAAACGTATAAAAAATGCCCTTATCAATAGTTGGATAGATAAATTGTTAAACTAATTATATATAGAGAAAGTAAATGTTGTCATATATTTATGTGATAGTATAATTATTTTGATCCTTATATAAATAAAATACACGCATACCTTAAAATTTTATATGAAGTTTATTCAAATTGTTTATGTTTTCAACAAAAACATAATTTTTAAAATCATAAACACCCCCAAAGCAATAATATTTTATTTGTGGGAGTAGAAATCTACGCTCATGGGTGGGAGTGAATTTCTAGATCACTGTAGAGGGTGAAAATATCCACTTTTTATTCTTATGAATATTAAGATTATGATGGCAACTTGACTATACCGTACACAATTGTAGTTAGTCTAATTATATTGCTATTCAAAGTCAGCGATTTTAGTAGTCATCTTATGCGACGACTTGATATTTGAGATGTTACTTTCTTGTAATTTTGTTATCTCGAATAACAAACTAATGTCTCGAATAACAAACTTAGACTATATTTGATACAACTCATTTTCCATATAAGTTAGAAAACATTTTCCATTTTCCACATTTTTCATTGCTTGACGGCAAAAAAGTTCCTGAAAATTTCTTCTCTCCTTTCCCCTCACGCGCCCATTTACCAAGAAATGAAGGAAAAAGTTTTCTTTTGGTTTTGGTGGGTTTTGGTTTTCCTGGCGGCCGTTGCTTCTTTTTTTTTTTTTTTTTTTTTGGCAATTGAAAAAAATTCTAAATACAATGGTAAATTTTTTTTTATCAATTTTATTGACAATTTTCATGCAAAACAAATGGTATTCGGTATGATAATTTATTTACAATTGGAACAAATTCTAGATCGAATGGTAAAAAAAATTATCACTTTAATGGACAATTTTCGTGAAAAATAAAGTCAAACGGATACCAAACTTTCAATATTTTCCAAGTGAAAAATTATACCAATCAAACACAATTAATTATAATTCTCAATAAAATAATTTTTAGACAATTCAATTTTTTGAAATTCATTTTCTTTCCACCCATTTTTCACATTTACGATCAAATTGACCGTCGCTGACTATGACATAACTCTCTGTGTACAATTTACAAAGAATGTTACCGTTGCATTTCACGGCCTACCAATGCCCCTAAAATAGCCCTCAAATTCATTAGGCTGCCCACTTGTTATTTGTAACTAGCAAATGCTAAGCTGTTTTCTAAAGGAAAGCTTTAAGATAATTACGATGACTTTTTATAATGGCCACTTGGCAAATCAATCCAAATTTTGCAATTGTTTAATACATTGAACCAAATCATGGAAACTTGATTGGAGCCTTCTGTATGTCATTATATGTATTTCAATATTTTGCTTTGGAAATATAAAAACACTACATGTACTTGTTGGCTTCTTATAGGAATTTAACTTGAAACGATTCACTCATTAAAAGAATTGTTTTGAACAACGAAGAAAATAAAGGGTAATTTCGATACCAATTTATTGTGATAATAGACAAAAAAAAAAAAAATGACACAAAATGACGTAATTTATTAGGAACTCAAGAACAAAATAATTTGAATATTATGATATTATGAAATCGAAATATCATTACAATTTAATTCTTGGAATTCGTATGTTCTCCCACAAATGATCGATTAATGCATTTCGAAGTGTAATGTGAGCCACTTTATCTTTGATTTTTTCTATGACGAGCAAAGAATTCTTGAAAACGATGATTTTTGTCTTCAACCAACTATGCACCATTTTGAAAATTTGGTGTCACATTTGAGTACTTTTGCACCAAATTTTTGGTGAAATTTGGTGTTGTGATTGGACATGGCTTAAGACATTTTCGCTGGTTCACACTATACACGTATTTAAGGATTATTTAAAATCTAAGGCATTACTGCTGGTTCACACTATACGTATATTATATGACATAAATTTCAAGTCATCTTCTTCGTTATGGGGAACTATCATCATAGTATAGTCCATATTTTTTGGTTGTTGGCTAGTTATGCCACACGTATGGTTCAACTATATTCTCATTTACTAAATACAATATATATAAATTGATATAATATTTTTATTTTTTGCCGTATAAACAATTTATTATATTTTCAATATCATATAAAATAAATCTTTAAATCTCAAATTTCATTCTTCAACTGAACTCAATCTGGTAGAGGGTACATAGACTAAGAAAAATGAGACAAAAGTTGCTAATTAATGGGGACTTGTAACTGAACAAAGACATCCATTTTTTTTTTCTGTTGAACCTCCTTTCGATTGGTTATTGCGTAGACGGAACGTCCTTCTCATTTATCTACCGCCATCTAATTTCTCAACTGCATCCTTACAAATTTGTTATTCTTTAAAATTACCCCCACAAAACTTATATATTGAAATTATAACTATGTATTCTTGTTTTGGAACGAGTAAGCTAGATTGAATACAACTTGCAGAATTGTAGGAGAGTCGTGTTACAAAATATTTTCGTTTGCCAATCCCAATTTAATGTAAATAACACGTCACTGGTTTTTCAGTAAAAATAAATGGGACAAAATGCAATTTAGCATACGACTTTTCAAAGTTTCAATTATGTTCAAGTGAAAAGTCTGTATCGATTTGAATCTTAAAAATGACATATTTACGGTGAAATGACGAAAAAATTAAAAAGGAGAAGTTGGTGGAATTAGAGGAATTTAGGTGGGAATTGAGAATCTAAGGTGGGTAGACACAACTCAAAAGAGAAATCAATAAGACATTTATAATGAGAAATTAAATAGGAGGTCGGGATCGAACTGGTTGGGGCTGTGGGAGAAAATAGAGGGTGGAGAACAAGCCGACAACAATGGACACAACAGTCCATTATATTAGTAATATATGCGACGATAAGAGTAGACTATTATTTTAAAACTTTTATTGTTATTATTATTTATTTTTTATCTATTTTTTCTTCAAAATTATCATTATCTATCCACTTTAACTTTCAAACACTATTCTACATCCCGTAGGAGTGACTTTTGTGGACAAAAACTTAGAAAAATCATAAACTAGAGACAAATATTTTTCAAAATAAAAAATTTCACTATCCAAATGTTAAGTACATAAGTCGAGGACCCAAATAACACATTACGTATAAGTTTGAGGCCCGGACCCCACATAAATATATCCACTCATTTGTCAACAAGCCGCAATAATTAGACAAATCCACCGACGTTCGTCTCATATTCCACGTTACATTATACCCATTAAGTCATATTGTGTGTATGGTTTTTTTTTTTTTTTCCCCTTGGGGAGTGGGGTAGTATATGTCTTTGACAAATTCAAACTTCGAAATGTTAGACATAATTTTTGAGAAGTAAAAATGAGTTTTTGAGGCTCAAAGGTTGCTTTTGATTTTATTGATTAATTTTATGAAAGTACTTCTAATTTGAAGTGATTTTAGAGGAAGTCGGTCAAATATGATTTTCTTTAAAAGCACTTTCAGAATAGAATCGCTTTTAAAAATTAGTTTTCAAATAAAATTAAAGTATTTTTTTTTTCAAAAGCATTTTTGGAAGAAATAAAAATAAAAATAAAAGTAAGGTCAAACGAGCCCTTAGTCTCGAAGGAATTAGAACGAGGTCCATCACACAAGTTTCAGTGCTAGAAATGGAACCATCGACATCCAAAATGCCAAATAGCCAAAAAACAAATTCCTTTTATACTTATAAAATCCCCCTATTTGGGACCCGCCCCTCCTGAGCCTCCTCTAATGTGAACCCCAGAATATCTTAGGGCAATAAATTATGTGATATTTTTCAATTTATTGAATTAAGATTAAACATCCTAAAGGAAAAATTGACTTTGGATTCGTTGATTTGTGATGGTCAAAATTTGACAAAACTCGAAGGGACATGTTTTTCGAGTTAAACTAGTTAGTTCATTTCAATTTAAGAGCCAAAATTCAAATTGACTTCGTTTGAACTTATGAGTACGGTGTTTTATCGAATTTTTGAACTTTTAATAGTCAAATAAAAAATCGAATCGATTTATTATTTGCATAAACTTTCAATATGTAAAACATTATGCATTCAGTTTCTATGTATGGAGATATTGATGAAAGGATTTGATATTTCCAACATTAGGTTTGAATCTCAATTAGTGCATTTTTAAGAAACTTTTTAAATAAAGATGTTTACTATTTTAGAGATTCAAGTATGTTTGACTCTTCAAATTGTCCTTCTATTTTTATAAAAATTGTATCTAGATACAAATAACTTATAGATTTCAATATTCAACTCATTAAATTATTCAAATTATATTTGAATTGATTGACACATAAAAAAAATATGTTAAATAAAAAAAAAAGATGAGAAACCAATAAATATTTCTCAAAAAAGAATTACTCTCTAAATTTTAAAAAGAGAGTTCTCTTATACGAAAACATTCTAGATAAATAGAATTTTTTTTTTTTTTTGGAGAGATGCTCTAAAAAGAGACAATAGTGTAGAGGAGTACAAGAGCCATCAAAGTATTTTGATTGAAAAATTCTATTATATTAGGGGGGAGAAATTAAGAAGTTGAAAATAATGTACAAATGCACCATTGTCTAAATTCTCGCAAAAAAATCATTTGAATAGAAGTTCGAAAGATAATTTATTTAAATGTATTTATTGAATAAAGATATCAACAATATCTTACACACCAACTTTAAATGCTTTAACTCGAATTAATGTCTTGGAAGACCGTTAGTTAATATTATATTTGATAAATTTGTGGCACGCTTGAAGCGTGATGATGATTGATTCTAATATCAAAACCTCCAAACGAAAATGGAGCAATTAGTAAAGATTATCCAATTTAGGAGTCGTATGCTTTTAAAAAGTATATAGACATAACAAAATGTAAAACCCCATAAGAGATTCGAGTACTTGATATGTTGAGAATTGAGATATTTCAATAAGTTATGTCATTATGGAGAAAGAAATAGAATCACAAAGGAAAGGTTGTAAACAATACATTTGTACATGATGTACTGCATCATATTATGAATAGCGAAGAATCGAAAATAAATTCGTTAAAATATATCGATCAAAGTAATGATTGACCAAGCTAAATGGACGCAAAACAAATTGAATTTACTAGAGAAACTTGAGTTTCTGGATATATAGTTCGAACACCGTAAGGTGTATACTTATATGAAATGAAAATAAAAAAAGTAAAGTCGTAATATGAAATGTACGATTCTTTATATAATGAGTTTAACAAAAACCTGTATAAATATATAAGTTATCATGTGGTGAATATAATCACAAGTTACTACCTTGTTAGTCGACAATGCATGAAATTTGATATGCATATAATGAATGTGATTATAGACAATTTATCTTGTATTATTTTGATACTATACTTGAAGGATTTAATATGACAGAAATATAATTCAAATGATATTATCACGAGAGGAAGCAGATACACATTGTACATTTTTTTTCTTGGCCAAGATCTTGTCCTATTGAGTTTTGTTAGCAATGTTTTTAATAAGACAACTTTTGTAGCATACTTAAAAGAATAATGCACTCTTTTTCTTTCTTATGATTTTCCTCACATAGTTTTTCCTAATAAAGTTTTAACGTTGCACAATATTTGTGTAATGAATGTTCATAACCTAAAAGACATTCATCCTCAAAATAATATTCTAATATGTATGAAATTCTTGAAGAGATCAACAAAAGCTATTTTTTGAATCATAATGTTACTAAAGTCATCAAAAATTGTCCCACTGGATTTTCTTGAGAACATTGACGTACAATACATTGATATTGAAAGCACTGATGTACAATATATGGATTGTTTGATACAAGAATAGAAATCAAGGGTAGCATACTATTTTTCCTTTGATCAAGTTTTGTATTATTGAGTTTTCTTGATAAGGTTTTAATAAGGTAGCATTTTATTTCTCCAAATTATTTGTACTATTTTTTCATTTGTTAGTATTTTTCCCCTCGAATGTTTGCGCAATTATGTTTCAATAAGATAATTATTGTACAAATAATCATCAAATGAGGAGTGTTGTAAAGTTATAATATAAATATTAATGATCATGTAATCTTATCATCATGTATAGATAAATCTTATCTAGTTTTTCATTCCAATTGTAACTCTCGTGTTGAACCCTAAAAATACGGATCTTGATTATCATGAATAAAATACACATTTTAATTTTGACTCTCCACTTTTCTCTTTATTTTTATTTCTTTTTTATTCCTTTAATTTTATAACAAAATTCAATTATTATAATCTCTCTCTTTTATATGTAATTTATGGATATTTTCACGAATGACCGTAATTAAGAGTGTGAGTTGAAAAATGTCCAATTTTCAAATTTAATACTAAATTGTCTATTATGCTCTTAATGAAAAAAAAGGACATTTGAATCTCTACGTATTCTCGACATTTCCAAAGTCATTCTCGACATTTGAATCATGTATTATATTTCAAAAGTACACACGTCAATTCACAACATTAAACGTTCTCGACATTTAAAATGTCATTCTCGACATTTGAATCCCGTTTTATATTTCAAAAATACACACGTCAAATAACAACATTAAATGTCTAGAAGGACATTTCATTCCAAACATGACATTTCTCTACACTTGAAATGTCGTTCTCGACATTTCTATGTCAATGCAAAAAATAGCATTAATTGTTATTTGACATCTTGTCATTTGCAATAAATGGAGCAGGTTATGTGTCAAGATTTCATCAGCCAATATTTTTTTTTGCAAAAATGTCCATTTTATTGTCCTTGAATGGAATCATAAATTGTTGACCATGGGTATTTTGGTCTAAAATATACCAAAATGGCCATTTTCACAAGGATTTTTTAAAGTTACCATTTTTGCAAGTGGATAAAGGAAAGTAGACATTTCTTACAATTTCCACTTATCCATGCATTATTGGGTACATGTACGGGTAATATTACTCTAATTTTAATACTTACCGAAAAATATGGAAACCGGCAGAATTGAACTGAGAAAAACCCGGTCCACCGTTAAAGTTTTTATGATTAACGAACAGGATTAGATTGAAACGATGTCTTATGTCGGCCAAAATTGTACTTATCTTTAAGGAAAATTGGGCGTGGAGGCCGTGCCCCGACGACACACTAGCAGCCAAGCAAGACACCTTATTGCGTGCTGCCAATGCACACCCCTCAATCATAACATAATTCACGCACACACATCCCCTCCTCTCTCTTGCTCTCTTTTACATGGATCCATTTATTCATCCACCATTCTATTATATATATAGGACACAAGCTCCCAAAGTGGTTTCTAGGACACTTGGTACATGTTTAGAGAGAGAGAGAGAGAGAGAGAGAGAGATTCCTCTAAAATTTTTGGGTTTTTGTTTTAGGGTTAAAAGGGTTCAATTTTTTGGTGTTTAGATCAAGAATTCCCCAGTATAGATTTTGAGGTCAACGATACGAGTTTATATGAAGATGGAAGTAGGGGCTTGTTGCACAGAGAAAAGAAAGCAAAGACAATCCCAACCAGACAAACCCTATAGAGGAATCCGCATGAGGAAGTGGGGAAAGTGGGTTGCAGAAATAAGAGAGCCCAACAAAAGGTCAAGAATTTGGCTTGGCTCTTATTCTTCGCCTGTCGCCGCCGCCCGGGCATACGACACGGCGGTGTTCTACCTGAGAGGCCCTTCTGCTCGGCTCAACTTCCCGGAATATATAGCCGAAGCTGAAAGGTGCCAAGAATTATCAGCAGCGGATATAAGAAAAAAAGCCACCGAGGTTGGTGCTAGAGTGGATGCGTTGCAGAGTACAATCCATGCACCGAATGAATCCACCACCTCAATTCGGGTTGACTTGAACCAGTACCCGAGTCCGGAGACTTCTGATGATAATTAAATTTATGGGGTTGTTTCTTTTATCTTTTTCTTCCGGGATTAAAAGTTGGAGTTGCAGGTGATGGGGGATTGTATAGGGTTTTGTTTTGTTATGATTATTGATATATAATCCGAAGGGATTCGTATGTTTGTAGAGGATTAACAAACCAAAATTTATTTATTTCACTATTTTTGACTTTCGTATATATGTTTTGTGACTAATTATTTTCCTTTTTACGAATATTGAATCCTTTAAATACAAGTTTATTTAAAGATGATTTGAAGACGGTTGGACATGGAAGGTGGTGGATATATGTGAACGATTCCCAATTTTTTTTTGACATATTATCATTGGATTACTTAAAAATTAATCAATACTGATGTTCAATCATTTTTTTGTCAACTTAATTTGTCATTCGAGATGTTAAAAATATCTGGTAAAACAACATTATTCATATAGAAAGAAAGAGATGTGGCCTACTTTGAGTATCCCACACTGATGATGAATGACGAGAAGATAAGGTTAGAGAGTTTGGTGTGGAAATGAGGACCATAGTGTTCCAAAGTAACATGTTGAGTGGTCCTCAGTCATTGTGGTGAGATGATGGTAGCTTTCGAAAGGTGGTGAAGGATTGGGAAATATGGGCGGTGGCTATTTTTCCTAGAATTGGGACAATCGCAGGATTTTTTTTACAGACAACACATGGCAGCATCTAACTAAAAATCGTAAAAAACAAAACGAAAAAAAAAAAAAAAAAAAACCCATACGCAACACATGTGACACATCTGTAAACAACTATTCTATACGTACGAGGGGAATTGTTCATTTTTCCACCAATATAAATACATCAAATTGTACTGGCTCAAGTGGCTTGACACATGAAAGGCACTATCACGTTGATGGCTCCAATAAATCACGTAGTTGATAGCATCAATTCTAACTCAAGTGGATTAGTATGTGATAGGTACGTCTGATCCTAACAAATTGTGTCATTGGTCAACTTGACTTTCAATCGAGACGGTCCACATTTTAGTCTGTATTCGCAACTCACACGAGTATGTAACAACAAAATATCAAATTGTACTCAATACGGTTGGGAGAATGTAATAACAAAATTAAATTTTCGTGACACAGTTTACAAACAATGGATATGATTATTAAGTACATGCAGCGGCGAAGAGGAGGAGGACAACTCTGGACTTTTGCCCCTAGCTTTGCTTAAAGTCCATTTAATTTTTTATAAGCCTCCGTTCGATAGTTATTAAAATTAGAATTTTAATCTGAATTAAAATCAACAAAGAGTTTTAATCACATATTTCATGAGTTTCACAACGTTTTAACTGTATAGTTTATCAAAATTTACTAAAAATCTGACTTTAATCATCCAATACGGACTAAGTATATTTTTTTTTTTATCGTACCAGTGTAGATTTACTTTTTTTTTTTTCACTGGACTCTATCCCGATATAGAAAATATTTGTTAAGCTTCCTCTTGGATCGTTCTTCTTTCTTATGTTTCTTTCATATATGATGTTTGGCGGAGATTAAAATTATATTTTTAGTGGATTACGATAGAAATTTTTGAAATGTGTGATTAAAAAGATGTTGGACCCATGAAAGATGTAGTTAATATTAATTTTTTGACTTTGACTTATATTAAAATTAAATGGGGTACTTACAAAAATACCTTAAAATTAGGAATGTTTTGAACAATTATATGAAAAGTTTTTAGAAAGTAAAAAAATACTGTGTAAAATGAAAAAGTGACACAATGTCACTTTTTTACTTTTTTTTTTTTTTTTAAAGTGAAACTCGAAAGAAGTGACAATACCAAAATAGCACCATCCATTTGTGCAGCATCAGTAATCATGCTCTTAAAATAATTACCACGTTCAGACCAATCTGCATGCTGATTATATTAAGAAAATATAGCATATTATTTCATTTTTTTATCTTCTTAAAAAATGACAAAAACTGAAAAAGCGATAAAAAAAACTAAAAAAAGTGACGAATTCAAAAAAGTGGCACAAATTAAAAGAAATTATATAAATTAAAAAAATGACAAACAATAAAAAAAAGTGACTCAAAAAAGTGACGAATTTTTTTTAAAAAAAAGTGACACAAATTGAAAAAACAAAAGTGACTTACCTTTTGAAAAAAGTGACAAATATCAAAATAGCACAATCCATTTGTAAAACACCAGTAATCATGTTCTTAAAATAATCACCACGTTCAAGCCAATCCACATGCTGATTATATTAGGAAAATATAACATATTATTTCATTTTTTTATCTTCTTAAAAAGTGACAAAAACTTAAAATGTGACAAAAAACTAAAAAAGTGCCAAAATTAAAAAAAGTGACAAATTTTAAAAAAGTGGTACAAATTAAAAGAAGTTATATAAATTAAAAAAGTGACACAAAAAGTGACAAAAAAAAAAAAGTGACAAACTCAAAAAAGTGACGAATTTTTTTTTTTTAAAAATGACACAAATTGATAAAAAAAAAAAAAAGGTGACAATCTTTTGACGAAATTCACAAGCTTCCTCATTATTTAACAATTGGAGTCGAATTTTTCCTTGCAAGAACATTTGGCTAGCTCTCAATATCCTCCTCTTCTTCATCAATTCCATCATCAGGAATCAATCCTTCATAGGTCACCTAACCATCTCGAATGCCAGCATGAGTCCTCTCGAAATCTTTCAGTTTTAAGCTTGATTTCCTATCACAACCAATCCAAGAATCACATAATATATAACTTCCTCTTTTTTATTTTAATCATTACAAGAAATGCATAAAAGTCCATGGCTATCACTTTCAGAATACAGACCAAGTTTCATAACATCCAGGACACAACTTGAATCGATCCCCTTAAGTTTCAATCCCCAGCCCTTGCTTAGTCAATGCTTAAGGTTGAGGAATCATCGCCTGCCTCTAAAGTGGATGCTCCATCTCCGGCAGTTGCTACTGCTTCGGCTCCCACCGCGGCTCCTGCTACACCGGAAAAGGGTGGTGGTGACTCCATATGCATCAATTTGTGTTATTTCAAACATGAATTTAAAATTTCTATAAAATCTTGAATCGAAACACTTTTAGAAATCACAAAAGAAAAACTAGAAATTGAGAAAGAAGCATATCCGGAAGGAGTAGCACTCGTCGGTCTGACAATGAGTTGTTTAGGTGGTGGTTGGCGAGGCAAGTTATAGAGCAGTTGTAGACAGCATTATGGGTGGCCAGTGATGGTGGGACCTTCTGGAGGTTTGGCGATTTTGGAAGTTTTGCCCATATTACTTACAGGATTAAGAACTTTAATTAGTTTTAAGATTATTTTTCTAATTTTTTTTTATTTTATTTTGGGAGGGTAGGGGACCTAATTTTCTCGAGATTTTAATCGGACCCAAACATGTCCATATTATAGCACGAAATATGCAGCTGCCTAACTGTACTCCATTCAATCGCATGCTTCACTAATCACTCGTACGATGTAAGGCAGTTGTACTTTTATATATAATTTAATTTTGGTGTTCGATTCTTCTTTCCAAATATTTTTTTTTTAAATACAGCCCACATACCTAACAGAAAAACAGAGGATTTTTGGTCGGTGGATTTTAAATTCCAAGAGATTTTGTAGATGCAACAGAAGAACAGCTTTAGAAATACTAAATAATTGTATTGTCGGTTCATCGTAGTTAACTAATTGAGCTGTTGCCAGATGCATTTATTAAAGCATGATGCACATTAAAAGTTGAGATGTGAAATATTTAAAGTCATAGTTATTAGTCAGATAAGTTTTATCACTATATAATTTGACTATAGTTTTCTAATGTAAACTTGTTCGAGATTAGCAGGTTTTTATCTCATAAAACGAGTCACCTACCAGTCAACATAACCCTTTCAAATTGCTTATCGATTGGTTTACAATCACTGTATACTCAGAACCAGTCTAAGGCGGTCGAATGAGAGCTTTTTGAAAAAAAAAAAAAAATGTGATGGTATCTCAAACCAGTATAATCGTATTTGATTTGCAGTATTGAATATTACCATCCTGAACACAAACAAATTTTTTTATTTTATATAATATAAACAAATTTAATATATCAAAGGTGTAATTTCAAATTGGATTTAGAAATCATCATAAATTGTTGACCATGATTTTTTGGCTCCAAAATGCTCCAATTTCCTTCCCTTTCCATTGAGCTCTAGAAAACGTTTAATCACACGTATAATAAGTGAAAGCCATTCACACTCGTAACCGGAAACACAAACTTGCAAACATAGTATTAAAAACAAAATTGAATCGCTTATTCTCCTTTTGACTAGAATTATCTTTCAACAGTGATGCTACAAAAAATCGCAGATGTTGAATTCTGAACTTGACGACTGAGAATGAGCACGAATGTGATCTTCCGGTACCTGAAACAAAGGTGTCGAGATGTGACCTCGTCGTCCCTCTTATGCTTAATTCAGAGAGAGAAATTTGAAAGAAGATATATGCTGAAAATATATGTGAAAACGTACCTGGATAATGATCACATGTGCTAAATTTATAGAGCTAGGTAGTGGTACACTTCTAGTAGGACTTGGTTTGCCACGTGTCATTATCATTGGGACTTCTGCTTTGAAAATAGGCATTGCATTGCAACTATTGATTTATTCGTAGTTTAATTAGGAGACCCAGCGATATAGACTCGTTTTGGACATATGAGTCTTAACTTTGAGGTATCTTCACAGGCATAGGATTCCTAGAATGTTGAATCGATCAATGCCTAAAAAAACTTTTTGAAATTGGCAAGGGGGATGCCCGAGGACGAGATTATCACAAAATCCCAAGGACATATCCCGAGGACTCCGTCACTATTTTACAAGTTTGGTATTTATGGTCCTTGGGATGCTCGAGGACAATAACATGACCGAGGAAAATTGTCTCAAATTGGCGTAGTCAACTCGAGACATTAAAAGCTCGGGGTGACACGAGTGCCCATAACAATGGCCCTCGTGCATCCATCCCTAGAGCTCGAGCGCTAGGGTGGATGTACAAAGTTTGAGTATCGTATATTGAGCCTAGGGATTGCTCAAGATTCATCCTTGAATGGAAGCTCAGAGGTCGGCGTGAAAATATGGTGGTTATCAAGGATCTTTGTATGCTTTAGAAATGTCAAGATCCGACGGTCCAGATTGTAACCCTTGGTATCCCATTTTTACACCTATATATATATATCCCCCTTACCCTTCATTTTCACTTTTCACTTGTAAAATTTCTTCTACAAGGTCGAGCTTGAGCACAGTCCTTAGGATCTTTTGGGCGTCGAGTAATATTTAGGATAAGGCTCGACATTTTAAGTTATTTTCTTAGCTTTTATTGAGAGATGTCGAATAGTGAGGGTTCTGGTAGTTCGAGTAGTAGCGAGGATATAGGTACATCGATGATCCCCATGGCAGTTCCTCGGATGCTCGACCTAGGTACCATAGTTTTAAGTTCCTCGATAACTCATGTAAGTTCAAGAAATAACAGTTTGAGAGTCCGGGCTAATGCCTAACTACGACATTAGGTTGCCATGTCCCGAGGATAGGATGGTGAGTGCTTGGGAAGGAGAGTTTGTTATTTTCAGGGATGCACTAAAAGCTAGGTTTAGGTGGCCTTTGCACCAATTTTTTCTAAGTCTTCTAGTCGAGCATTCCATGTGCCCGGGGAAGTTAGTGCCCAATAAATGGAGAATGCTTATTTATTTCTTCATAGCATGTAGGTATTTGGGGATCAAACCCTACGTCGACCTTTGTCGAATGGTGTTCAAGCTTAAGCAGCTCCTCCAGTACACATGTTTTGCTTACTTGTCGACTCGAGGGGGGTTTAGGGTCCCGAGCATGTCAAGCTCGTTAAAGGGTTGGAAGGATATGTGATTTTACAAAGTTACTCGAGATTCTGACCTTCCATTTTTGGTCAAGGTGGGTTGTCCCCGATGCTGCAAAGTTTTGTGAGCGGTCAAGCGTATTTTGAGTCATTAGAGCAAGATAGGAAGATGCTCGAGGAGCTTGATTCCTTAGTGCCAGACATGAATGAAATCATCGGGGATAAAGTTCTAGACCTCCCTAATTTTAGAGGCCTCGAGGGTAGAGCTTTATTGCTGAGATCTTCGTTCCTATATATATCGATGTTAAGATCATTCTAATAAGATGTTAGATGTCTTTTGATCCATAAGCTCTTCGAAAGTTTGTAAATGCCAAGGCCAAAGCCAAGACACCTTAACCTTAGGCCACTACCTCGACCAAGGGGAAGAAGAGACCTCGAGTCTCAAGGCGAGAGGAACCGATAAAGGGGCCTGGCGAAACTTTCTAGCCCAGGCAACATGATTTGAGCCCTAGGCTGGCACGTCAGCCGACCTCATCGCCTAGGGAGCGTCTCCCTCGTCGTACCCCTGAGGTTGTAGACATCGAGGATGATTGCATTCCCTCTGTAGCCTCGGTCATCGAAGACTTTGAGCGCTGCCATTTGGTACTGAGCATCGTGGCAAAATATCGAGGAGATGTAAGGTTCGACGAGGGGATGAAGGCCCTCGAGTTCCTCACCCTCAAGGTAAAAGTTTAAGATCATGTTTTAAATTTTGTTCCATGTATTTATCTTAATGTTAACACATGTTCGTTCCTTTTTCAGACCCTGAATGTTGCCCGAGGCCTTTCATTGCAAGGGTGGACGAGTCCCATAAGATGGTCGAGCTCATGGAGGCTGTTGAGATTAGGGATAAGAAATTGGATGATTTGAAGGCTGAGTGTGGAGCCATTTTGAAAGAGTGTGATGATGCCAGGAACGAGCTAAGGAAAGCTCGGGAAAAAATAGGTGCTACAAAGGATGAGGCCGAGGAAGCTAAGTTGGAGCTCGAGTGTGCATGCAAAGAGCATGAAGCCAAGTTAGCTGAGGCTAGGGAGTGAGCTTGGGAAGAGTTCAGGACGTCTGAGGAATGTGACAGGCTGAGTATGCTTCAGGGGCATACCTTCACGCCTTTAAAGAGGCTAGAGTTTATCTTCGAGTCAACCTCCCCAACGTTCAGCCAACAACCTGAAGTTAGTGTCCGGTACGGCAGAAAGTCTCATTCTTTCGGATACCGAAGAGACTGTCGAGGACGATGATGAGGTCGATGTGGTGGTGTCTGGCCCAGCTCCCGATCATGACGATGTAGACTATGCATACCCCGACCCCTATCTTTTGAGAAATTGTCAAATTTTCCATTTTTTTGCAATGTACATTGCCCGAGGGCTTTTATGTTTTAATTTTTCCAAGTACATTGCTCGATGTATATCTTTGTATGTCTCAATCACTTTAGCTAGAACGATGACTGACTTAGTATTTAGGCACGATGTAAGTCTTCAAAATTGTATAACTTTGCTCGAGCTGTGAGGTTGTGCCCATAATCGAGGCTTTAGCTCGACATAGCACTTTTAATTAACTTTCTCGTGATCGACGACAACATAATTAATTAACTTTTTAACAAAGTCTTGAGCTCGACGTCAACATAATTAATTAACATTTTATAGTCTTGAGCTCGACGACAACACAATTAATTAACTTTTCGACATTCTTGAGCTCGACGTCAACATAATTAATTAACATTTTATAGTCTTTAGCTCGACGAAAACACAATTAATTAACTTTTTATAGTCTTAAGCTTGACTCCAACTTAACTAACTTTTTTTCTTATAGTCTTGAGCTCGACGTCGATTTCAGACCTGATGGGAAAGTAATTAATCCTGAGGTTGATCAGCCCGAGGACTTCTTAATTGGAGATTGTATTTTTAGAATGGTCGTGCTTGACCATTCTTCAATGTGCATGCTCGTGACATGTCTTTGGGGTGCATGCTCGTGACAAGTATTTGAGGTGCCTGCTCGTGACAAGTATTTGAGGTACCTGCTCGTGACAAGTCTTTGAGGTACCTGTTCGCGACAAGTATTGAAGGTGCATGCTCATGACAAGTATTGAAGGTACATGGTCGTGACATGTCTTTGTGGTGCTTGTTCATGATAGATCTTTGAGGTGCCTGCCCGTGACAGGTCTTGAAGGTGCATGCTCGTGGCATGCCTTCGTGACAATTACTTGGGTAAAATTGTTGTTGGGTCTTACCCAACCGCTATTTTATATAAGCTTCCGTATGCTCTAAAACAAGTATATGCTCGTAGGCCTTGAATGAACTACTTAAAGAAAAATGTGCGGGGGCATGCAAGCCCGAATAAAAAATAAACTAACTAAAAAACAAGAAAAAGATATATGGGGGTATGCAAGCCTATAATAAAAAAAACAAAAATAAAATTAAAATTAACTAAATAGACAAAGTGAGGACTACTACTTGTAATAAATTTTGAGATTGTCAGCATTCCAAGGCCTTGGCTGCGGTCTTCCAAACATATCCCTTAAGCTGTATGTTCCTCTTTGAGCTTGTCTAATGATCTCATATGGTTCTTCCCATGCTGGGTCAAGCTGTCCCGGGGCATGATCAGCAGCTTTGGCCCCTTCGAAGCACCAGATCCCCAACCTTAAATCTCCTGGGTCTGACTTTATTGTTGAAATATTTGACCATCCTATTTTGATAGAAGGCGACTCGTAGGGCAGCTTGCTCATGCGCCTCCTCGAAGGGGGTCGAGATGTTTCATAGTGTGGTCCCCGATACTTTGCTCTAAATGCTTGAAAGCTAACCTCGAATAGAATAGTGGCCTTCAACCCAAAAGGTAACATGAATGGGGTCTTACCTGTTGTTGCCTTATCCAAAGTCATGTAAGTCCACAATATGGAGGGTAACTTGTCGGGCCAATTACCATGAGCACATTCAATCCTTGTGCGGAGGTCTTACAATATAATTCGGTTGGCCACTTCAGCCAGGCTATTGCTCTGAGGGTGTGAGACCGATGTTAGACGATGATCTATCCCGAGGTTGGTGCAAAAATTCTTGAAATGTGCATTATCAAATTGTCTCCCATTGTCAGTTATGAGCACTTTGGATATCCCGAATCTGCATATACCAGACTTCCAAACGAATTACCTTAGTTTGAGCTTTGTGATAGTTGCTAGAGGTTCTGCTTCTGCCCACTTGGTAAAATAATCTACTGCCACAACAACGAACTTTAATTGTCCTCTTACTATTGGAAAAGTCATGATGATTTCAACTATCCATTGTTCGAAAGGGGCCGAACAATGTATAGATGTGAGCTCTTCAGCAAGAGCATGAATGACATTCCTAAATCTCTGGCATTTGTCACACTTCCTCACATAATCTGAGACATCTTTCTTCATGATCGGCCAATAGTATCCGTACCTTATAAGCTTAAAGTCCAAGGCTCATGCTCCTTGATGATTTCCATATATTCCTTCATGAACTTCTGCTAAAGCATGTGCTGATTCAGAGGGCCTGAGGCATCTAAGATATGGAAGTGTAAAACTTCTGCGGAAGAGGACTCCTTGGATGATACAGTATATTGGTGCTCTAGATTAAATGCTCCTAGCCTCTTTTGGATCCTCGGAAAGGTTCCCATTAGTTACGAATTCAACTATGGGGGTCCATCCATGAGGACACATTATCGATGTCCATGACGTTCAGTTATCGACCTATGCAAGGTTCTGTCACCATTTTGGTGTGGACTCTCTTATCGAGTCCGTCTATTCTCATGAAAATAAGTCTTAATAATGCATCTGCCTTACCATTATTAGCCCCAGGTAATCTTCAGAATTTCGCAATCCTTGAATCGTCTCGGAAGATCATGCACTTTCAAACAGTACAAGCTCATTTTTTCATCATTTCTTTCAAATGATCTATCAGTTTGCCTAACCACCAATTGTGAATCGCTAACGAGCTTGACATGTTCAATTCCCAAGCTATTAGCAAGTTCAAGAGCGATAACAACAGCCTTATATTCCGCCTCATTGTTAGTAGCTTCAAATTTGAATATGAGTGCGCATTGAATTTCGATTAGCTTATCCGGACTGCCGATTATAATCCCTGCACTCAAGCCCGATGAGTTAGATGCCCCGTCAACGAATATTTCCCAGGTGTTCCCCTTAGTGGTTGGGATATCCCCTGGTCCCCGGGGTCTCGAGGTAAACTCTACGATGAAGTCTGCTAGTACTTGTCCTTTGATAGAAGGTCGGGGCTTGAACTCTATATCAAATTCACCAAGTTCAATTGCCAACTTGAAATATCCAGTTTTTGAAGTATATGTATGAGTGCTTGGTCTGTAAGCATTACAATTGGATGTGACTGAAAACACTACCGTAGTTTTCGTGGCGCCATGACCAGGGCAAGGGCGAGTTGTTCTGCCAATATATATCTTGTCTCTGCATCAAGTAATACATTGCTCACATAATAGATTGGTTGCTTAGCGTTCTTCACCTCATTGACCAGTACACCGCTCACTCTATTTTGAGTTACGGCTATGTATAAGTACAATATGTCTCCGGGCTCAGGCTTTGTGAGAATCGAAGGAGTTGCCAATGTCTGTTTGCTACTTTGCCCGTCAATTTCTGCACCTCTTTCTTGCTCCTAGGCGAGCCCATGGGTATTAATGCTTGTATCTTGTTTAGATTTGCATCAATATCCCTATGCGTGATCATGAAGCCCAAAAACTTTCCAGAGGCTACCCTGAAAGCACACTTTGCTGGGTTTAACTTTATCTTATATCTTTGAGTTATAGAGAATACCTCTTCAAGGTCGGTGATAAGCTCATTCACCTGCTTACTCTTGACCACCATGTCGTCGATATAGGTTGCAATGTTTTTCTCGATCAGATCAGTAAAGACTTTGTAGATGAGCCTTTGGTATGTTGTCCCTGCATTCTTCAAATCGAATGGCATGACCTTGTAGCAATATATGTCGGATTCAGCTATGAAGGACGTCTTTTCTTGATCTTTTTCAGCCATAAAAATCTGGTGATAGCCCGATAATGCATCAAGAAAGTTGTACAACTTGTGGCCTGAGGTACTGTCCACCAAGTTATCAATCTGAGGTAGGAGATAACTGTCTTTTGGGCATACCTTATTGAGATTTGTGAAGTCAATACACACCATACATTTGCCATTTGCCTTCTTGACAAGAACAACATTGGTGATCCAATCTGGATATTGACTCTCCCTAATGAATTGAGCATTGGACAATTTATTGATCTCCTCGTGTATTGCCTTTCGTCTTTCTGGTGCAAACTACATCTTCCTCTCCTTTACCAGTCTGGCCTCAAGCCTTACATTTAGTCTATGGACCACGACACCGGGGTCTATCCTAGGCATGTCTTCGACCTTTCATGAAAATACATCAATGTTGTGGGACAAGCACTTGATAAGTTCATCCTTGAAAGCGGCGTCAATGTCTCGCCCGATGGTTACTTTTTTTCCATGCTAGAGTTTAACCTCTACCAAATCTTCTACTGGAGCTAGTCTCTCCTAGTGCTCGAGCTCCAGCTCAAGGGTGGATAATTGCATGACATCAGTGTTCAAACTTTGAATGCTCGTAACATAACACTTCTTCGCTGCTGTATGATCTCCATGTACAATTCCTACACCATGACTTGTCAGAAACTTCATTGCAAGGCGAAAGGTGGATACTATGGCTTTGATCTTGTTGAGTAGTGGTCTTCCGAGGATGGTGTTGTATGCCACAAAGGTCCGGACCACATGGAAAGGTGTAATCTTCGTTACTTACTTGTAGTCTGAGCCCAAAGTTAGGGGAAGGTCAACAACTCCTTTCGGAATAATAATTCCACCCCCAAGTCCTTGAAGAGTGGTCTTAACCATCTTGAGTTGGTTAGTAAAAATTTCGATCTTCACGTAGGCATCATGGGACAATACATGGCTGTACTCCGATTGTCCACCAGTATCCTTCTGACTTCAAAGTTGGCTGTTATAGCATATATGACTAAGACATCGCCATAAGGAGATGTTATGCATTCCAAATGCCATGGCCCAAAGGTAATGTCTCCCGTATGGTAAAGAGTGGTCCCCTGAGCCGAGCCGTACCACCGAGCATATTACTTCCGTCCACTGTGTTGAATCTTCTCCCAACGTTATTCTCCCAACTATGACATTGATTGTACCAGCTATAGGTTTGTTACCTCCTCTTGAGCCTGAAGTCCTCCATTTGTTGTGGTCATTCTTCGGGCGTTTATCATTCCCGACATATGTCTTTGATAGAAATGTAAAATGTATATTTTTTCTTCCTTATTTTATGCGCTCTTATGATTATTTTGTACCAAAATATACTTATTAATCTCATATTTTAATTTAGGTGGTAATTTAATGGAGATGGTGTAATTTGGAAGAAATATGTGAAAAAGAACCAAAGTGAAAGGAAATGAAAGTTCAAGGACTAATGTGCAAATACACAAAAGTTGTGTCAAACCAAACGATGAAGATTCGAAAGTACTATGAGTCAATTGATTGAAAGAAGACGTCAAAATGATGAAATGTCGTCAAAGTATGATCACACCAATTTTCAATCGAAAAGTTATGCACCGATTTTCAGCCTCATATTAAGATCCATTTTTGACATGGCAAACGATCGAATTGGAAGATGATATCCGAAGAAAAGTTGTAGCCCTTTGAGTTCGTTTTCTAACGCATCTTGAATAGTCTCAGTAGAACATCATTAATGGAAGATATGACCAAAATATTGAAAGTTGTTTGTTAAAAATTATTTAAAACCATGATGTCGCATGACTTTAAATCCATGCGACTGCAAGAGGCGTTTCAGCGAACTTCAGGGTCCATTTTCAATGTTCTTTGCAACCGCATGTTTCATTCCCGACACGAATTTTTTGGTTTCTTAATTTCAATCAAACACTTAAGAAAACAAATCTCTCTACACTTTATAAACCTTAGAAGATGTCCAGAACGAAGAACACCTACTAACTATTTTTCTCTCTTTTGTTCTTAGATTTTTCATGTGTAACTAATTCTTGGTGCTTGATCGAAGGATACCGAAACCTTGGAAACATTATAACTGTGAGGTTCTTCTAGTTTCATTGTTTAATCTATATTTTTAGTATTAAAATGTTCTTCTGCGCGTAATTATATGGTTGTCATACTTGATTGCTAAAAAAGCCTATTAGTTTCCTAATTTCGTTTGATTCCTTTAACCTGTGAAGCACTGAGATTTGATAATTTTCTATGATAGAGTTTATTGAATCTTAAAAAGAATGTTTAAATATATTGGATGCAACTGCAGGTGTTTGTGTTATCTTGTTTATCGATTTCTCTATTGTGTAAAAATGTTATTAAATTGAATTTTGAGCGCTAGTCTGATGTTATTTAATAATTATGGTTAATTAGAACGCTGATTTCTAACTAACTAAAATTAAGGAGAAATAAGAATTAATTCTAATAGTGAATATTGAAAATGTAGGTTGATTATTCTTTATGGATCGATGATTGGTTATAAATCTCCAATGGTGGAAGTTGGCTTAGATCAATGTTCATTTTATTGATTTAATACAACTAGTTAATTTACATTGCTATTGGTTATAAGATTAATTTCATTACAAACAAAACCCCCCAATCATTGTACGGAGCATAAAATATTAAATTACATACTCTTAGTGGGATCAACCTTTACTTTCAGTACTACATTAGTTTAGAGGTTAAAATATTACTTTTGGGTGCCTGCGATGACACACCAAATTTTGGCGTCGTTGCCGGTGAGTGGTGTAAATTTATTTTTTGTGCTTCTTTAGTTGTTTATTTTATTTTAGAAAAAAAAAATCATAATTTGTTTTTAGGAATTTTAGCATAGAATTTTATTTGTTTTCTTACTCTAGCTTCTTTTTAATTTGTTCTATTTATTTATGCCCGTAACTCGATCATCTAATCAAGGTGATTTGTAGTACGATCCGAAATTAGGAAAATCACTGCGCAAATTAAGGAGTGACATTCGACAGAATCTTGATGAAAACAATCTCAATCCCAACATCTTATTTGCAAGTGATTTTGATTTTGAATGAGAATAAATCATGGTCGAAAATAGGACTTTAAAGGAGCTTGCAGCTCTTGATTTGATTTATCAACCTCTATGCATAACTTTTCCTAATTTAGATGTTGCTACTACATTCGAGCTTAAATCTGGACTAATACATCTTTTGCCCACTTTTCATGTCTTACAGGTGAAGATCCTCATAAACATCTGAAGAATTTTCATGTGGTTTGCACGATTATGAAACCCACGAGAATTATCGAAGAACATATTAAATTGAGGGTCTTTCCATTTTCTCTGAAGGATTTGGCTAAGGATTGGCTCTATTATCTATCATCGGGAAGTATTACTACATGGGATGGAATGAAGGGTTATTTTTGGAGAATTATTTTTCAGCTTCGATGGCAGCAAATATTAGGAAGGAAATCTGTGGTGTAAGATAATATAACAAGAAATCCCTACAAAAATATTGAAAGCGGTTCAAGAAATTGTGAGCAAGTTGTCCCCATCATCATATCAGTGAGCAACTTCTCATCCAATACTTCTATGAAGGTTTTCTACCCACTGAAAGGAGCATGATTGACGCTGCAAGTGGAGGAGCTTTGATGGATAAAACTCTCGAAGGAGCGAGGAACTTGATTGCAAACATGGCAGCTAACTTTCAACAATTTGGCACTAGATGTAACCCTCCTAGATAAGTGAACGAAGTAAATGCCTCATCCCTTGAACAACAAATAGCGATTCTAACTACTCTTATTCGTTAAATGGCTACAGATACTATGGAAACAACGAAGGCATGTGGAATTTGTTCATTAGCAAGCCATCCAACTGATATGTGTCCAACACTTCAAGAATAATTCATTGAACACGTAAATGCAGTCGGTAGCTTTCTTGGTCAACCACAGAACAATTATGATCCATATTCAAACACGTACAACCCAGGATGGAGGGATCATCCAAATCTTAGCTATGGGAATCGACAATGAATCAACATATGCATCAAAATCGATAGAATTTCCAGCAATATAATCAGTCATACCCTCCTAGACAACAACAGGGCTAAACTTCTAACTCTGGTAGGTCTTTAGAAGATATTGTTAAATCCATTATCACTAATTCTTTGCAATTTCAATATGAGACTAGGGTTTGGAGAATTAAATAAGTTAAATGGCTAACGCGGTCAGTCAGCTGGAGTCAAAGAATTCGGGAAAATTGTCATCTCAAATAGTGGTGAATCCAAAAGAAAATGTGAGTGCAATCATGTTGAGGAGTGGCACAGAGGTTGAAGCTCCAGTGAATGTAGCCCCTACATCATCGAAGGAAAAAAAAGGAGGAATATATTACAATAGAAAAAAGTACTCCCAACGATACCAAAGTAAGTAAGCATAAGTTTCCTCATATTTTCGATTATAAACCAATACCCCATTTCTCTCGAACTTTAGTAGGATCTAAGAAATATGAACGAGATCATGATGAGTTGCATGAGATTTTCAGTAAATGCAAGGTAAATATTCCACTTTTAGATATTATTAAACAAGTGCCTCGTTATGCTAAATTTTTTAAACAATTTTGCACAAGTAAGAGGAAACAGAAATTGAAGGAGATTGAAATGATAAAAAATAGAGAACAGGTATCTACAATTATTTAAGAGAAACTTCCAGCAAAGTACATGGATCCAGGTATGTTCACTATCCTTTGCATAATAGGTGACACTAAGTTTGAAAAGGCCATGCTAGATTCAGAATGTCATGTCACATTCTATATACACTTCCTTGAGAGCTTGGTAACGAGGGACATAGATCATTGCATTGGATCGAACCTCCATAACTATATCATTTGCATTCTCTATCATTTTTTACTCAACGCTTTTACTTTGTATAAATTACATTGTCTCACTTATTTTTTTACTTGTGTTTAGTTGTCTTCGTTTATTTGCACTTATTATTTGATTGATCTATTTGCTTGAACTAGCTTACAGTTATTAATTTATCAATGTGTTTTTAACTTACGTGATTTTAGTTAATTATTCGAAAAAAATTTAAAAACCAATTCACCCATCTCTTGGTTAGCCAATTTTGGACTTTCAATTGGTATCAGAACAAGATACTCAATTTAAAAAATTTCACAATTTTGAGTAATGACTAACCACATCTTTCATAATCTAAAGGGGTATTCTACAAATCGTCCTCCTTTATTTGATGGCACTCATTATAATTATTGGAAGACTAGGATGACGATATTTATTCAATTAATAGATTATAATATTTTGGAAGTTATTGAATTTGGTCCCTATGTGCCTAAAAGGGTTATTAAAGAGGATGGTAAACCAGATCAAGTAATTTCTAAACCTAGAGAAGAATATAATGAAGAGGATAAAAGAAAATTTCCTTTAAATGTTAGAGCGAAAAATCTACTCTATTGTGTTTTAGATAGAAATGAATTTAATCGTATTTGTACATGTGATTCCGCTTATGATATTTGGCATACTTTAGAAATTACTCATGTTGGAACTAGCAAAGTGAAAGAAACTAAGATAAATCTCTTAGTTAAAGATTTTGAACATTTCTTCATGAAAGAGAATGAACCTATTGTTGACATGATTACTTGCTTCACTGATATTATTTATAGCCTCAAAGGATTTGATCGTAAATTTACTAATGGTGAGCTTGTAAGTAAAATGCTTATGTCATTCTCGAAATAATGGAGCCCATTGAGAATGTTGATAGAAAATACCAAAGATATCAACCATATCAATTGGAAGAGCTCTATGAAAAAATTGATGATATATAAGCTAAATCGCAGTGAGACAAAGGAGAAAACGATGAAAAGCAAAGAAGAAGAAAGACGTCAAAATGCTTTTAAATCCGTAGTTGATGAAGACACTTCAAGCGAAAATATGAATGATGAAGAATTTGATGGTCTAGTTCTTCTTGTTAAGAAATGGAAAAAATTTCACAACAATCGTCGATTCCAAAAGGAAGAAGAAAATGACGAAGAGAATAATAGATTTATTAAAAAGAAAGCACTTCAATCAACATGGGATGAGAGTGATGATGATGACCATGAAGAAGATGGAAGTTAAGAGAAAATTGTCAACATGTGCTTCATGGCTATTGATGATGAGGTAAATTCGAATGAGAATTGTTCATATGATAAATTATCTACCTCTTATAATGAAATTCTTGAAGCATTTGAAAAAAAATTGCTTTAAATCATTCAATCCTCAAAAAGAAAAATTCTTTATTGGAAATTGAGGTAAATCAACTTTGAAAAATTCAAAATGATTTTGAAAAACGAAAAGTTGATTATGATTCTTTAATTAAGAAGAATTATTCTTTACAAGAAATGATTTTAGATTTGACTCAAATTATTTACAAATTTACTCAAATCAAGAAAAAATTTTGATTTAATACTTGGTAAGCAAAAATGTGTTTTTGATAAATGAGGAATTGGATATAAATAATTTTTGAAACAAAAGTATCTTAAAAAATTCTTTGTTAAAGTTTCAACTTCTCCTATTTCAAATGTCACATGTAATTTTTGCAATAAAAATGGACATATAGCTTTTTATTGTTCTATCAAAAAGAAATTACACTTTGAAGACAACTATAAGTGGATTCAAAAATCCACTAACACTAACTATCGATGACCCAATGATGTATGGCTGCCAAAGACCAAAAATTGAATTATTTTTGTAGGTACCAAGGAAAAATAGAGAGAAAATGGGCATTGGATAATGAATGCTCAAAGCACATGATCACAAATCAAGCTTTATTGTCAAGTTTCAAAATAAATGATGGAGGCCATGATACATTTGGAGATAATGCGAAAGGAAAAACCATTAACATTGAAATTATTGGTAATCATTTATTTCCTTTTATTGAAAATGTCTTCTTAGTAGATAACTTTAGACGTAATCTACATAGATTTAATCAATTGTGTGATGAATGTTATCATATCAAATTTAATTCTTCTAAGTGCATCATTGAGGATACTACATCTAAAGAGGTGTTGTTTATAGGAAGCCAAAGTAAGAATGTTTATGTCATAAATATTAAGTTTGAATGTAGAGAAAAATGTTTATCAAGTTTAAAATATGACACTTGGTTATGAGATGAAATATTAGGTTATGTTAGTATGGACCTACTTTCAAGATTTTCAAAAATTGTTTTGTTAAAGGTTTGTCAAGTTTGAGAAAGACAAAATTTGTGATGTATGGAAAACAAGTAAATAGTTCTTTTAAAATTAAAGCAACATTCTTTAACTACAAAATCTTTTTGACTTCTCCACATGAATATTTTTGGGTCATCTAAAGTTACAAGCTTAAATCGTAAACATTATGCTTTCGTCATTATTGATGACTTTTCTATGTTTACTTGAGTCCCATTTTTGAACCTAAAAGATGAAGTTTTGAATGCATTTGAACATTTTTTTCAAAATAAAAAGGGATATATTATTACTACCATTATGAGTGATCATGGTGGAGAACTTGAGAATATTGCATTTAGTAATTTTTTGTAAAACTTTATAGCTATGAACATAATTTTTTAACTCCTAGAACTCTTCAAGAAAATGGTGTAGTGAAAAGAAGAATCGTACACTACAAGAAATGATTAGAATCATGCTAAATGAAAATAGCATGGCAAAATATTTTTGGCCGAAGCCGTTGACACTATTTACTATATTGTTTATAGAGTTTCAATCGGTTGAAAGAAAACACAAAGTCCCCTATGAGTTTTGAAAAAACAGAATTTCAAATATCGGTTATTTAAAACTTTTGGTTGCAAATACTTTATTTTGAATACAGAAGAAAATTTTGAAAAAATTAATTTAAAATTCGATATTGGAATCTTTCTAGATTTTTCATCGACTAGAAAAAGTTTTTAAAATCTTTAACAAAAGAACTCTAGTCGTTGAAAAATCCATGCATGACACTTTTGATGAAACTAACCTTCTTGATCGTGAGAAATGTATTACTAATGATGTAGGATCGGAAACTCATTTTAAACAAATAACTATTCAAGACCAAAATTAGGAAGTTCCAAGAAATGAACACTCATATAGCTCATCAATCAAAATGGACAAAGATGATCAAGGTACTTCCATAAACATTACAAAATATCGAGGTATGAACGGATCTCTTCTTTACTTAATCGCAAGTAGACTCAATATTATGGTTAGTGTGTGATTATGTACTATATTTCAACACAATACTCAAGAATCACACGTTAGTGTCATAAAACGAATTTTAGATATTTTAATGGCATTAAGACATTACGTCTATGGTATTCTAAAAGCACCCAAAAGTGGGATATTGTATTAGAATTTGAGAATAAGGAAAATTAGTCGATATTCTCATTAAACCTCTTAACACTTGATTAGACTTTCATATATATAAAGAGGTTTGAGAATTATCATTGAATGTGTAGTATGTGGCTAAATTGAATTCCTGCTAAATGTTCTTATTGATTCTATATCAATAATTGGTTGGAATGTATATAAATTTTACCTAAATGATTATGCTTTCGTCATTTCATCACTTATGCTTTGATTATTATTGTACTATGCATGTGATGATTATCCTCTTATTTAAACTTGTACATATTTGGCATCTTGTGCTTAATTGAGGAGGAATATATTACCATTTTTTTTTTGTTGAGTTAAAGATTTGATCTTATAAACCATACTATTCATCTCATATGTGCTATCGTATAAGGGAAAATTGTGTTTTGATCTTAAATACTATACTTTTTGGTTTATGTCAAAAGGGAAAAATGAAGTGAGATGATTATGCATGTTTTGTATGCTTAGAGTATCTGAAAAAGGGGGAAAGATGGAAAATCATTCATATGCTTTAAATATGTAGTTATTGATTTGTAAAAAAAAAATAGGGGGAATGTGAATTACATGATATATTTATGATATATATTCATTTAACAATATGATATCAATTGTTCAATCTTACCTTGCAAATCATCTTATTTTTCATAATTAAAAAGGGAGAAATTGTTGACCTATGGTTTATTTCATCCTTAATATTTTGATCATAACAAACAAGATTAATATTGTTTCTAAAAATTAATTTTGAGTGATGATAGTTCAATGTTAAAATCAATCGAGCATTGTATAAGGATCGGTGCTCCTTGTTGTAAGTCACCGTGCGAGTCATATTGATGTTTCGTAAAGCTCAATAGCGTAGGTCGTGTTAAGGTCCTTTAAAGCTCAATATTATATAAGGATCGGTGCTCCTTGCTTGTAAATCATCGGAAGCATTTTGTAAAGGGTTGAATTGCTCCATAAGTCAATTAACATAGTGAGAAAGACTTTGCTCGTGTCGGAGAGCTTGGTAACGGGGGACGTAGATCATTGCATTGGATCGAACTTTTGTAACTATATTGTTTGCACTCTCTATCCCTTTTTACTCAACACTTTCACTTTGTGCAAATTATATCGTCTCACTTATTTTCTTACTTTTGTTTAGTTGTTTTCGTTTATTTGCACTTATTATTTGATTGATCTACTCGCTTGAACTAGTTTACAATTATTAATTTATCAACGTGTTTTTAACTTACGTGATTTTAGTTAATTATTCGAAAAAGTTTTAAAAACGAATTCACCCCTCTTGGTTAGCCAATCTTAGGCTTTCACTATCTTCATATGAAAGTGTTTGCTATTGATTATGAGTTGTGTGAGAATGTTGTTCATGATGTGTTATGCGTTTTGAAAAAGTTTGATTGTTCTATGTTCATAGCATTACGACCGGGGTGTTTTGGGAAACTAAAATCTATTTTTTCTCGAGGACGAGCAAAAGTTAAGTGTGAGGGAATTTGATAAAAATATAAAATGCATATTTTTTTCTCCTTATTTTATGCGTTCGTATGATTGTTTTGTGCCAAAATGTACTTATTAATATCATATTTTGATTTAGATGACAATTTAATAGAGAGGCGTAATTTGAAAGAAATAGGTAAAAATGGACCAAAGTGAAAGGAAATGAAAGTTCAAGAACTTACGTGCAAATACACAAAATTTGTGTCGAACCAAACGACGAAGATTTGAGAGTACTATGAGTCAATTGGTTGAAAGAAAATGTCAAAGGATGAAATATCGTCAAAGTGTGATCACACATTAATTTCCAATTGAAAAGTTGGCCCTAGAGGTATTCAGGTAAGTGAACGACCTAGGTGGTCCTTCCTGCTTCTGCTTGCCTCGAGCCTGATCTTGTAGCAAGTTCGGTTCGTGTGGCCTCTTAAGTTAGGGCTTCTTGGAGTTCGGGCTAGCCTTCATTGCCTCCTCCATATTGATGTACTTTTCACCTCGGGTGAGGAGCTCGGTCACTGACTCCGAGGGTATCTTAGATAAAGACATCCTGAAGGCTTCACACCTTACTCCATATGTTAGAGCTGAAACAGCTGCTGTAATGTGAAGATCGGGTATCTGTAACATTTCTTTGTTGAATCTCGTTATGAAGTTGCGTAATGTCTCATTAGGACCCTAGCGGAGCTGCATGAGGGTGGCTGATGTCTTCTTGATGCGCTTATTGCTTGCAAAGAAGGCAGAGAACCTATTAGCAAGATTTGAGAATGATGCTATAAAGTTAGGCTCTAATGTGGTGAACCAATCACTGGCGGCATTGGTCAATGTTTGAGGGAAGGCCTTGCACATTACTGGATCTGATGCAACCTGTAGGTTCATGACATCTGTGTACACATTGAGATGGTTGATGAGGTCGATGGTCCCATCATACTCATTTATGTGGGGGAACTTGAACCTATCCGGGGGATATGAAAAAACCTCTGGCGTGAACAGTGTGTTAAGGATGAACCCCGTTGTTTCCCGGGTATTCTGTTGTAGTCCAGCCGTAATCCCATCTTGTATGATCCGAGCGAGTTCGCCCGAGTCCATAGTAACCAATCTCGAGGCCGAGGCTATTGGGGGTATGCCGATGCCCCAGATCCACCGTTTCATGGGCATCACGGGTATCCCAAGCTCGAGCATCATTTATGAAACCTTTCGGTTGGGCCAGTGTAGGTGCTGGGCCGGAGCCTAGGGAATATTTCATTGGCTCGGTAGTTAAGTCAGCGTTGCAACTTGATGACGGAGTTCTTCGAATGCTTTAGCGATAACCACTTCTGGCTGATGAACTGGTATTGCTATGACTTTTCTTGATGGACTGGAGGTTCTGTAACACGGGTTGGTTTGGAGCGGATGAGCTTGCAAGAAGAAGACTTGAACTTGTATTCACCATGACTTTTGGTAGGGCTTCTCATAGACGGCGCGAATAATGTTACCAAAAATCGCACCTATTGAATTATGAGTTTGACGACTGAGAATGAGCACGAATATTATCTTCCGATACCTGAAACAAAGGTGTTAAGATGTGTCATCGTCGCCCTTCCGATACTTAATTCAGAGAGAGAAATTTGAAAGAAGATATATGCTGAGAATATATGTGAAAACGTACCTAGATAATGATCCCATGTCCTATATTTATAGAGTTAGGTAGTGGTGCACTTCTAGTAGGACTTGGTTTGCCACATGTCCTTATCATTGGGACTTCTGCTTTGAAAACAGGTATTACATTGCATCTGTTGATTTATTCATAGTTTAATTAGGGGACCCAGCTATATAGACTCCTTTTGGACATAGGAGTCTTAACTTTGAGGTATTTTCACAAGCATAGGATTCATAGAATGTTGAATCGATCAATGCCTAAGAAGACGTTTTGAAATTGGCAAGGGAGACGCTCGAGGACGAGATAATCACAAAATCCCGAAGACTTCATCACTGTTTTACGTAAGTTTGGTATTTATGGTCCTCGAGATGCCCGATGACCATAACATGCCCGAGGACAATTGCCTTAAATTGGCGTAGTCAACTCCTCAAGACATTAAAAGCTCAGAATGACGCGAGTGCCCATAACAATAGCCCCCGTGAATTTTTTTTTTTTTTTAGACATTAACAATCATTTTGTTATATGTATTTCGACAAAGTACATATTAAGTTTCAATATATTTGACATTTATAAAACAACAACAACAATTCAAAACAATAATCATAGCATTATTGCCACCAAATACTCCTTAGTCAACCTCGTGAAATCATATTACATCAAAAAACTAAAGTCGTGTATTAAATAAATACAACAATGCTTCTTCCTCCTCTAGCCAAAAACTAGGACTCCTTCAACCTTGCAAACGACTGACATGAAGCTTCCCCTAAAGACCCTAATCAGGTAATAATTATGCAATAACCGACCTGAGGTTATCATGTCCTTAGGTGTAGATTATGGCCTCCTTTATATTGGTAATTCTCAACCTTAAAGTTACTTAAGGACTTACCTCCATCCAACTTCCATAGATCCCTTTTTTAATCCTACACTCAACCTTATAACTAATCAGGGATGGTCGAGTAAGAGCATTCACCTAATCCTTAGAGACTTCTACTTCCATATAGTCATCATTATCTAATGAAGACTAATCCTTCCGTAATTAGGATAATAGCTTAATAGTGAAGTCTTAAAAGGGACACAACTCTTAAGCTTTTGGGCTGGCCCATGATCCATTGCCATCCCAGTCCTACTAACGGAAAATTACAAAAAATCAGGTATATAGTTTACACCAATTCAAAATCAGAGGAAAAGTTTAATTGTTCAAAAATCAGGTATTTTATTTCACATATCAAAACCTAAATCTATCCAAACCCTAAAATAATTCATTTCTCTCACTCACTCTCTTACCATTTCTCTCCACCGCCCCCTCCAACTCTCTCCCTCGTCTCTCTGCCCTCCCCCTCCCCCTTGCAGCAGTGTCCAACTCGATGCTGCCGGCAGTAGTGTCCCGACTGCGTCACGCTACAGGATGGTGGCGATTCCATACTCGACTCAAGCTTTAATTGTCACACTGCATAAGCACAAGCCCAACGGCCTTATCTCAAAAGTTTGTCCCAATTTCTCCACGTTTTGAAGGTGTTAACACTGCAATTGATGATGTTGTTAAGCCTATTGATGTTAATTCACTTCACAAATATGCAATTGGGGTTCAAAGGATCATCGGTAACATGCCTATTGTTGAGGATGTTGGGCAATTGACTTCCAATTTTATCTCCGAAGCTACAGCCATTGAAACCCCTTCAAATCCTAATCTAGGTAACTATGCTTCCTCAAGTGACAAGATACCTCCACCAATGAATTCTACTCATGCTACCATAACTCTAGTTTCTGTGCCTCCAGTCAACAATTTGGTTAATCTTACCTCCAATTTTGAGCCCACTTCACGAATTCATCGGCTAATGAGTTTTGTTGCCTCTGTGGAAGCAAGTTCACATTTGAATCGAATCCAGTAGGCAAAAAATGTTGGGACCAATTCTATACCAGGTACTAGTTCACGCACTGTACCACTCGCCACCGGTACCTCGGTGTGTGGCATTCACGGGCGGCCTAATATAGTTGTTCCTATTGCTTCGGGTTCAACTACACCACATGTTCCATCTTCAGTTGCTCTTGGAGTTGCCCAAGCTCCTCGATCTTATGCGGTAGCTCTCAATTGCAAACTTGCGATTACATAGGCCGAAAGGAATCCGATGAAATCATTTGCGCACGTCCTTCATGCTCCTGAGGATTCCAAACATCGTAGTTTGGTATCTAAAGAACCATATATTCACCATGGTGGGCCTACAATATTCTTTGATAAATCAAATGAGCAGTTTCTGGTTGAGGCCTACAGGTTTACACTTTTAGGTAAATTTGTGCATAGTAAACCTTCTATAAGTAAGGTACGTGAAAATTTTATGCGTTTTGATTTTTTTGGTGATTATGAAATTGGTCTTATCGATGATGCTCACATTATTATTCATATGGCTCATAAGGATGATTATTCACGATTATTCCTCAAACCTACTTGGTATATTGATGGTTGTCCTATGCGTGTTTTTAAATGGACTCCTAGTTTTAGTCCACAATATAAGGTTCTTATTGCTCCTGTTTGGGTGTCATTTCCTTTACTTCCCATTCATTTTCTGGCTAAGAGTGCACTGTTCGCTATAGCTAAGACTATTGGGCTTCCACTTCGAATTGACGAAGCAACTTCGGATCTTCGGCGTCCTAGTGAAGCGAAGGTATGTATTGAGGTCGATTTGGAATGTAAGCTTCCTGATAGAATATGGATAGAGAGAGAAGATGAGAGGATATTGGTAGCCTGTTGTATATGATAAGTGCCAGATTTTTGCTTTCGTTGTAGACATTTTGGCCATTCGGATGAGAAGTGTTCTAGTGGTTCCCAAGTGTTGTTGACCGGAATTATAGGCCTAATCCGGTTTCAGGAAAGGATAAAGGCAAGGGTAAGGATGTCATGATCGTACCTCATCAGCGATGGACACCTATTAAGAGAAATCAAAGGAGACAAGTTGGTACTTCAGATGAGATCTCCCAGTCCATCCCTCAGATTGTTCCTATTATATCCACCAATGGTCACACCACTATTATTTCTTCATTGTAGACATTTGCTACACATATGGCTCTCACTTATTCTACTCCACCATCTATCATCAGCACTATTGCTACACAAACTACTACTTCTTTGCCACTAGACCATCCTACAGATGCTCCTCACAGGGTTGTTCCTCAGAGTTCACCAGTTGTTACATCATATGATCATTCAGGTATTCAGGCATCGGTTCCAATCAGTTGTACATCTATGACATTTACTTCTTCATACTTTGACCCTATCTTAAGGGATGTGCTCGAGAGGCCGCATGGTTTTAGTAGTATAGATATGTATGTTGTACATTGTCAGCAGAATACGTAGGCTCCTTTATCTACAAAGAAATTGGATTCAGGGGGGTTTCCTCAGGTTGAAGTGCATCAGCAGGGTCCTTTTTGTAGATCTTCTTCTGATGACTTAACGAGTCTGGCTGGTAGGACAGATGATGATGGATTTGTCCCAGTGAGTTGGAAGAGACATTCAAAAGTTACTGATACTTCACTACCCATGATGATGATGAGGTTTGACTTTATTCGTCGTTATCTGCATTTTGACACTGGGGTTCAGAATGAGTCGAATAAGATTTGGATTTTCTAGAATGTGGGTACTACCGTTACTATTATTGATGATCATACCCAGTTCCTACATGTAAGAGTTGTGGATCCCAGACTAGCACGACCTATTTACTTGACTTCTGTCTATGCTGTTTGTCAGGCCCATGTTAGGAGGGAATTGTAGGCAGGTCTTCACCACATTTCCCTCTCTATGGATGATCCTTGGCTTGTTGGAGGTGACTTTAACGTCATCACACATGTTGGTGAGCGTACTGGCCATAATCGTTACGATCATGGTTCAACTGATTTCTCTGATATGATGTTGGACTGTGGCTTAGAGGAAGCTGGCTTCTCTGGCTCTCAGTTTACCTGGACGAATGGCAGGGTCAGTAAAAGATTGGATATAGTCTTGATTAACTCTTTAGCTACAGACTTTTGTAGACACCTTACTGTGACTTATCTTAATCGTACCTCATCTGATCAATCACCTCTACTTTTAAAGTGGATTTCTGACGATGATTTAGGTCCTAGACCATTTAGATTCCTTAATGTGTGGACCAAACATCATGCCTTCTTAGCCTTTGTTTCTCAAAAGTGGCCACTCCCTACTCATCTTACAGGAATGGCTGCCCTCTAGTAGAAGTTCTTTACGCTGAAACAAGGACTAATGTGGTAGAATCAGCAGGTATTTGGTAATGTGTTCCAAAGAGTTAGAGACGCCGAGGAGAGGGTTGACCAAGCAGAGATTGATTTTGAGGTTGATCCTATACCGGAGCATCGTGACTTACTTCATCATGCACATGTTGATTTGAACCGGGGCTTAGCTATTGAGGAGGGTTTTTGGAAACAAAAAGTCGACTCTCGTTGGGTATGTAAGGGAGATCACAACACTAGATATTTTCATTCACTGGTACAAGGATCCGGATCAGATCTCGTATTAGGACCATCACGAATTAGACAAGGAAAGTTCTTACTACTCCAACAGATATTCAGAGCTCGACTATCTCTTTTTTCCAGGAATTATTATCCACCCCTTCACAGCCTCTGGAGCATATTTGTCCTGATATCGTACCTAGGATATTGACGGAGGCATACAATATGGCATTGAATCAATTTCCTTTGATTGATGAGGTACGTGAGGCTATTTTCAGTATTGATGCTAATAATACTGCAGGCCCGGATGGATTTTCATCATTGTTCTACCAACACTATTAGGATATTATCAAGGATTTGCTGCTACATCTATTGTTTTGCTTCCGAAGAAGGAGAATGCTTGCAGATGGACGGATTACTGCCCTATCAGCCTGTGTACGGTGTTCAATAAACTTATTACAAAGCTGTTGAACAATAGACAGAGCTCATTTCTATCTTCAATTATTTTCCCTCAGTAGAGTGGATTTGTCCCCGGTCGACTTATTGGGGACAATGTCTTGTTAACCCAGGAGTTTCTACACACGTTGGATAATAAAATGCGTGGAGGGAATGTTATGCTCAAGCTAGACATGGCTAAAGCATATGATCGTATGGATTGGGAATTTATTTATTCTATACTGGAGGCTTTTGGTTTTGACCAGCTGTGGATTGATCGGATCAGACGTTGTATATCGAAATGTCAATTCTCAGTGCTTCTGAATGGGCGACCATATGGTTCTTTTATTCATCGCAGGGACTTAGACAGGGAGATCCTATCTCTCCATCCTTATTTATTATTGTTGTGGATTACTTTTCTCGATTTCTTACTCGGAGGTTTTAGGCTTATCCTAGTTTGCAGTATCGACATGGTGGTAGTACTCTTGTCTTCCATCTTGCTTTTGCTGATGATAGTATTAAATTTACCAATGGACAGAAGAAGTCTATCAGAAGGGTCTTCGATTGTCTAGAACACTACGATGGGGTCTCTGGCCAACTGGTGAATAGAGACAATAGTGGTCTTATATTGCCTAAGCGAGCATCTGATATTCAGATACGAAGGCTAGTGACCTTGATTGGATTTTCACATCAGCGATAGCCGTTCACATATTTGGGTGTCCCTTTGTTTAAAGGGGCTAAGAGGAGTTTTCTTTATAATGACCTCATCATGAAGGTCAGGAGTAAGATTTCTGGATGGGCTTCCCACTTTCTTTCTCCTGGTGGTAGGATTACACTACTGAGGTCTGTTCTTTTCTCTATACCACTATATCTATTCCAGATTATGCGACCTCCTAAGGTCATTCTGAAAAAGTTGGAGAGTATATTTGCACGATTATTATGGGATACTAAGGATCATGTGCGTCGTCTACATGGCGAAGTTGGAAGGCGATTTGCTTTCTTGTTGATAAGGGAGGCATGGGATTTAGGTGATTACAGGATATGGTAGACACATTTTCATTGAAGCTATGGTGGTTTTTCAGGTCTCAAAGTTCTCTTTAGGCTCAGTTTCTACTGGGCAAATATTGTAGAGGGACACATCCATATCTTGTAATAGTTCCTCACTTGGAATCTCCTATTTGGAAGAGACTGAAGAGATTTGGACCATGTGCCGAGACACACATTGTTTGGCTCCTTGGGATAGGACATATCTTCTTTTGGCATGATTGTTGGATGTGTGATTCTACATTGGCATCCAGTTTCCCACACAGACAGCACACATCGCGAGGGTACATGACTTTTTCAATAAGACTGGATGGGATTTTGGGCGATTGTTACAGGCGCTTCCATCAGTTATGGCAGAGCAGATTGCGGCCATCCCACTATATCTTGATGTCTCGGATCATATTTTCTGAAGGGTTACATCAGATGGTAGATTTACCACTAAATCAGCGTGGCAGCTGATCCGCGCTAGTAGACCAGTGCAAAATTCATTTCGCCTAGTATGGAGCCTGGTGTGCTGTCGTAGGCACCCAAAAATAGTCCTTAAACCTCTAAAACTAATGTAGTAGTAGAAGTAAGGGTCGATCCCACGAAGAGTGTGTAATTCAATAGTTTATGCTTCGTACAATGATTGTGGAGTTTTTGTATGTAAACAATTGTAAATAACGCAATTAATAACAATGAAAACTAAATTAACGAAAATAATCAAAAGACTAACCTTGGTCCAAGTCATTGTCCACCTTCGGAAATCCACAATTGATCATAGATGCAAGGATAATTCAATTCATATTTTGAATATTCACCGTTGGAATTAATTTCCTATTTCTCCTTAATTTTAGTTAGTTAGAAACCAGCGTTCTAATTAACCCTAATTATTAAATAACCCCAGACCAGCGCTCAAAATTCAATTTAATAACAGCTTTACACAATAGAGAAATCGATGAACTAGATAACACAAACACCAGCGGTTGTGTTCAATCTATTTAAACATTCTTTTTAAGATTCAATAACCTCTATCGCAGAAAATCATCAAATCCTAGTGCTTCACAAGTTAAAGGGATCAAACAATTACGGATTTGATATTTAACTTAGCAGTAGATTGTAACGAATAATAAACTAGTAGGCCTCCTAGCAATTAAACATAACAATCATAGAAATAAGTGTAGAAAAATATTCAATACTCAAAAACATGAATTAAATTAAGAAAAACCATTTAGATCTCACAATATGTGATTCCGAGACTTCAATCTCCTTCGACCAAGTGTAAAAGTTTAGTTACAATTCATGAATATAAGAGAAAAATAGAGAAGAATAGAGTTGGGAGGCGTTCTCCACGTTCTGGTTGTGTTCTAGGGTTTATAAAGTGTAGAAATATTTGTTTCCATAAGTGTTTGATTGAAATTAGGAAACCAGAATTTTCGTCCCGGAAATGAACCATGCGGCCGCATGGTTTAGAGGCTTGCGGCCGCAAGGAATAAGTGAAATCAGCACTTTAACTCTCGGGAATGGTCTATGCGGCCGCATGGAATTAAAGGCTTGCCGCATGGTTTTACGAAACTTCCTCCGGACAGCTTCTAGTATTTTGGACATAACTTCTTCTACCGATATCCGATTGAAGCGATTCAAGATGCGTTGTAAAGATAACTCAAAGGGATAAAACTTTTATTCAGAAACCATCTTCAAATTCGATCATTTACCATGTCCAAAATTGGTCTCAATATGAGGCTAAAAACCGATGCAAAACTTTTCAGCTTGAAAGTTGATCTGTGAAAATATCTTGGTCATATTTCATCCCTTTGAATCCTTTCTTCATCCAATTGACTTCTAACACTCTCGAATCTTCATCACAAGGTTAGAAATAAGTTTAGAATATTTGCACTTTAGTCCTTGAACTTTCACTTTCTTCCATTTTGGTCATTTTTCACATATTTCTTCCAAATTATGTCATATCCATAGAATTGCCACCTAAATCAAAATATGAGCGTAATGGGTACATTTTGGCACAAAATAAACATACGAGCGTATAAAATAAGGAGGGAAAAATATGTATTTTACATTCCTATCAAATTCCCCCACACTTAGCTTTTGCTCGTCCTCGGGCAAAACTCAAATTTAATTTCCCAAAACACTAGGTCATAATGCCAAGAACATAGAACTATCAAACTTTTTCAAAACACATAAAATATCATGAATAAACATTTCACACAACTCATAATCAATTAGCAAGCATTTTCATATGAAGATGGAGTAAACTAAACATGTAGACCCTCACGGATATAAGCACTCAACTCTCATGTGTTTAAAAGGGTAAGCGTTTCGCTCAAATTCATTCCAATGGAGATGTTCTACCATATGCTTGCATATTTTCTCATTCGCCACCACTTAGATCACATGCTTTACAAGAATCATAAGGGCTTTTCAAAGGTTGTAATGTGGCTTATGGTCAAGATGGGAAATATTTGGGTATGTGACTCAAGAGCCATCGAGACTAGTGGAGTAAAGATAAATAGACTTAGCTCAAACATATACATAAAACATGTAAACCAGCCACTCCACATGATAGCTTCATCATTTTTGCATCTATCCCACACAAACCGAACTCCTTTTGAGATGTAGGAAGAGTTATGAATATAGATCTTGTTCACATTAAAATCACTCTCCTTCATCACTTTTTTTTCTCTTTTTCTTCAATCATGCATTTTTTTTTCATTTTTCTTCTTGTGTTTTTCTTGCATAACGTAAACTCCAAATTATACACCAATACTGGAACTCTCTGAATTGACATAGAAAATTTGTTCCAATTTACCAATAATAGCACCGCCATAAATCTTGATACCCCCACACTTATTTTCTTGCATACCCACACTTCTCATGACATTCAACAATACTCCACTAGCTCTAAGTCTTGGGTAAAGATATTGTTTTTTCAGTTTAAAGCTTGTAATGTGAGTTTATACAAAGAAAAGGCAATAAGGCTCAAATGGGCTCAACAATGGAAAATTCAATTACAAGGTTGGCTATTTGGCTAATGAAGCTCATTTATGTAATAAAGATGGCCTTAATCATGTTCGTGCATTCATGTATCAGTGTGATCTTGAAGAGAATCAATGCAAGTTCTAGAGAAACAAAACTATGGAAGAATATCACACATGAAAAGAAATAATGAGACTGTTATGGATGTATCAGTCTAAAGGCTCAAAAATCTCACTGACTTTTGTCTACAGAATTTAGTTACTACCATCCTCTAAGAAAATAACTCCACTAATCAACCCTAAGTTGGAGGATTATTCATTCAATCATGTTATGAGTTCTTCAAAAGCCTATCTAATTCTAGCAAATAGCATACACAACCAAAAACAATCATTTAACCTCAACTCTTCATCTTATAAAATCATGCAATTTTTTTTTTCAAAATTAACTCACTTAATCTAAATGCAATATAAATCTAAATCTCTCCCCCACACTTAAAACTTACATTGTCCCCAATGTAAGGTCCAATGCAAAGAAAATGGCAAATATAACTAAAATAAAAAATAGAATATGAAAAATAAAAACAAAAATAAAATGATAAAGGAACGAACTCCCCTTGGGTTGCCTCCCAAGTAGCGCCTTTGTTTATCGTCTTTGGCTCGACTCAATGTTTCTTTATTCAGCCCGGGTCTATCATAGTTGGTTTCGATCTTCCTTGCGGTGTACCAAGTCCATTGGGAATGATAACTAGGATTGTTCCTCCACCTTCATGGAATGTATACTTATAGTGACTGGGGTGAGGTTTCAAATCCGAAATGAGAGTCTGCAAAACAGAAAGTAGAGGTTTCTCATTAGAAATTGGTAATACAAAACAAGAACTATTACCTGAATGCTGTAGCTTTGGAAGATTATTCAATATTGCAATAGTTTCTTGTAACTCAGTGTTTAAGGCCAGCTCCTCTTTTTCTTGCCTAAGATGCTCAGTATTGACAGCTTTCCATTCTTTTTTTTTTGCAACAAATTCGAAAACATCATGTGCTAAATGATCAATCACATCAATAAAATGAACATGATTATTATTACACCGATATTTCATGGAATCATATATATTAAGTGTGATAGTTTTATCATCAAATTCCATGGTTAGTGTGTCATTATGAAAGTCCATTTCAGTTTTGGATGTCCTTAAGAACGGTCTTCCCAACAAAATAGGGAGAGTTTGATTACTACTGCCTGTATCAAGCACATAAAAATCAACAGGAAAAACCAACTCATTAACTTTCACGAGAACATCATCAACTACCCCCTTAGGATAGGCATTAGATTTATCAGCTAGTTGAATTATCACACCAGTGTCAATTAAATGTCCTAATTTCAAGGAAGTGTATACAGAATATGGCATGACATTAATAGATGCTCCGGAATCTAACATGACCTTCTCAAACTTAGTATTGTCTATCATGCAAGGGATAGTGAACAAACATGGATCCGTGTACTTTGCAGGAAGTTTATTTTGAATCATTGCAGATACCTTTTCTCCAACATTTACCCTTTCAATCCCTTCAATTCTATTTCCTTTTTACTTGTGCACAAGTGTTTCAAAATTTTAGCCTACCGAGGCACTTGTTTAAAACATATCAAAAAGTGGAATATTTACTCCACATTTACTAAAAATTTCGCTCAGCTCATCATGATCTCGTTCATACTTCCTAGATCTTACTAAAGTTTGAGGGAAAATGGGGTACATGTTTACAATCAGAAAGAGGAGAAAATTACGCTCAGCTACCTCACGTATCGTTGATCACTCACATTTTTGCTGTGATATATTCCTTATTTGTTTCCATCGATGATGTAAGGGTACCTTCACTGGAGCTTCAACCTCATCTCCACTCCTCAACATGATTGCACTTACATCTTCTTTTGGATTTATCACTGTTGGAGATGTCAATTTTCCCGTATTCTGTGACTCCAACCTACCGACCGCGTTAGCCATTTGACACATTTGGTTCTGCCAAAACTTTGAATGCTAGCCCTTCTCTCATGTCGAAATTGTAAAGTGTTAGTGACAAAAGATTTAAACCATATCTTCTAAAGATATACTAGAGTTAGAAGTTTGGCTATGTTGATGTTTAGGAGGGTATGACTGATTATATTGCTAAAAATTCTGCCAATTTTGATTCATAGGTTGATTCACTTGTCGATTCCCAAAACTAAGATCTGGATGATCCTCCATCCTTGGTTGTACGTGTTTAAATATGGATCATAATTCCCCTATGGTTGTCCAGGAAAACTATCGGCTGCATTTAAGTGTTCAACGGATTCTTCTTAAAGTGTTGGACACATATCAGTTGGATGGCTACCCTACAAAATTGAACAAATTCACAAGTCTTTGATTTTTGCATAGTACCTACAGCATTTGACAAATAAGAGTAGTTAGACTCGCAAGTTGTTTTTCAATGGACGAAACATTTACCTCATTAACATGTATAGATGGCATGTCGAGTCTAGTGCCGAATTGTTGAGAATTGACGGCCATATTTGCAATCAAGTTTCTTGAGTAGAAGATTGAGTTATGGGCATAAAAACTATTCAAGGAACTAAAAAAAATCTGAAAAACAAGGTAAAAAGAGAACTAGAATATCCCCCTCCCTTCCCCCCCCCCCCCCCCAAAAAAAAAAAAAAAAAAAAACAAAAAAACAAAAAAAAAAAAAAAAAAAAAAACCAAAACAAAAAAAAACCCCCAAAAAAAAAAAAAAAAAAATAAGAAAAATAAATAAAATTCTATGTTAAAATTCCTAAACAAACAATAAATAGCATAAACCTAAAAACTTTCATTTTTTTATTTTTTTTCAAAATAAAATATAAAACAACTGAAGGAGCACAAAAATAAATTAACACAAACTCCCCGCAACGGCGCCAAAAAAAAAAAATTTTGGGTGTGCTGTCGTAGGCACCCAAAAATAGTCCTTAAACTCGAAAAACAAATGTAGTAAGTGGAAGTAAGGGTCGATCCCACGAAGAGTGTGTAATTCAATAATTTATGCTCCGTACAATGATTGAGGGTTTTTGTATGCAAACAATTGTTAATATCACGATTAATAACAATGAAAACTAAATTATCGGAAAATAATCAAAAGACTAACCTTGGTCCAAGTCAATATCCACCTTCGAAAATCGACAACTGATCATAGATGCAAGGAAAATTCAATTCATATCTTGAATATTCACGTTGGAATAATTTCCTATTTCTCCTTAATTTAGGTAGTTAGCAACCAGCGTTCTAATTAACCCTAATATTAAATAACCCCAGACCAGAGCTCAAGATTCAATTTAATAACAGCTTGACACAATAGAGAAATCGATAAAACTAGATAAACACAAAACACCAGCGGTTGCATTTAATCTATTTAAACATTCTTCTTAACATTCAATAACCGCGTATCGCCAGAAATCATCAACCTAGTGCTCCAACAAGTTAAAGGAATCAAACAATTACGGATTTGATATTTAACTTCGCGGTAGCTGTGAACAACGAATAATAAACTAGTAGGCCTCCTAGCAATTTATTAAAACATAACCAATAATAGAAATAAGTGCAGAAAAAATATTCAATACTCAAAAACATGAATTAAATTAAGAAAAACTATTGAGATCTCACAATATGTGGTTCCGAGGCTTCAATCTCCTTCGACCAGTGTAAAAGTTTTAGTTACAATTCATGAATTCTAAGAGAAAAATAGAGAAGATAAAGTTGGAGAGGTTCTTTCCACCTTTGTTTGTCTCCTAGGTCTATTTATACTTCCTTACACGTTCTGGCCAATTTGGAGTCTTTTTCTCGAGTTTTCGCGGTCCCAAATAATAAAAAACCTAAAATCTATTGCGGCGGCGGCGCTTGAGCGCTATCGGAGAGCGCTTGAGCGCTAGAAATCTGTCCACTTTGCGTCCGCGCTTCAGTATTGTTCATCATAATAACTTTCTCTTCCGATGTCGCGATTGAGAAGATTCAAGATGCGTTAGAAGGATAAACACTCAAAGGGCTACCATATAGATGTTTATTCAGAGAAAATGTTCCAACTCGATCGTTTACCTTGTCAAAAACTGGTTTCAATGTGAGGTTGAAAACCGATGCAAAACTTTCAGCTTGAAAGTTGTATGTGAAAATGCTGGCCATATTTCATCCCTTGAATCCTTTCTTCATCCAATTGACCTCTAACACTCTCGAATCTTCCTCAGCCAAGGGTAGAAACAAGTTTAGAATATCTGCACTTTAGTCCTTGAACATTCACTTTCTTCCATTTTGGATTCAGTTTTCACCTATTTCTTCCAAATTACCATATCCATAGAATTGTCACGTAAATCAAAATAATGGATGAGCTATTGGAGTATATTTTTAGCACAAAAAATCATACGAAGCACATAAAAAAATAAGGAGAGAAAAATATGCATTTTACATTACTATCAAATTCCCCCACACTTAGTTTTTGCTCGTCCTCGGGCAAAACTCAAATTTAATTTCCCAAAACACCAGGTCATAATGCCAAGAACATAGAACCATCAAGCATTTTCAAAACACATAAAATATCATGAATAAACATCCCACACAACTCATTATCAATTAGCGACCATGTTCATATGAAGATGGAGTAAAGATAAACATGTAGACCCTCACGAATATAAGCACTTAACTCTCATGTGTTTAAAATGGTAAGTGTTTCGCTCAAATTCATTCCAATGGAGATGTTCTACCATATGCTTGCATATCTTCTCATTCGCCACCACTTAGATCACATGATTTACAAGAATCATAAGAACTTTTCGAAGGTTGTAATGTGGCTTATGGTCAAGGTGGGAAATATTTGGGTATGTGACTCAAGAGCCATCGAAACTAGTGGAGTAAAGATAAATAGACTTAGCTCAAATATATACATAAGACATGTAAACCAACCACTCCACATGATAGTTTCATCATTTTTGCATCTATCCCACACAAATCGAACTCTTTTTTTAGATGTAGGAAGAGTTATGAATATAGATCTTTTTCACATTAAAATCACTCTTTTTCATCACTTACTTTCTTTTTCTTCACTCATTCTTTTTTTTCCTTCTTTTCCTTGTATTTTTCTTGTACAATGTAAATTCCAAATTATACACCAATACTGGAACTCCTTGAATTAACATAGAAAATTTGTTCCAATTCACCAATAATAGCACTGCTATAAATCTTGATACCCCCACACTTATTTTCTTGCATACCCCCACTTCTCATGACATTCAACAATACTCCACTAGCTCTAAGGCTTGGGTAAAGATATTGTTTTTCCAGTTTAAAGCTTGTAATGTGAGTTTATACAAAGAAAAGGCAATAAGGCTCAAATGGGCTCAACAATGGAAAATTCAATTACAGGGTCGGCTATTTGGCTAATGAAGCTCATTTATGTAACAAAGATGGCCTTAATCATGTTCGTGCATTCATGTATCAACGTGATCTTGAAGAGAATCAATGCAAGTTCTAGAGAAACAAAACTATGGAAGAATATAACACATGAAAAGAAATAATGAGACTGTTATGGATGTATCAGTCTAAAGGCTCAAAAATCTCACTGGCTTTTGTCTACAGAATTTAGTTACTACCATCCTCAAAGAAAATAATTCCACTAATCAACTCTAAGTTGGAAGATCATTCATTCAATCATGTTATGAGTTCTTCAAAAGCCTAACTAATTCCAGCAAATAGCATACACAACCAAAAATCTTTTAACCTCAACTCTTCTACTTATAAAATCATGCAATTTTTTTTTCAAAATTAACTCACTCAATCTAAATGGAACCTAAATCTAAATCCCTCCCCCACACTTAAAACTTACATTGTCCCCAAAGTAAGGTCCAATGCAAAGAAAATGACAAATATAACTAAAATAAAAAATGGAATTCGAAAAATAAAAACAAAAATAAAATGATAAAGGAACGAACTCCCCTTGGGTTGCCTCCCAAGTAGCGCCTTTGTTTATCGTCTTTGGCTCGACTCAATGTTTCTTTATTCAGCCCGGGTCTATCATAGTTGGTTTCGATCTTCCTTGCGGTGTACCAAGTCCATTGGGAATGATAACTACGATTGTTCCTCCACCTTCATGGAATGTATACTTATAGTGACTGGGTGTGGTTTCAAATCCGAAATGAGAGTCTGCAAAACAGAAAGTAGAGGTTTCTCATTAGAAATTGGTAATACAAAACAAGAACTATTACCTGAATGCTGTAGCTTTGGAAGATTATTCAATATTGCAACAGTTTCTTGTAACTCAGTGTTTAAGGTCAGCTCCTCTTTTTCTTGCCTAAGATGCTCAGTATTGACAGCTTTCCATTCTTTTTTTGCAACAAATTCGAAAACATCATGTGCTAAATGATCAATCACATCAATAAAATGAACATGATTATTATTACACCGATATTTCATGGAATCATATATATTAAGTGTGATAGTTTTATCATCAAATTCCATGGTTAGTGTGTCATTATGAAAGTCCATTTCAGTTTTGGATGTCCTTAAGAACGGTCTTCCCAACAAAATAGGGAGAGTTTGATTACTACTGCCTGTATCAAGCACATAAAAATCAACAGGAAAAACCAACTCATTAACTTTCACGAGAACATCATCAACTACCCCCTTAGGATAGGCATTAGATTTATCAGCTAGTTGAATTATCACACCAGTGTCAATTAAATGTCCTAATTTCAAGGAAGTGTATACAGAATATGGCATGACATTAATAGATGCTCCGGAATTTAACATGACCTTCTCAAACTTAGTATTGCCTATCATGCAAGGGATAGTGAACATACCTGGATCCGTGTACTTTGCAGGAAGTTTCTTTTGAATCATTGCAGATACCTTTTCTCCAACATTTACCCTTTCAATCCCTTCAATTTCTATTTCCTTTTACTTGTGCACAAGTGTTTCAGAAATTTAGCATAACGAGGCACTTGTTTAAACATATCTAAAAGTGGAATATTTACCTCACATTTACTAAAAATTTCGTGTAGCTCATCATGATCTCGTTCATATTTCCTAGATCTTACTAAAGTTTGAGGAAAATGGGGTACATGTTTATAATCGGAAAGAGGTGGAAACTTACGCTCAGCTACCTCAGTATCGTTAGGATCACTCTTTTTTGCTGTGATATATTCCTTATTTTCTTCCATCGATGATGTAGGGGCTACCTTCACTGGAGCTTCAACCTCATCTCCACTCCTCAACATGATTGCACTTACATCTTCTTTTGGATTTATCACTGTTTGAGATGTCAATTTTCTCGTATTCTGTGACTCCAGCCTACTGACCGCGTTAGCCATTTGACTCATTTGGTTCTCCAAACTTTGAATGCTAGCCCTTCTCTCCTGTTGAAATTGTAAAGTGTTAGTGGCAAGAGATTTAACCATATCTTCTAAAGACATACTAGAGTTAGAAGTTTGGCTATGTTGATGTTTAGGAGGGTATGACTGATTATATTGCTGAAAATTCTGCCAATTTTGATTCATAGGTTGATTCACTTGTCGATTCCCATAACTGAGATTTAGATGATCCCTCCATCCTTGGTTGTACGTGTTTAAATAGGGATCATAATTCCTTTGTGGTTGTCCAGGAAAACTATCGGCTGCATTTACGTGTTCAACGGATTCTTCTTGAAGTGTTGGACACATATCAGTTGGATGGCCTACAAATGAACAAATTCCACAAGTCTTTGCTGTTTGCATAGTACCTACAGCTATTTGACAAATAAGAGTAGTTAGACTCGCAAGTTGTTTTTCAATGGACGAAACATTTACCTCATTAACATGTATAGATGGCATGTCGAGTCTAGTGCCAAATTGTTGAGAATTGACGGCCATATTTGCAATCAAGTTTCTTGAGTAGAAGATTGAGTTATGGGCATAAACTATCAAGGAAACTAAAAAAAATATGAAAAACAAGTTAAAAAGAAACTAGAATAAGAAAAATAAATAAAATTCTATGTTAAAATTCCTAAAAACAATAAATAGCATAAACCTAAAAACTTTCATTTTTTTTATTTTTTTTCAAAATAAAATAAACAACTGAAGGAGCACAAAAATAAATTAACACCACTCCCCGGCAACGGCGCCAAAATTTGGTGTGCTGTCGTAGGCACCCAAAAATAGTCCTTAAACCTCGAAAACTAATGTAGTAGTGGAAGTAAGGGTCGATCCCACGAAGAGTGTGTAATTCAATAGTTTATGCTCCGTACAATGATTGAGGGTTTTTTGTATGCAAACAATTGTAAATAATACAATTAATAACAATGAAAACTAAATTATCGAAAATAATCAAAAGACTAACCTTGGTCCAAGTCAATATCCACATTCGGAAATTCACAATTGATCATAGATGCAAGAATAATTCAATTCATATCTTGAATATTCACCGTTGGAATTATTTTCCTATTTCTCCTTAATTTTAGTTAGTTAGAAACCAGCGTTCTAATTAACCCTAATTATTAAATAACCCCAGACCAGCCCTCAAGATTCAATTTAATAAACAGCTTTAAACAATAGAGAAATCGATGAACTAGATAACACAAACACCAGCGGTTGCATTTAATCTATTTAAACATTCTTCTTAAAATTCAATAACCTCTATCGCAGAAAATCATCAAATCCTAGTGCTTCGCAAGTTAAAGGGATCAAACAATTACGGATTTGATATTTAACTCAGCGGTAGATTGCAACGAATAATAAACTAGTAGGCCTCCTAGCAATTAAACATAACAATCATGGAAATAAGTGCAGAAGAATATTCAATACTCAAAAAACATGAATTAAATTAAGAAAACCCATTTAGATCTCACAATATGTGATTCCGAGGCTTCAATCTCCTTCGACCAAGTGTAAAAGTTTAGTTACAATTCATGAATATAAGAGAAAAATAGAGAAGAATAGAGTTGGGAGGCGTTCTCCACGTTCTGGTTGTGTTCTAGGGTTTATAAAGTGTAGAAATATTTGTTTTCCATAAGTGTTTGATTGAATTTAGGAAACCACAATTTTCGTCCCGGAAATGAACCATGCGGCCGCAAGGAATAAGTGAAATCAGCACTTTAACTCTCGGGAATGGTCTATGCGGCCGCATGGAATTAAAGGCTTGCGGCCGCATGGTTTTACGAAACTTCCTCCGGACAGCTTCTAGTATTTTGGACATAACTTCTTCTACCGATATCCGATTGAAGCGATTCAAGATGCGTTGTAAAGATAACTCAAAGGGATAAAACTTTTATTCAGAAACCATCTTCAAATTCGATCATTTACCATGTCCAAAATTGGTCTCAATATGAGGCTAAAAACCGATGCAAAACTTTTCAGCTTGAAAGTTGATCTGTGAAAATATCTTGGTCATATTTCATCCCTTTGAATCCTTTCTTCATCCAATTGACTTCTAACACTCTCGAATCTTCATCACAAGGTTAGAAATAAGTTTAGAATATTTGCACTTTAGTCCTTGAACTTTCACTTTCTTCCATTTTGGTCATTTTTCACATATTTCTTCCAAATTATGTCATATCCATAGAATTGCCACCTAAATCAAAATATGAGCGTAATGAGTACATTTTGGCACAAAATAAACATACGAGCGTATAAAATAAGGAGGGAAAAATATGTATTTTACATTCCTATCAGAGCCCTATCATACCTCCTACCATTTCGTTCTTCTGTTGGAGATTTTGGCATGACTTAATACAAGTTGATGTCATTATTCAGAGGAGGATAAGCAGTCAGCGGCCTCTCGATGCCAGTGTTGTTCAGAGATTGAGACCATCACTCATATTTTTACTGGTAACAGCATTTCAAATCATATTTGGCAACATTTTGGGGTTTTATTTCAGATTACCATGAGTGCATGAGAGAGTGTCAGACAGAGATTTCTGAGATGGAGGTATTCTGGACAGTTTGCTAGGATCTGGCACATTCGTATCATTATTCCTCTTTTGATTTTCTGGTTTTTTTGGACCGAGAGAAATGATGCTAAAAACAGGGACATATGTATGAGCTCGAGACGGATCATCTGGAGAGTATATCGTATGATATCATTCCTCCATATTGGTAGATTATTTCGGCCGTTACATTGGCGTGACGACATGCAGCTTGCTCCACTTTTTGGTATTTCTTTAACTCTGCCTTCATCTCCTCCCCCTACTATGGTTTGGTGGCGCACTCCATCAATTGGATCTATCAAGATTAACATCGATGGTTGCGTCAAGGATGAGTTTGCGAGTAGGGGATGCATCATCAGAGATCACACATGAAACTGTATCAGGTCCTTCTCGGCTTCGTATGGACAGTATATGATACTAGATGCGGAACTTAGGGCCATTCGCGATGGGATACTACTGGCTAGAGATTTTGGTTTGTCAGATATTTGGGCTGAGGCATACTCGACTGTGGCTATTCACTACATCACCAGAGGTGGCGGACCGTGGCATATCCAGGAGATACTCAGACATATTGCAGATATTATTTCCTTTGACAGAGATATGGTTTCCCACATCTTCAGGGAGGTGAACCAAGTTGCAGATGCTCTTGCTTCCTAGGGTTGGCATCGTCGTAGATACTAGAAATATGGACCAACCGACCTACCACGACATATAAGAACGCTTGTTCAGATTGACAGTTATGGTATTCCCAGCTTTAGAGTTAAGTGTTTGAATTTTACTTTTACTTTTATTTTTGCTTACAATTATGTTTTTTGTAAGGGATGTAGTACTCATCTTTTATTGCTTCCTATTATTCTTTACTTTCACTGTAAGGAAAGTAGTACTTCCTCATTTATTGACGTTCTTAATATCATTTGTAACCACGGTATTCCTCCACAACAAGTGATGACATATTAATAAAATATCAGAGGTACAACTTTCCTTCCACTAAAAAAATCGAAACCCGATGCTCGAGGTCCCAGTCATGGGATCTGGCACCATCTTCCATGAATTTTCCCCTAGGTTAAATATAGCTAGTTTCCATTGATTCTGATGCTGCTAACATATACAAAATGATACAATTTAGAATGTATTTTTCTTATTTACTCATTCAAATGGTGTCTTCAATAGTTGCAGAGTGGAGTTGTGGTGATGTTGTTGTATCCGGGTGCGGTTGTGGTGTTTTGATGCTGGTTGTAGTGGTGTTTGACTGCATATGTGGTGTGTGGTGGGTTCAAATCTGGTTGGTGGTGGTGTTGATAGTCTGTGGTTGGAGGCATGGGTCTGTGGTTTTTGACCAGTCGTGGAGTGTTTGGTAGGTTGGTAGGTTCAGATCTCGTTTGATGGTGGTGCTGATAGTGGCGATGTTGTGCTCGTGGTGTTGTATTGTTGTTGTTGTTGGTGATGGTGGTGGTGCTGGTGGTCGTAATATAATCTGTGACCTAAAAATATAATTCGTGACCAACCATTTTTTATCTGTGACCAAAAATTATATAATCTGTGACCGTGAAAAAATGTGTGACCAATTAATTTGAAAATATGTAACTGTGTGATATATAAATTTTGATCTGTGACCAACTAATGTTGAAAAATGTGACTAACGAAATAACTATGACCTACAAATTTTTTGAATTGTGACCGCCGGAATAATTGTCGGAATCGGAGCAGTCATCGAAACGGTCGCCAAAATAGTCCCCGGAATAGTAGGGGTGGCGGAGTTGGGATGAGTTAATTATATTATTTAATAATTAATTAATACAAATATTTTTAATTAATAAATATATACCTGAATTTTACATTTTGAAACTTAACACTTGAAAATTGAATTGTGTCAAAGTTAACACCTGAATTTTAAATTTTTCCCCATACTAACCTGCTTCCCAAAATACTATGATACTATATGGGTGCAATTCTTACATGATTTTAAGCAAGATTTTGACTGTTGGAAATGTAGGTGGGTCCCTACGCCACCGTAATATTCATTCAACATGAAGCACATTACCATAAATGCCTTTCTCTCAAATAGAATAATTAAATGTCGAAAGGGTACGTGTGCAATTCTGTTTGGTTTGGTCAATAAGTGTGATTGCTAACATTGTATAACTGTAAATGATTTGCTTAAATTTTGCTAAAAATTGCTCCCAGAGGCTATATATATATAGACACATCGGCCTCACAATTTACATGACATTGTTGTTTATTTTTTGCATATACTCTCTCTCCACTTTTGCCGATTTAAGCACCAAAGATCCTACGATATCACATCTCTTAGCCTTAATTTGTTTCAGGTACTTGGGAGCTCAATTCATTGTCATCTAGTTTTGGATACCAAGCTCGGTCTCAAGCCTAACATATGCTGCCCACCATCAGGGCTGGTCCTGTGATTTTCGGGACCCGAGGCGAACTCCAAAAATTGGGCTCCCCAGAATCAACGTAAATGCAAAATCCAACAGTATATTATGCAACATATTGCTAACTTAAAACTGAACAGTAGAAAAACAATTCTCTTATTCCTTATCATCCACTTCACTAACACAGATATGTTTCATCGTTTCTTTTTCCTTATCACGTACTTCATTAACACAATTAGGTTTCATCACATCTTCACCCTTATCATCTACTTCATTAATTCAGATAGGTAGAATCACTACCTCATCCTCATTCAACTCATTCACAGTGTTATCTTTAAAGTATTTGTCCATATGGCTTGCTTGACTTTAAGTCAACAAAATTTCATTTTGTTTCCTTTCTCTCTTTAGAGCTCAAAACTCATATTTAGGAGGCATGGTATACGAGTCTATATCTAATGCCCAATGATTAGCTAAAAAATAATTACAAAATATCTCAATCATCTCACAATTAAAGCTTTCAATACAGTTTCTATGTGCGCCTGTGCAATTGATCATATATGCTACAATAACCATTCATATAAGTCAATCAGGTCACAATTATATAATCCGACCAGGCCACAATTATATAAGCCAACAATGCTTCAAACATTTTCAATATATTCAATATCATTAAGAATCTAAATTCACATTGAAATCTTGACGTAATCAAAATATATCTCAAATAAATTAATTGTCTATAAACAATAGAAAATGTAAAATAGAATTTCATAGCCAACTGAATGTCTGGAAGATACTCCTTTACAGTCAACTCTTTTTAGGTGAAAACTGAAAACAATAGCAAGATGCCAGTAAGTGCTCACTATTCAGTATAAACAAAATCAATTTCTAAACAAAATCCATCAAGCTTCAAATCTGAAATCACTATATGAAAAGGAAGTTGAACAAAAAAAATGTTATAAAGAAAATTACCTACTCGGAGAGTCAAAAATCAGAATCGGTTCGAACGTCAACCTGCTTAGAAATTGAATCAGTTGACGATCGACATTGAAGAGCGAATGGACGGCGTGGACCGCGTAGTTAGGGTTTTGAAAGAGTGAAACCTTTGAAATTCGAAGGGAATGAAATGAAAGGAGAAAAACAAATGGAACGAAAGTCAAGAGACTAGACTTGAGACGGGAGACGGCGATAGCACGATGGTTGTGGACCTGGGGTAGTATTGTAGAAAGGGAAGGAGATACTGAGCCAGTGTGCCATTCGTGTGTGTGTGTGTGTGTGTGTATTGGGCCAAATTGAGGCCCTCCGATTTTGGGCCAAACCAAAAGGAGGAAAAAAAATGGGGGGCAAAAAATAAGGCCTCCTCTAGTTTTGGACAAGTACAAGTACCCCTACATCAAAGAGTATGAAGGTAAAACATGCCCGATCAATCAACTTAATTCTCAATCTCACAACAAGATCTTTAAGTCCTATTTTCTTCCGCTTGTGTTCAAGTAGTTCTTAAAATCTTTTTACATTGGTGGTAATTTCTCTATTATTGCAGTAACATGAAATGACTAGCTGAGCTTCATCCATTCTGTATGTATCTTGTACAAAATAATTTGTTGCACTTGAATTTGAATCATCACTGTTTTAGAATCTTTCATTTTGAAGTCTAGGAATTTTTCAATCACGAATTTCTTCAAGCTAGCATCTTTCGTTTTGTACTTCTTTTTCAAGGATTTGCAATGTGATTTAGTTGTCATCACCAAACTTTATACTCGTAAAATGTGTTGACAAAATTGTTGAAAATATGATTTCTGCATAGTAAATTATTATGAATTCATGCATTAAATGTTGCTCGTTATTCAGGATTAGTTTCCTCTCATCAACGATTAGAGCATTTTTACTCAAGAATTTTATCGGATTTAGATTAGTGATAAAAAAAAATTTGTTGCCATATTCTAAAATACACTCTCGTAAATTTCTAAAACTTCTCCCAGTGATTATTAAGGGTATGACAAATATAGAAATGCATGCCAAAATCTAATAAAAAAATTTAGAATGTAAATTAGCACAAAAAATTAATAGTCTTAAGATTGTTTGTAAGAATAAATAAAAAAATAAAAAAAATTTGTCGTGCATTATTATATTCAATATCTAACCTTTGGTAACTAAAAAATCGACGAGCTTTTGACTTTCTCGAAAACCAATAAGAAGAAAATAATATAAAGAAATTGAAATTGTCAATGTAGGAGTTCGACTCTTTTTCCTTAAAACAATAATGCTCAGCAAGGTGCTGATAATTCATCGGCATTCTCTCAAGATAAAATGACATCGATTTGTAATAATATCACTTCAAATTACAAGACCAATGAACATCCTAATGTTATAATCTCTCTATATCGAGAGAGGACTTAAAATATGCAAACTATGATATTCGAAACTAAAATGGAGAACATGAAATAATGTAGGAAAGAAGAGTATTATTTTGTAAAATAAGATTTTGAATGAACAAATCCATGATTTTGGAGTCCTTTAGAGTCATGTGTCGAAGGACACAATTGCTGGAAGTTATGTACAGAAACTATTTAGACAAACAAGAACTGTCGATTCTAGAAGCAGTCACACGTGTCACTTACAAATAAGTTTGAAAAACTATAAATAATATAATTAAATATATAATTTTATCAAAATGTATACTATCTTGGGCCTTGGCCAAACGCAATTCCAAGCTCACAATCGGTCCAACTGATAGGCAGACGGCGACAATACACACATGTGGACTTTGGCCTAACCCACTAACATGTAAGCCTTCTCGCTTCTAAATAATATTGGTACCTCTAGGGTTCATACTTAAGTGTCAACCTTGAACAATGTAAAGTGGTTTTTAAACTTTAAGGCTATGTTTGATAGTCACTTTTTCCATGAAACTATGGAAAATGGTTGTTTGATAGGAACTTTTTACTTAGAATGGGAAAATGATTTCCATGTTACTTTAAAAAAAAAAAATCATTTTCTTTTTTGGCAATGGATACAAAATTTATCCACAATTGTAAAAAATATTATCATTTATATTAACAGTTTCCATATAAAACAAAGCCAAACGAACGCCAATTTTTTTTTTCAATTTTAATTTTTTTAGTTTTTAAGTTTTTTTGGCAATCTAAACAAATTTTATTCATTTAATTAACAATTTTCAAGAAAAACAAAGCAAAACGGACCAGATGAAAAATTATATCAATCAAACACACTTAATTAACATTTTCCACCCTACCAATCAAACGGACCCTAATTTTCAAGTGTTCCACACCAATTTTAATTCCAACTTATTACAACTTCAAGTGACTTCTAGTATTTTAATTTCTCTTTCACTTGAAATTGATTTTAAGAAAAATAAATATACTACGTTAATTTACTCCTCGAGTAGAACAATCAGTTGAAGAAATCTTAAGTCCGACTATTGAACCTACTTAAATAATTGATCAAACCAACTTTAATAATTACCAATGCCCAACAGAACCAACAATGGCGAAGTGATCCATAGCCAATTTTCTCCTTTCTTGGGGGAATGTGTCGTAATATGGTAGGGTCTAAAATTTTCCTCTTCACACGACTTACTTACCAGATTAGAGTGGAGACTGTTAAAAGTGCGGTGTGGTCCAAAGACCTTCGATTTTTGCCAAAGGGGGAGCACTTTTGCAGGGCACTTCAGTTTTACTTTCTCCGTTTCAGTCATTAACTTTTTTGTTTCATTCAGCGAGACGCTAATAGTAGCTCACGCCATTACCCTTTCATAGAATAAGGGTCCAGTTACAAATAGTTACATAACAGTTAGGATCCATTTTCTTTCCATGTTGGAGAGCATTAATTGCCACAAATAGGGATCTTGATGCAAAGTGTACATATATTTTCCTGAAGGATGCTTGCTTAGCAATGGGGATGAAACTTGCAACTCATTTGTCACCACCATCTACAAGCAGCTTCAAGTCGATAAAACTATCGTGAAATCCTAGGTTTCTCTGTATCCGACTCTAGTTAGCGATCAAGCCCTTCATAACTATCAACTTTTACATCCTGGAAATGAAAGAGAGACAATTTCTAGAAATCTTGTTTTCATAGAACAACATTCCTAATCAGTACAATGAAAACCCAATCTTTAACCTAAAATGTTCGTGTTAAGTTAAAAGGAACCATTGTTTCATGCTCATCTACAGCCTTATGGCATTGTTAAACTCGTATTGTCGGAATAACATGGCACTTACGACACTTATTTGCAATTTCTGAGATGCCTAAACAATTGTAGTTCAACATACACGTGATTAAGTTCAATGTAAATCATCCTTTCCCATTCATTTAAGGATGTCAACAAGCCGAGCCGGAAAAAAAAAAAGCTCGAGCCCAGCCCAGCCAACAAAAATGAGGCTTGACCCGAGCCTTAGCGGGCCGAGCCGAGCCCGAGCCGGCTTGGTCTTTTTTTTTTTTTTTTTGGCACCTTATAGGCTTATGTCGGATAACATGTCTTTCTATATATAAAAAGTGGCTATTAAACGGAAAATGTTGGTTTAACGGAAAAACTAACGGAATTTCTTGATTTAACGGAAAAACTAATGGAGTTTCCTATTTTTAACGGAAAATCTTTTTTCACCACCCCATATTTTCAAAATTATAATTAAATAATAATAATAATAATAATAAATTAGCTTTTGATAATTCCTTTAAACTAAAATATCTTGGAGCTAACTTATCCGAATCGACTTTTTCTCGAATCTGATTTATGTATCTAATTACGATTTATCCAACGAGACCAATATTCATATATTTACGATAACTCCATCAATATCTAAATATTTGACACAAATAAAATATAATTTGATAAATGTATCATTTAGTCCATAATTTTCAAAATATTAAAATATAGTATATAAAAATTGAATTATATTTTATGAAAATTTTCGGGGTATTACATTCTCACCCCCTTAAAATATTTTCGTCCTCGAAAATTTATCCGTCACTTACCAATACTAAGTCTAACACATGATATACATATATCATCGTAATACATATCATACTTTAGCGATAAAATGAATTGCATTATTACTTAAAAAAGAGTAAAGACTTAAGTCATGCAAAAAGTTTAAGCCTCCGTTTGTTTCTCATTAAAAACCCATAAAAATGAAAAATATGACCGTTATCCATCACATCAATCTATCAATTTTGAATTTCTATCTCTTGTGTGGTGTCCAGTAACGACTATATTTTTCATTTTCATTCTACATTAATGAGAATCAAATGGAGACTAAGTAAACTCATCATCTTACCCCTTAACATACCTTGAGTTTTCTGTTTGTGATTTTGGGTTGGAAATGACAGAAAGAAACACTTTATTTAATTATTTATCAATTACATAAACATTACATCATTAATTATTTAATTAACCAAAAAAATTACATCTTTATTAATAACAAATTAATTCTTAAACAAAACTATTAAATATAAACTAAGCAAACGTGCATTGCACGTTACTTACACCTAGTTAGATTTATAAATGAGTATCCATTATAACAAAGTAAGAAATCTTTTTAATGATCGATTTAAATTTTGTTACAAATTTTAGTAACCATTTATGAAATTAACTCAATTTTTAAATGTAATTAAGCAATATATATCACTAATAATTTCACTTAATATAGAATAATAAACATTTGTGTAAATGAGAAAATGCTTACTTTAAATATTTAGGTACTTAGAGTTTTAGAGAAATGAAAACAGTAATAAACTAATAATACAATAAATATTAAACAAACAAATATCACTCATTTTTCAAAATAATCTATGTGATACATTATGAGATAAATTTGTCACTTATAATTAGTTTATTAGTTTCATGATGAGTGAAATAAGTTGGCAATTTTTTTTTTTTTTTTTGCGGGCCGACCCGAGCCACACGGACCTGCCCGGCTTGGGCCGAGTCCTCAAAAATGAGGCTAGGTGGAACCGAGCCCGAGCCGGGCCCGGCTCAGGCTTTTTCCGAGCCGTGCGAGCCGCCGAGCTTTTTTGCCATCCCTACATTCATTTACTAGTTCACTATGAAGCCACGCCTAACAGATGCATCGCTCCAGGAGTAACTTGTGTCTGATTGCAAACGTGACAGGATATCATTCAGACAAATATCCTGCACATTCACGTAAAAAATGTTTTAGTGACAGAGTATTCGAAAGTTCTGTCAAATACATTACAATCCTGTGATCTCACTAGAACAAGTCAAAATATGGAATGGAAGTGTAGACCAAAAGTAATATGGCATCTTTCCAGAGGATTTAGTTGCGTTAAATCTATTGATAGCAATTAATGGAACGGAGTGGTGATAAAGATTCATCTAGCCGACTCCAAATTAATTCAGAACAAGCTTAGCTTCATCTTCTTGTCGTTTGTTTGTTCAAACATGAAAGTGTTACCTTTGAAGACGCCAAAGGATTGACAAGTCCATCATGATTCTGAATTAACGGTATGAAGCCAGATGGAAAATTTGTATTGATACTGTTTGTCAAGGATGGGGTGACAATAGGCTGTGAAGATGAAGCGTGATCCGAAGTTCCTACTGCAGTCTGTGTGAAAGTTTCTTGTTCCCTTAAACTTGTATCTGATCCTCTATTTGTATTGAGCAACATATTCCCCTCATCAAGGCCCAATTCAGACGAGGGCACCAATACTGACTGCAGTAATCCCAGCAAGTAGCTAGGATGCAAACTCAATCCGTTTCTCGTTGTCAACATCTGAAAAAGTGATGCATGTTATGGATTAAGCTCTAATCCTTATTTCCGAGAGCAAAAATAATCAAAAAAACGAGCAAAGCACGCACAAATTTACACTGGTTCACTCTCAATATGAGAGCTATATCGACTCCACTGCAGGTTTACACTACGAAGAAGAAGACTAGAACGGCGATCTCATGCCTCTCAATGTATGTCATACAAAATACAGCTCCCTAAAAATCATTTATATGCCGTAGAAATATTTGGGTGATTTAATACACTATAGAGATCCAATATACCCCTGAACAGGAAATACACCTAAACTTACAGTTGAGGGATAAGTGTACAATATAATTAGGTTCCACTCAGTCCAACAACATGCGTAAAATTTTTGTACACACTTCATGGAACAATAAAATACAAGGCTATTATTCAGACATGTCTCTTATTGAAACTCGCTCTAAACACTTCACAGAAGTTAAGATGAGAGTTTCCTCGGTTTGCAAGTATCAAAACTTTTGGAGTTAGAAGAACCTTTCCTTGTAGTGTAGAAAACCGGGACTTCTCCTTTCTAAACATTTTTATTCGAAGGGATCAATAGTTATCGGAGCACAAGGGGCTGATAGACTCTTTGAAACAGCACTTTCGAAAAAACAAAGGGAGTTTAAGTGCTTTTTAACCCAATCTTTATACACATTTCACAAAATGGCAGAACAGTTGAAGTTCTAATCTCAAAGAAGGTGTTACTGGTGAGAACCGATTAGCAGCTCGGACTCCACGTGTTGACAGGGTAACGTACCACACGCTATCCGAGGCGATTGCAAAGAGGACGAGCTGTCTGCACCTGGTCCCCTTTCCGCCTCGCTCCTCCGCGCCCCGGCAAAGATCTCCCGTACAGAGATCTTTGCAGTCAAGTCCGTGATTGATGGGATATGTGGCAGGACCCAAACGGTCAAATCAGCCGAAAGCACTTAATGCCATCCAACCTATGGAAAGACAAGTTGACACCTACGATGGGACGGGCCCTAATAATCTAGCTACACGTGCCTCCCCATCCAACGGCCCTCCTCTTCTCACACCCGGTATAAATACTAGACCCTTGCGCTCAAAGAAGAAAAATTTTTGGGAGGAAAAAAGGAGAAAAGAAAGAACTTGGTACCATCTCTTTTCGTTTCTCTATATTGACACTTGTTCCCCAAATCCCAGAAACGGCCTCCGAGTGAAAACTTGGAGATCGATAAAATAATTTCCGGCCGATCCTACGCTGACTTGACCGTCGGAGTGCCCGTGGCCGTCCCCACCTCCTATGGGAAGGGCCACGTGTAACTGACGTTGTGTGGTTCATGCAGGAACGGATAGACTCGAGGATATCACATGTTGGCTCAGTGGCAGATCCGTTTTTTGAGGTCAACAGAAGGCATGCAATTTATTTTGAACCATTGACCAACACGGAGTCGGGAGTCCCACTTAAACAATCACATAACTCCTATCATCTTCAAAAAATTCTTAGTAAGTCAATATATAGATTAAAAAGTGAAATCTCAATAATCAAATAAAAATTTGGAGGTGAAACTGAAACCTGAACTTGTAGTTGAAGCTGTTTCAGATATTCGATGGCCTCATCCAACATTGATGCCTTGTCAGTCTATTATACAAAACAACAAAAACAAATCAACTCAATGGAAACATTCTGAACAAAAATAAAGACATATAAGAAGAATATAAAGCTCAAGATCAGAGATGATGTGTTATGAAACAATTACTTTATTGGAATTTGGTATTAAATTCTGAAGAATTTTCAGTTTCTCATTGATCCTCCTTCTCCTCCTCTGTTCACGACAGTCGTTATCGTAAAGCATAAAAAATCAAAAGTCAACGAAAATTCACATTCATATTCAGATTAAGAAAAACCGTTTCCGAAATATTGTGAACTTCTGGGGCTCTACTTCTTTTCAAGGAGCAGGGTGGAGCACGATTTACTTGCATCTCTGGAGCTTCAAATCCCTCCTAATTTTGATAGTTGTCAACCAAAAGCCACAATACAAAAAGTTAAACTAAAATTTGTACCGAACATAGACGCAAAAAACCATATCTAGATCATAAACAAACTCAACAATAAACCAAGTAATTACTCAAGAAATTTGAGATCTGCTGTATGAAGCATTTTCCGCCACTTCATCATAGCTTGGATCTGGTGAAACTATTAAAAGTGGTTGCATTATGTTTTAAGTTGTGTAGTTAGGATTAATAAATCATTTTCTTTTTTTTTTCTTTTTTTCTTTTTTTTTTTAAAAAGGTAATCAAATATTTTATTAATCACTGCATAGTGTATTATCATTTTAAATCAGAAAATAATAACATGAAATTAGGCAGCCCATCTATATGTCTAGTAGCCGCAACATTAAACTAAGTATATGATAGGACTCCAATTGATGAAAATGATAAATGACAAATGGTATTGAATTAAAGATGGAATTACACCGAAAATGTAAGAACAATTCTAAGCTTTCGAGAGGCTTAGATCTCTCCTACTTAGCCCAGCCAACTACTCAATGTTTGCCTCCCCTATCCCCTAACTTCTACCCTTATTTATAGATCTACTCTCTAACAGAATTCAATTTTCCCCTCCCCCCACTTGTAGGTAAATTCTTCTATTCCCTTCTAGAATGAGTGAGGTGGATGGGAGCCTATCAATACCCCGGGTTTCCAAAATCACCTTGTCCTCAAGGTGAAGATTAGAGAATTTTTAATTCGTCATGGAGCTGTCCTTGTTGAAACTTCTGTTGAGCTATTCCTGGTTCTGCATTTGCGGCTGCCAATAAACATTCCTTGGCATCCTGTGCAGCAGCAACTGATAAGGAGTCCCTCCACCAGCATTTGTCCCACCCTCCATATTAGCGATTCTAGATTTTGAAATATCATACAAGTTAACAATTTTATTTGCAAACACCCCAATCACAAGTGAAGTGAAAATTGAGTCTCCTGGTCCGAGGAAGTTTGCAGACTTTTTTAGCGGATCCATTACCATTAGTATAGTATCCATTAAAACACCATATCCTGTTGCACTAACCCACAAAACTTCGGCATGCTGAACCAAGTAGGTCGGAGTAAATGTGAGGATAGCCCTACCATCGAATATCACAACTTCTAGCAGGTCCCTTTTGCCATTACTTTTCATTGCCTTTGGGGTAGTCGAGCCTATAATAGGATTTTTGAAAAGTTCCACCCCATCGCCCCTTCCGCCAGCCTCCTCTCCATAATCATTTGCCCCAATTTCAGCTCCTTCAAGTTCTATGACCTCTTTTCCAGTTGCAAGGTTCTGCAGTTCCTTCTTACGGCTATCGCCATTAAAGTAATTTTCATCATCATGGGAATTTAACCCCTTTTTTACCTCCCATTGAAATTTAGCCACAGAAAGTCGATGGGTTGCAGTTGGGAATTTGGGAAGTAGTCTCTTTGGGTACCTTATAATTGGAATAACCTGATGGATTTTGAGTAATCTACTATCCATGAAAATCTCATAACCGGTCGCACCCCCTTGCGAATTTTTCGAAATATGAACCCGGCCAATCGGATCACCGACCTTTACACCGTCGTTGGTGTTAAAAAATTTTGCACCTTCGCCGCCACCAACCCACCCCATTCCGATATTATCGATTTTCTCGTCTATTTCTCTTGTGTCACAACTCTCGCTTTTTCTGTAGCGATGCCCAGTGGCATTACACTTAAGGCTCAAATTATTTTCCCTTTGATTGCAGCTGATTTGCATGGCTGGAACTTGAAACTGGAGTAATCTGGTGTAAATAGTTGTTGGGCCAGCTTCATTTTCTTTATTCAGGCCCAAATCTCCTGGGGTTTTATTAAGTAAAACTTTAAAGTTTACTTGTTGGACCATATTTCTACCACAATCCAGACCCACTAAATGTAGTAAACGCTCTTCCACCATCTCCCCTTGAATCAACCCATTAACCAAGCCCTCCCCTTCGTTGCTCCTCTCTTTCACCCGTGATTTTCCTGGGACTGTTTCCATCTCCTGCCCCGATCTCTCCGCCGGCCTGGGTGACAGCAATGGCGAGGTAACCTCCTTCAATTGACCCCGTTCAGCAATCGGTTTCTTCCCCAGTACCATACTCTTCTGCTTTCCCACTGACAATTCTTCATCACTGGAGAGATCGTCACAGTAGTAACTCAGCCCTCTTTCCTCCTTCGACTTCAGATCGGCGTCTGTCAGCGGCGCTGCTTTGGTTGATTTCTCCGCCACGGTCACAATTCGCGTGGGAAAGCTCTCGGTCTTCATCTTCATCTGCTCCGTGAAAGTCTGCACAGATGGTGTTAGAATCTCAAAGTTCCATTTGTAATCTTTCTCGAATTCCTTTGATTTCGATGCTGAAATTTTCTCAAAAATATTGGTCTCTAAAACACTTCTAAGTCCATCTCCCTCCATAGTTCTATTCATGGCTGCCTTTGGAAGAATAAGAGTTGCCAACGCGCTCTGGGTTTTGTCTATTAATTGTATTATTTTGGACATGCTCTGATTGAGGTGTTTCACTGCTCTTTCCAGTCTAGGTAAGCACTGAAGTTCTGTTTTCAATTCCTTCAGCTTCTTCTCCATAGCTTCTACTCTGATTTCTATATTCTTCTCGGCCATCGGATCAAACGTGCTCTGATACCAATTTGATAGGACTCCAATTGATGAAAATGATAAATGACAAATGGTATTGAATTAAAGATGGAATTACACCGAAAATGTAAGAACAATTCTAAGCTTTCGAGAGGCTTAGATCTCTCCTACTTAGCCCAGCCAACTACTCAATGTTTGCCTCCCCTATCCCCTAACTTCTACCCTTATTTATAGATCTACTCTCTAACAGAATTCAGTTTTCCCCTCCCCCCACTTGTAGGTAAATTCTTATATTCCCTTCTAGAATGAGTGAGGTGGATGGGAGCCTATCAGTATACAATGTCAAATAAAATAATTTCATAATCTGCTCTGTTGTCCGTGATTGGTCTTCAAAGAAGCAACTGTTTCTTTCTCTCCACACGCACCATAAAATGCAACCCGGAATAAGGTCTTATACAAGTTTGCTATCCTTATCTCGAAACTTTCTCCTCCATGCCTTTAACATGTCTTACATACGACTTGGCAACACCTAATCCATGTGTTGCGATGCCAAAATATCGTTCCGTAATAAACGAGAGCATCAGAATGAAGAAACAAGTGATCAATCATCTCCACATCCCTCTTACACATATAGCACCACTCTGTAACATAGAAACCCCTTGTATGAAGGTTATCCACCGTTAACACCTGTCATTTGACCACTGTCCATAGGAAAAATGATACTCGTGGGGGCAGTTTATATTTCCAAACCATCTTCCGGGGAATAAATTCTCAACAAGTCCCAATAAGGACCTAAAATAAGTGCGAACTGAAAAGATGCCATCAATCTCCACCTGCTACAATCACCATCTCCTGTCCTGATATGTACCTCGTATAAAGATGTCAAAAACAACACATAATCATCCAATTCCCAATCCTCCAAACCCCGGCCAAAAACAATATTCTAACTGGAGCTCCCATTATGGATATCTAAGACATAATTCACCATGGCAGACGGCTCCAACGCAATACGATACAAAAAAGGAAATCCTAATATAAGCAGTTGATGTCCACCCCAACAATCATCCCAAAAACTGATGGAATTATCATTTCCCACTATGAAAGTCAATCTATTCTGAAAGTCGCTCCACCCTCGCCGAATATACCGCCACAAACTCACCCCATAAGAACCACGTCTTTCACCTAAGCACAATCCTCCCTCCATGACACCATATTTTGCCCCTATAATATCTCTCCGAAAACTCTCCCTCTCCACTCTGAATTGCCATAACTACTTACCCAGCAAGGCCTTATTAAACCGTACTAGACTTCTCAATCTGAGACCACCAGATCTAATAGGAGAACAAACTACACGCCACCTCATGTAATTTTCTCTCCTCCCCATAGAAACTCCCTTTGGATCATCTCTAACCTTTTTACCACTGCACCAAGAATAGAAAACAATGACAAGAAATAAGTAGAGAGATTCGACAAAGTGGACTTTATGAGAGTAAGACAACCTCTCTTTGAGAAGAGCATGTAACTATGGACTTCATGATTGGTTTTCCAAGGTCGGAAAGAGGTTACAATGCTATTAGGTCATAGTGAATCGACTCACCAAATCGGCTCATTTCTTACCGGTTCGGATGACGTTTACTATGGACCAGTTCGTGCAGTTATATGTAAATGAGTTAGTAAGGTTACATGGTGTACCTATTTCTATTGTATCGGATAGAAATCCAAGGTTCACATCGAACTTTTGGAAAAGTCTACACCGAGCTATGGAAACTAAACTAAAGTTTAGTACGGCATTCCATCCTCAAACAGATGGGAAATCTGAGTAGACAATTCAAACATTGGAGGACATGCTTCGAACATGTATACTCGAGCTTGGAGGGCAATGGGAAAAGCATTTACTATTAGTTGAGTTCTCGTAGAACAATAGTTACCACATCAATTGACATGGCACCATACGAAGCATTATATGGGAGAAAGTGTAATACCCCGACCAAGAAAGCTTAAGAGATTTGATAACTACTACTCATACCAACAAGGTGCACCTTCTTTTCTGGAAGTCTATCGTTAGAAACTCAACAGTTAAGCGTGCTTAGCTTGGAGCAATTCCACGATGAATGACCCCCTGGGAAGTTTTCTCGAGGAGCGTGCGAGTGAGGACAAAGTATGCTGAAAAGACCCATGTTGGTACAGTGAGGACAGTACGTCGTCGATCTAACGGCCGGGACAGCCCATTAAGTGGGACCCGGGTCGTTACAAATGGTATCAGAGCGCGGTTGCCAGCTGGAAATCGAGAACTAAGTGCTATGCGGGACAAAGTGTTACGCCATAGGGCGGGAGCCACCTCTTGAACCCGTAGGAGCCACCTCTAGAATCCCAACGCCTGGCAATGGATCCTCAGATGGATCAAGCGCGACGAGGACGTCGCGAGTCTAACGGGGGGTGATTGTAATACCCCGACCAAGAAAGCTTAAGAGATTTGATAAGTACTACTCATACCAATAAGGTGCACATTCTTTTCTGGAAGCCCATCGTTAGAAACTCCACAGTTAAGCGTGCTTGGCTTTGAGCAATTCCACAATAGGTGACCCCCTGGAAAGTTTTCTCGGGAAGCATGCGAGTGAGGACAAAATATGCTGAAAAGACCCATGTTGGTACAGTGAGGACAGTACGTCGTCGATCTAACGGCCGGGACAGCCCGTTAAGTAGGACCCGGGTCGTTACAATGCAATTGAGAAAATTCGCGCCAGCATGAAAATTGCCCAAGATAGACAAAAGTGTTATGCAGATAGAAAGAGAAAGTGTCTGGAATTTTCAATTGGTGATAAGGTATTTCTCAAAGTGGCACCAATGAAAAGAGTGTTACGTTTTGGCAAGAAGGGTAAGTTGCGACCAAGGTTTATTGGCCCGTTTGAGATCTTGCAACGTATCGAGAACGTCGCATATCAGTTAGCATTACCTCCAGAACTTTCAGCCGTACATGACGTCTTCCATGTGTCAATGTTTAGGAAGTACGTCCCTGACCCGAGTCATGTGATCAACCATCAATCTATTGAATTACAGCGAGGTTTAAATTATGAAGAAGTACCAATAAGAATTGTTAATCCGAAATTTCAAGCTCTCCGAAACAAAGTCATCCCTCTAGTAAAAGTACAATAGCGTAATCACTCGGTTGAATATGCCACGTGGGAGCCAGAGGTGGAAGCACGGGCCAAGTACTCACAACTTTTCGATGAATTCCAAGGTAAATTTCGAGGACGAAATTTATTTTAAAGAGGACAAATTATAACATCCCAAGTTTTAACTACTAGTTGTTAGATTTAAATTTAGGACTTAAGTGCGCTATTATTAAAGTTTAACGACTTCATTAGTAATTGACCTAGTCTAATGAGCTTATTGGTTATTAACCAATAGTTTGAGGACCTAAATGGAAAGTTATTTTTGAAGTTAGATTAAATCATGCTTAAAACATAAGTATGCTAATTAGTCTTGATTAATGATGATTCAATGATCACGTGCATTTTTCACAGCACATTTTAAGCCAGTGTAATTGAATTGACCACTAAAATCAAGGAAATTGATTTGACCATATGTATTATTTACACCAAGTTTTAAGCTAAGTTAATTGATTGACCACATGATTAAAGGTATTAATTTAACCATTTTAATGACAATACACCATTTATGCATTTACCAACCCTAATATCTAGCCATTTCCTTTCACTTCTCTACACATGGTCAAGAATTTACCCTATAAATAGGAGACAATCCTAACACTAAACTACCCTAAAAAATCATTTACACACTTTTCCTCTCTACCTCTATGACTTTGTTTCTCCGCTTCTCTTTCTCTCATCATTTTTATGTTTGTACAATTATACAATCACACATGAATAATGAACCCCATAAGCGGCTCAAGGATCTCTTCCAACAATAACTCATTTTATCATTTTTGAATTGTCCAATGAAGAGGTAAGTTGTACTTTATGTTTATGGTGGCTAATGTTTGTGTATGTAATATTTCTACGGCTATGTTATGTTTGGGTTCATGTTATGTATGTTCTATTAAGATTGAGTAGCGCTACACACGAAAATTTAGCACCACAAAAATTTAGCACCACATAAGTTCGGTCTAATTTTCGTGTCTCCCCAAGCTATGATTTTTTTGTAGAAATACATATATGAATTCATTATCCACACACGCATCGGCCCACGCGTAGGCAGATCAGCGCATTCTCCACGAGCTTGTCCTATCGGCGTCGAAAACGCCTGTATAGTCCGTCGGACAAGTGCGTGTAGCTGGGAATGGCGGGAAGTGGCCGAATCAGATTGTCGGTCGCGTGAGCCAAATTGAGCTTCTCCTTCAATGAATCTACGATTAAGTTGTTTCCCTCGTGAATGTCGTCGCCGTGAGCCTCCAATTGTTCATCGTCATGTGAGCCTCCGATTGTATGCCCTCAAGTTGCGACATTATGGTTTTCGAGGGATTGTTTGAGAATTTGTGGCTTGGGGCCAGTAGGGTTAGGTCGCTAGGGTGGATCTGGTGATCAGCGACGGTGATATGGTCGATCGAGTTGGGTGGTGGGTGGTTGTATTTGGATGTGGTGGGAAATACCATCTCTAAGGTTTTTCCCTATTGTTAAGGGATAGTTTGTTATTTTTGACATGTTCTTTTGCTAGTTTACCACGCGTTTAGGAAGCTATTGTGTAGGCTGCATATTTTTCGAATTTCAATTGCTATAAAGGCTATTTAAAAGCCAATTGTCCTATTTAATAATCACTCTCAAGTTTTTGTCATCTCTAACACTTAAATTCTTAACATTTGGTATCAGGGCTTCCTTATAGGGGCTGATCAAGACTTGAAAACAGCAATTCTTTCAAGTGAGTGGTAAGAAGATGACAACAGAAAGCAACCGTGTTTAGCCAGCAATTCCAAAGCTTGATGGCCACTATGATCATTAGGCGATGCTCATGGAGAATTTTTTGCGGTCCAAAGAATATTGGAGCTTAATGGAACCTGAAATCCTTTAAGTACCTGAAGGAGCTACTCTTACTGAGGAACAAAATAAGGCCATTGATGATCAGAAACTCAAGGATCTGAAGGCAAAAAACTATCTTTTTCAACCGATCTTGGAGACTATCTTGAACAAAGATACAACAAAGAGCATTTGGGACTCCTTGAAGCAGAAGTATCAAGGGACAGCAAGAGTCAAGCGAATATAGCTACAAGCACTTAGGAGGGAGTTCAAAATTATTCAAATGAAAGCAGGAGAAACAGTGAATGAATACTTTGCTCGAACTCTCACCATAGCTAACAAGATGAGAACTCATGGTGAGGATATGAAAGATGTCATTGTCATTGAGAAGATTTTGCGATCTATGACTTAAAACTTCAACTATGTTGTTTGCTCAATTGAAGAGTCAAATAACATTGATACTCTGACTATTAACCATTTGCAAAGTAGTCTATTGGTGCATGAACAACGCATAAGTTTTCCTGTAATTGAAGAGCAAGCTCTAAAGGCAACCTATGAAGATAGATCAGGTAGAGGAAGTGGACGAGGTCGAGGATTTCGTGGTCAAGGAATAGGCTCATCAAGCTTTGACAAGTCCATTGTGGAATGTTATCATTCCCATAAGCTTGGACATTATTAATATGAATGTCCAAGCAAGCAGAACGAAGCAAGTTTTGTAGAAGCACAAGAAGAAGTACTTGATGGCATATATGGAAAATGACCAAGCAAAGAAGGTTTCTTGACTCAGGGTGTAGTAACCATATGTTTGGCAAGAATCAATTGTTCTCTGATTTAGATGAAAATTTCAGAGAAATTGTAAAGCTTGGAAACAATTCTAGCCTGGTGGTCAAGGGAAAAGGCAATGTGAGATTTCAGTCAAATAAAATCTCACAGATCATTACTGGAGTATTCTATGTACCTGAACTAAAGAAAACCCATTGAGCATTAGTCAGCTACAAGAAAAAAGACTAGCAATCTTATTTCAACAGGAAAGATGCAAGGTCTATCACTCGAAGAAAGGCTTGATTATGGAAACTACAATGTCCTCAAATAGAATGTTCATTCTACATCCTATTTCTCAGCCAGATGTGTCAACTTTCTTTTACACCATCACCAAAGATCCAACTCAATTATGGCATTGCAAATATGCACACCTAAGTTTTAATGGCTTGGACTCTTGAACAGAAGGAGATGGTGAAGGGTCTGCCTCAACTCAAGACTCCCTCCAGGATTTGTAAAGATTGTCTAGTGGGGAAACAGAAAAGATATCCATTTCTAAAGGAAAGCACGTGGAGAGCATCTCAGGTTCTGCAGCTGGTTCATGCTGACATATGTGGTCCTATTATACCTGTTTCAAACAACAAAAAAAGGTACCTAATCACCTTTATTGATGATTATAGTCGAAAGATTTGGGTGTATTTTTTTAGTAGAAAAATCACAAGCTTTTGATACCTTCAAGAGTTTTAAGAACGATGTGGAGAAAGAAACAAGTGAATCCATAAGGAGTCTGCGTACTCATAGAGGTGGTGAATTCACATCCCAAGAATTTACTATTTTTTTGCAATGAGAATGGCATAAGTAGACAATTGACAACTGAATACACACCACAACAGAATGGGGTAGCAGAGAGGAAGAACAAAACCATTATGAATATGGTTCGTAGCATGCTTTATGAAAAGAAGATTCCAAGGACTTTCTGGCGTGAGGTAGTCGATTGGGTAGTTCATGTAGGGGTGGGCAAAACCCAAACCAACCCGCCTAAACCGCCCCTCGATTTTTTATTTATTTTATAGTTGGGTTGAGTTTTGAGCGAAGAAGGCGGGTCGGGTCGGGTCGGGTCTGGTCTGGTCTGGTCACGGGTTAATCCAAGAAAATCAATTTAACCTGACCAATTGATAAGACCTCCACTAATGCAAAGAAAAAAAAGTAGTATTTTTCTTGTCCCATTTGAAATTTGTTTGACAGGGTCAAAAGAAATAAAGTTGATTTCTTGGCTTCCACTCTAGCTGCCCAAAGATTGTATAAATACAATCTCATATACAGTAGACCTATCACATTGAACACTTCATTTTCAAGCTATATATTTCTGCATATTTATCGAATTTCCCCACTACTTTTCTTAAGTTATGGGGAATTCCCCTTTTCATTTCATTTTTGAGACGTCCATTCATGTTCTACTAGTTTGAATATGAGTCAATTCTCGTTGGACTGTGTAAAGTATTCGGTTTTTTATCTATGATTATTCTAAGTTTATAATTTAACTTGTGGTTATGCTATTAAAAAGTTGTTGTAATGCATTTTTTATTAATCTTTCTCATTTATTGTTAAGCTTTAATTTGAAAACAAATGCAGTTTTAATTACAAGTACAAGATGCCTCTATTTTCTTTCTTTAGCATTTTTTATTTATGCATTTCATGTGGTTGATAGGTTTTTATTGTCGGAATATACTTTTATGATTTTTAATGTCCAAACCGACCAACTCAACCCGACCGAAACTTGATTGGGTTGGGTTGGTTTGGTTTGATTTTTGATCAAACTGACCATATTGGGTTGGGTTTGGGTTGGGTAAAAAATCGACCCGACCCAACCCACGCCCACCCCTAAGTTCATGTGCTGAATCAATGTCCAACACTTGTGGTGAAAGATAGGACTCCAGAAGAAGCGTGGAGTGGAGTAAAGTCATCAGTTAAGTATTTTAGAGTTTTTGGATGTGTATCTCATGTCCACATACCTGATGATAAAAGAACCAAGTTGGATAACAAGAGTGTCAGTTGTGTTCTACTTGGAGTAAGTGAAGAATCGAAGGCATACAGGTTGTATAATCTAGTTACTCAAAAGATCATTGTGAGCAGAGATGTTATTTTCAAAGAAGATAAAAGCTGGGATTGGGATAAAAGGCATGAGGAAACAATAGCAGTCAATTTGAAGTGGGGAGATGAACAAGATGAAGTTGCCAATGCTGAAAACAATGAAGCGACATCAATGAAGAAACATAAGAAGAAGTGGAAAACTCTAATGAGTTGACTGATGGAAGCTCACCAGACTCAAATAGAAGGAGAAATAGACATGAGCCTATTTGGATAAGGGACTATGAAAGTGGAGAAGGACTTTTTGAAGAAGAAGACATGACTAACTGGGTTATGTTTGCAGCTGCTGATCCAATATGTTTTGAAGAAGCAGTAAAGTGTGAAAAATGGAGAAATGCTATGGATTTGGAGATAAGATTAATAGAAAAGAATGAGACATGGGAGTTGACAGATTTATTACCAGCAGGAGGAAAGAAAATTGGTGTAAAATGGGTGTAAAAAACAAAGCTCAATGAAAACGGGGAAGTAGACAAATACAAAGCACGGCTCGTTGCAAAAGAGCGTGTTCAACAACATGGAGTGGATTACAATGAAGTCTTTGCACCAAAAGCAAAATTAGATACTATCCGGCTAGTACTTGCACTTGCAGCTCAAAAGGGATGGATCATTTATCAGTTAGATGTAAAATCGGCTTTTCTGCATGGTGAATTAAGTGAGGAAGTGTTTGTTGAAAAGCCACGTGGATATGAAATCAAAGGGAACAAACAGAAAGTGTACAAATTGAAGAAGGCTCTCTATGTAATGAAACAAGCTCCCCGCGTTTGGTACAGTAGCATAGAATTATACTTTATGAAAGGAGGTTTTGAAAAGTGTCCTCATGAACCCACTTTGTTCATCAAACAGAGTACAGCATGTAAAATTCTGATTATAAGCTTGTACGTTGATGATCTCATATTTACTAGCAATGATAAGTCTATGTTTGCTGAATTCAAAAAATCCATGATGGTTGAATTTGATACGACTGATTTGGGAAAAATGAGGTACTTTCTTGGCGTTGAAGCGGTGCAAAAGACTGATGGCATTTTCATTAGTCAGGAAAAGTATGTAATGGAAGAGTTAGAATGGTCTGGAATGCACAAAAGAAATCTGGTCCATAATCCAATTGTTCCAGAAGAAAAGCTTCAGAAGGATGAAGATGGCAAAAAAATTGATAGCACTTATTATAAGCAGATGGTAGGAAGCCTTATGTACTTGACTGTTACACGGCCAGATGTTATGTTCTAGGTTAATCTTATTAGCAAGTACGTGGAACATCCTACAAAGATACATTTACAGGCAGCAAGAAAGATTTTAAGGTATTTGAAAATGACAGTTGATTATGGAGTGTTCTACAAGAAGGAAGGAAACAAAGAACTTGTTGCATATACAGATAGTGACTCTGCAGGAGACTTGGATGATAGGAAAAGCACTTCAGGATATGTGTTTCTATTAAGTTCTGGTGCAATATCTTGGTTATCTAAGAAGCAGCCTGTAGTATCTTTATCTACTACAGAAGCTGAGTTCATAGATGCAGCTGCATGTGCTTGCCAAACAGTTTGGCTGAGAAGGATTTTGGAGAAGCTTGGCCATACACACAAAGTAGTTCTACAACTGTTTACTGTGACGACAGCTCAACAATCAAACTTGCCAAGAATCCTGTGATGCATGGATGCAGCGAACACATTGATGTACATTTTCATTTTCTTCGTGAACTTACAAAAGATGAAACAGTACAATTAGTTCATTGCAACACTCAGGAACAAGTTGCAGATGTGATGACAAAGCCTTTGAAACTTGATACATTAGTAAAGCTGCGCAAATTAATGGGAGTGTGCTCATTCATGGATGTAAACTGATTGTTAACAACAATCAGTTTAAAGGAGGATGTTAAAAGTGGTTGCATTATATTTTAAGTTGTGTAGTTAAGATTAATAAATCCCTATTGTTAAGGGATAGTTTGTTATTTTTGACCAGTTCTTTTACTAGTTTACCACACGTTTAGGAAGCTATTGTGTGGGCTGCATATTTTTCGAATTTCAGTTGTTGTAAAGGCTATTTAAAAGCCAACTCTCTTATTCAATAATCACTCTCGAGTTTTTATTATCTCAAACACTTAAATTCTTAACAGAAACATCTAAATCGACTAGATACTTAACAACTACATGGGGCAATGACATTTCAGAAAAATTACAAAACAAACATCAAAACACAATTTTCTTCGACTATTTTTCCTAAAAAGATATAGAAGCAAGAGAAGTTTCAAAATTCATCCATACCTCACGGCTGAAGCTCAAGTTTTCTTTTGCAAACTCTCTTCTCTTCCCTGATGATATGATCTCATCAGAACCTTTTACATCGTTAGGGAAAAAACTCATGGGATCGGAAAAATCCCGGCTATATGAGGACTCCGCCACCACTGCTGAGGCTCCGCCGCCACTAACCCCGCATAGAAAACCACCAGTGGCTGTTGTAGAAGTCTTAGTATTTGTAGGAGAAGATGAATTGTGGATAAAATTTTGGAAAAAAGAAATATCTTCTGGTTCACTGCTTTCGTACAGATAGGCCATTGCATAAATCACCAATTTAAGAAAAAGAAATAAACACGCTTTTCTTCCCGGGGAAAAAAAATTAAACGCCCAACCTCGTAGTCGTAGAGCCAAAAATCAATGCGGAGAACTAGAAATTTAGATTAAAAAAAAAAAAAAAAATTATCGAGTCAAAAGAACAAAAAAGAAATGAGGAGAAAATGATAGAATGTTCGGATATATTGGATAATTTTTGTGCTTCAGCCATGTCTTAGAAATTCTTTGCAAGAATTCTTCTGATGACGAAATGTTTTCTTCAATTTTCCTCAGGAATGTAATTTCTGGCTAAAGAAGGTTTTAAATTTGACCATTAATAATGATCATTAATAACCTTGTTAATTTCTTGTCCATCCCTACACTTCTGCCCATGTTCCTAATATACAAGAAACTTTTCTACGGAAGTAGAAGCAAAAGCAGAAGCTTTTCCATACGTCGCGCGTAAGTCATATGGATGGAGATGGACTCAAATTTGAAAGTTTAGTAGTGAATTAAAAACAATTTAAAGTGCAGGAACATTTTAGAGACATGAGTAAAAGTTGAGGGGCATATGGGTATTTAACACTTGAGAATATCATTTAATTTGTTAGTCTCCCGCCTTAATTATGGTATTGTTTCTGTATTAACAAACAAGTCCTTCAACTTTGTGAATATTCCGGTCAAGAGTTTTTAATCATTAATAATCACATTAATTTCATTTTTTTCTAATAAGCGTCTAAACATTTGGCTTATTTGTAAATATTTTTTCACAATTAAGATTTTTTTTATTGGAATTTTTTTTGTTAATGGACATTAAAGGATGCTTGTCGCATTCATCAAAGCTTATAACTTGATTTTCGCATTTATGGAGCTCTTGCATATAGTCTCGTTGAGGTTACAATTTTATTTTAAATAGCGTTAATGTGATATTAAATCATAGATGAAATTAAATTAAATAAGTCATTTAATTTCACTTTTCATTTAATTTATCATTTAGTGTTTCCTAAATTGAAATTGTAACATCGGAATCACTCTAGTTCTTCGAGGGCTAGTGGAACGATGTACAATTTGATGTGCTGCAAGAGAAAGTCAAAGTCAAAAGAATTCTTCCTCCACCTTATCCCATTGGATAATACACCATCCGCCATGTCAGTGTCATTTTTGCACCTGTCCTTTTGACTTTTAGTTACAATAGGCCGATTTATCAACTTGGGGTATGTTTGACTCAAATTATTTTGAAATAATGTATTTTAAAATAGTAGATTGATAGAAAATGTGTGATTGAAAAAGAAGGAAACATTATTGATGTGAAGGAAAATATTATTTTTATTGAAAAATGTGTGGTTGAAAATGAGTAGAAGAACGAGAACGAAAATTTTATGTGTACCAAACATGGACTTATGATTCGATTTTAGGGGGTTGAATCGTGTACATAATCAATTTGGACAATCTCACACATTTTGACACTTAGTCTAGGTTCGAGAGAGGAGTCCGACCCTCATTTGCAATGGAGCCGTCTGTTTATAGAAGTTAGTCGTTTCAAGGCTAACTCATATATAAATGTCAAGCAACACGAACCTATTCTAGTTTCTTTTTCAAAAATAAACAAATATACCTATCCAGACAGACATACACATGAGACAACCTATCTTGAACTGTCGAACTTTGGTCGAGCCAGCCAAATAGGTCTTGACAACCAACCTTTATACTTCAAACCTAACTTGATAATCGGGCGTCTTAAGCGTGAGCCCGAACCGAACCAAAACAACTACAAGCCTAAATGGCCTATCCAAATTTATGCTTATGCACATTCACCAACAATCCTCGTGCCATTCAATTCAACAAGGACATTACAGCAAAAATATATTAAGCATGCATTCAAACATAAAGCAGGAAGATTCAATAACTATACTTAAAATAAAAAAATTATTTGAATTTCCATTAATCAATATAATTCTTAACTAAATTTAAAGTTAAAAAGGAGTTTCACTTTCACTTGTCTGTACCTCACAAAGATGTTAAAATAAATTCAACAAAATAAATACGACATCTTCTTCCCCCAAAGTCGAGACCAGAGTTGCAGGGCACGTCTCATGTAGAGAGTCCAGTAGTTTTACAAATGGGGCATATATTCTTTTGCATGAGCCATTTCTTAATACACTCCTTGTGAAAACCATGCCCGCACTCCAGTGTCCCTAGATCTTCCTCCTCTTTATACTCTTCCTGCATAAAATGACAGCAGCTGAACCGGTTTAACACATTGAATTTTTCTATAACAATTCGATCACAAGTATATTCGAGAAGAAAGAATTGTACCTGACATATACAGCACGGCTCTGACTCAACTTCACCTTCTGTTCGAACATCTACATACTTCTGCTGCTTCAAACGACGCAAAATAGTTTCTTCATTTAATCCAGTGCAAACATTTCCAATGCGCTCCTCCAGTGCCAACAGTTCCTGTAAGTACAACATTTTTTTTCCGTAAGATAATAAACTTTTTACTATATGAAGTGTGAAATATTGAACAGTCCTTTCTCACCTCATAAGACATGTTATCAACGTCAAGCCGCATGTCTCTATGTCGATCATGAATATCAGCCATCCCAAAAAAGATCGACTGATCCAGGATCATAAAATCCTAGCACCCAGGAAGAAAAAGCCATTTAATTTAGAAAAATGGTTTTACTAAATCTTTCAGAACTTTTTAGAAGGGAGAAAGAGCATAATCAAACATTTATTTGCAACTATAAAAACTAACCTCAAATCGCAAACCTTCTCCTCTTCGCATGAGATTCAAAACACTGCGAATCTGCTAAAACAAAATAAGATTAGTACATCTAAGTGCAACCCCTTCCAGAAAACAAAGGACGGCAAGGAAAGTATTTTCTCAATAAAATTTATGCAACGCATAATGTCGGACCAGTATTAACTGGTAATGAAGCATGAATAGCTTGCATCATAAGACTAATAAAATGGTAGGATATCTTCATCCCTTCACCAACCAATTGCAAAACAGAGGGTTCGGTTCTTTGTCAAGCATGTGGATAAGTATCGGGTATACCTTGCCATCGTCAGTGATGGATACCCATTGTAGACAAGTGATGCTTAACGACTGAACTCGTTTGTGCGTATTGGAACCCATAAAAAAAAAACAAAAAAGAATCCATGAAGTATATTGGAACAGCCCACAGATGCATAGAGCGGTCAAGCATTTTATCAACAATGTCCTCCTCCATCTCAGCAGCCCTCGAAAAAGTCCACTAAAATTTATATTTCTATATGTTAAAAATAAATGTTTGCCTCAATCCATTTGTCAATACAGATTGAAACAACCACTTGTACAATATTTATGGTTTGAACTATAGAAACACAGAATTTAACATGCCCTTCATTTTTTCGATTTTCTTCTTTACTTGGCAAGGCAATTATGACTAGGTCTTAAAAAATAAGAATTATTACTCAAAGACTGTTGATTAAAAGGGTGAATCAAGAGGATGACGTAAAAACACTTTTGTGCAACTACAAAAATGGAACAAGAACGCCTTGGGTTCCAAGAGAGTAACAGCTCAGCGAGAGAGAGGTTAGGGTTGTAATAAAATGCAAGAATTCTCTGTGTTTAGAATATATTAAGAGGGTGTTTGGTGTAGATTAAAATCAGATTTTTAGTGGATTGTAATAGAAGTTTTTGAAATGTGTGGTTGAAAAGACATTGGATGAAAGATGTGGTTGATATTGATTGTTTGACTTTGACTTGGATTAAAATCAGATTTTAATCCGGCCCAAACAGGCCTTAAGTTTTACGAAACAGTTATTTGATCAGCTCTACCGGACAATACAGATTGTCGGGTCATTAAAAGACAAAATATTGTTAAGATAAACATAGTGAAAGTAAGGCAGTTAGCATATATGCCTGGCCATACTAGAACCGATATAGATACGTGTAGATAAATAATTGGAACCAGAATTTAAATGGTTTACACGTCTTACACAGACAGAAAACTCTATCCATAATTGCTATGGGATCCTACTAGAACTGGTTCAACCTAAGCAATCCCAATACAACACATAAGAATTATACGTAGTGATGGCAATTGAACACGGTAGTAAAGAATCCCCAAAATGTGTTTTCATATAACATTTTAGAATAACCCCATTAGGAACAAATCTAGGCATAATGAATAAGTCGAATCCAAATCTCTTTTATGTGGCATCAAGTTATGAATATCTTAATGTGACGTCACATTGAATTTAATTTGATACCAAAAAAGGAGAAAGGTAATTATTTAGCAACAAACAAATTTTCTCAAACATAAACAAAAAGGAAAAATGATTTGACTGATTCATTTTCTGCTTTAACCCTGGACTATAAATGATAAAGGTTCCAGCAATTTAGAGGTATACAGAAGCTCACAAACCAAAATAAAACCGGACCAGATTTAGGAAATAGCATATTCTCTGAGAAGGCAAGTATATCCATGGAGACACATGCTGAAAAAGTCATATTCTAGTAGAATGGTTGAAATTCAGGTTACAAAAAATCAAGTCTGAATTACAACATGATGTCACGAAGGAATCATTGTACAAGTTTAATATAAATAAGTTAAATGAACTACTGATGATGCTAAAATGAAATTTTCCTTAAACAAACTAATGTTTACTAACTGCAAGAAATAAGAAGATAAAGTGCATACCTCAGAAACTAGCCTGCTTCTTCCTTCACCTGCAGTAGCAAGAGTTCGCAGTGAATAAGGTGCTCCGAGAGCACCATTAAGGTGTCTCTCCAACAACATCGCTGACCTTGAGTTTGATGGACGATGCCTATGATTACCAGATCCAGATGAAAGTGTTGTCTCCTGAGTAGTAGTAGAACTGGAACGTAGAGCATGATTACTGCTCTGACCTCCGGACTCCGTACCTGCTGAAGACAACAAAGATCTGCGAACCATTTCAGACAGTCTCCTTGGATATTGCGGAGAACCACGGTGGGGAACCCAAGGAGGTACGGATGAATTGACCCTTGAACTAGAGCTGCTCGGAGGAGCAGCTGCAACATTTCTGGCAATACTGGTATTTCCACCAGCTAAACCCCAATTTGTAGGATTTTGTGATGAACTTCTTGGATCAATAGGAGGTACAAACATAGGATGTTCTGAAATGTTTCTTGGAACATTTCTGAAGGTAGGTTCTTCATAAAGCACAGCACCTCTCTCTCCAGGAATAGAAGAACCTGATGAAACGCTAGTTCTTGAGCTTGATGTTCCATTCCACCTCGACTGTGGATTATGATGCACATATGGAACATGCATAAGAGAAGATGGCACGAGAAAACTTCCATTTTCTGCTGCAGATGCTGACCGAGAGTCAAACACATTATTTCGATCATGAATTCTAGATGAATGCTGGGAGGTCAAAGCATTTGCATCTCCAACATCAACCTCCGTGCAAAACAGATTCCCAGGTACAGAATCTTCTTGGTATGATCCATTGATCCTCAAGCGGGAACTCGGGCGGGAACTTTCAGCAATTACTGTAGCATTCGAAGTAAGAGGACTTGCTGAAGCATTCACATTAAAACCAAGTCCATGTCTTGGGTTTGCCTGCCCTTGTACATTCATGGACAGGTTGTTCTCTGAGGGCGTAGACATATTTACACTGCTTGTTGCGTGCTGAGGGGCTGGGAAAGCATGCCATAGACTGCTTTCAGCGTGATGAAAATAATTTGAACTTCCAGAGCCAGAAGACTGTCCAATGTTTTCTTCAAGTACTTTCCTTTTACATGATAAGCGTCGTCTGTCAACAGCACAACCTGGCCTACCAACGCTCTCCTCCATTGCATATCCGCCACTTCCAGAAGGCACCCCAAAAGGATAAGATGAACTACTGTGTGATGGCATCCGCTCATTTGATGATGCAACAGATTTGTATGCATTAGGACGCTCCACAATCTGACAATCTTCATCATTGTCTAAAGACCTTGAGCTCATGTTAAGATCCTGAGGAAGGGAATCAGGGCTAGAAGTTTGCAAATACCCATTTGTAGACTGGTTGCTATTCAAGTTTACGTCAACATTATTCAACGACAAAATATTAGAAGGTTCATAGTGCCGTTCTTCCAGTGTGCAAGCTGGTCCAGAACCAACACTCATCAATGATGACCATCCACGTTCTGCTTCTCTTTCATTTCGACCAATATGACTAAGTGCCGCATTTGAACTACTTTCACCACTATTCCACCCACTTAAATTCCCCTCTTGGCTTGCATGATTCAGATACGATACATTTGTGTCACTCGATGGTATCATATAATCTGGTAGACGATGTTGAGAGGAAGGCTGCATGTTATTCCAAGATAACTGCTGATCTATGCCAGCATCATTTGATTGGGACCCATTATCAAAGCATATATTTTCAGGCAAGGTACTGACCGTACTCCTTTGCCCTTGCATTAGAGCTACAATGTTCGAACACTCGAGACAGGTCCAAAGAATAAAATAATGGAGACAGGATATCCGGCACTGTGGTTCTTCAGCAAATCTGACAACATTAAACCAAGAAACAAAGGTCATTAATTGATAACTCAGAAATCACAAAGGTATACCAAGCATAGTGACTATACATAGCACGAATAGCAGAGAATGTCAACCACGGACGCAGTCCAGTAGAATGCTGGTTGCTAACAAACTATGATAATCCACATTTTAAAAGGCCAAAAGGGTTCATAGAAAAGTCAACATGGTTTAATATTAACAGTTTACAATCCAATGGCAACAATTCTAGACTATCTAAACCCAGAATCCTTTTATCTTAAAAAATAAGATATAAAACATAAAATGTAAAGTTAATTTTCAGTAACGTTTTGTTTCAAAACGTGTTTGGTATATTCCATCCATGACTCCAAAAGATTTTAACACGAGGCGTCAATGCCCAATAAAAAACTACAACTGCATTAGCATAAAGAGCATTACTTCCCGTCTTGAGAACTTAACATTGCTCCATGTGTTAACACACACTATGAAGACAACAAAACTTTAAGCACCGACAAAGAATTTGATACGTAATCTCTCACACATTCAAAGAACTGCATCAGTGTGTTTTGCCGACCTCCCAACCTTTACATCAAATACCGAACTAATGGCAGGAACGAAACATTACCGACCAACAGCAACATTGCAATCAAAAAAAGCAAAGAAGAATCCACCCCAGATATATCAAAATTATACACTAATGAATATACATGAATGTGGGTGCAGATACAAAAACATCGAGTCGCAAATAGACAAAAAAGAGATTATAAAACAAAAGGAAAATAATCCTTGGGAAAGAAGAATTTGTACAGAAACTCAAGAATCTTAGATGAAAACAGAGAAGCTTCAAAAACACATTTAATCATAAATCACCTACATATACAACCATCTTGAGAGTAAATAATTGAAAGGACAATAAGAGCTTATAAAATTGAAAGGGGTGGAGAATTTTTTTTTTTTTTTTTTTCAAAAATGAAAAGACTCTGACTAAACCCAAGAAGAGGGCTAGAGAAAGGCCGACAGATAAAACCCATAAAACAGAAACGGAAAAAAAATAAAAAAATAGAAATCTTGAAAAAAAAAACAGCAAACAGGATGATACCATCAAAGATCGATACAGAAATGGAAGAATCGGAGAATTTTTACCAGCCAAAGAGCAGCAGATTGAGCGCAGATCTACGATCAAGACCTAAAAACAGCAAAACAAACCTTAAAAAAAGAATCTTTATTCAAAACATTGTCTGAAAACTTTGAAAAAGATTAAAACCTCTCTCACCCACCTCTCCTTTCCCTTCACAGACAGATAAGAACAGAAGAAAATAAGCAGATATAAACACAAACACAAACCTCACCGCTTTATCAAGAAAAAATGTAAAGAGAGAATGCCTTCCTTGGATGAGATAATAAGACCAGATGAGAATGAAATGGTGGGTGGTGTGGTGTGGTGTGAAAGAGAACAGAGAGAGAAAATGAGGGTGGGATTAATGAGGACATCAATCTTTAATTTACTCATAAACACACCCCAACACAGCCACAAGACACAGACAAAAAATATTAAAGAAAAAAAAAAAAAGGAAGAAAAGATTTATTGAACTTTTCCTTGATGCAATAAATAACAAGTCAGACAAAATGATTCACCTCTCAACAGTTTCAAGTGATGCGATGGAAATGAAAATGAAAATGAATTTGGGATGGAACGGATCAGAAAAGAAAAGGAAAACGTGAAATGAATGCACTGACCAAAGGAAAAGGTAAATATTTTATGGTCAAATTGGTCATCAGTTCCTGTTGGGGTGGCTCTATTGTTTGGTACTATCATTAAGATTGATTATTGATGCTTTCTTAGGGGGAAGGAAAATGAGAGGAAAATGCAAATGTATTACTTTTCCTTTGTTTGGTAGTATCATTAAGACATCACATAGCTGCCTGCCTGCCTGCCTTTGTATTTCTTGTGCGCATGTTATTTAGATAATAATAATGAATAGGATTGAGAGAAAAATAGTTTAATTTTTTTGTTTGTTGTTCTTTTGAATGTCAAATTTGTACAAGTCGTTCAAGACTTGTGAGTGTATTTTAGGGTAATTTTATATCGGGGTTTGCCATTTGTATACCCGATTTCTACACCTTTGTACAAGTCGTTCAAGACTTGTGAGTGTGTTTTAGGGTAATTTTATATCAGGATACCCGATTTCTACACCTTTATTGACGCTTACATTGTTATCAAAAAGTGATTGGATGAAAAGATAGTTTTTTTTTAAATGTCAAATGACAGTTTGTCGTATGACGACTTGTAAATAATAGTGTACACCAAGCATGATTCTTTTACCTCTCTTTGTGGGCTTGTTCTTTTCAAGATTGTTGTTTGAAAGGTAAGATATTGTTCATTGCCTAAACTAATTGGGTAGGTTATGGCAATATCTATAGCAAAGCAAACTAATTTTGACAAGTGTGTGTGTGTGTGTGTTGAATTTAAACTAAATTTGTTAGAAATTTTGAAAATCTAAAAGAACGGAAAATCGAAATTTGTTGGCGTAGAAAAATGGTTGCGGGATATGTGATGTTGATACTGAAAAAATTAGAAAAATAGAATTGGTATTGTAGAATTACAATATAAATGTCGATCAAAATACTCGAGAAAGGCATGACAATTGACTTAAGATCAATAATTCATTAATGTTACTTTTTTAGAATAATTCCAAATAATAAGTAGTGAAATCTTGTCTACGTTACCCCAAATGAAAGAATTCCAACAGAATTATAACAAGTGAAATTGTTTCACATTTAATGGAGCTCCAACAAAATCATAACAAATGAAATTGTTTCATATCTAGAGTGAATGACTTTGAGATGATTCTTTGATTTTGATTTTTGAAAAGTGGTTTTAAAAAAGGTCAAATTCAAACAAGGACCGTTTAAAAAGGAATAGTCGTTCAAATTGTGCTTCTCAAATCACTTTGAAATTCAAAGTGAGACATTTCATAACTCTCGGTGGCTCGTTACAAGTAGTAAAGGATTGGACTAACCTCGCCTTGGGCATTGCTTGGGCCGACTCTATTTTCAAGGCACTAGGCTGGGTCGCCCCTTCGGTGTGGTCGCTTTTTAATAATAATAAATATACATTATTGAAGAAATACATTAAATGTTAGAACTCAAAGAGATACATCTCGATCCACAAAACATTAAAAGACAACATATATTCATGAAGTATATCTAATACGTTAACGTCGCTTCTATTACATTGTTCGTGACATATTTTAGTGGAGCGTTTAGCACGCTACAACCACATTGGACACCTTCTTGGTCTACCTCTTCAAGCTCATTGCATTAGTTGTCACGCTAGCTTTTGTTGTTGAACTTGTCGAATATTTTATGTTCTGTTCGAACCAGTCATCATTCAAACTTTTGATAATCTCTCAACCATGTTCATCTTTTGCATTCATCTAATTTATTTTTCTTTTCGATCTTTGGTTATTACTCGTATTTTCTATACAACGTATGAGATATTTCATCATACGATTGTTAGGGAGTAAAAAATAAAATCACAATGTCACGAGGGATGTTACAAAAACTTTACAAATGACACAAAAGTTAATTTGGATGGGAAAAATAAATAAAAGCATCCAATCGTTCGCATGCAACGCATGAAGTATATGTTTATCCATATTTCTTGGTTTTGTAACGTGATTAGAGGGCCCCATAATCGAATACTAAAAAAAGTTATTTACAAAATATATTGGTTTTAATTCAAGTTTTGACCATTTATTTATAGACTCTATCGTTGATTCTGATTTTCCACTTAACAATGATATGTGTGCGCCTGTTTAATTGTAGTGTTACTTTGCCTAATTCAATTTCTATCCTACATATTTTATAAAAGGAAAAGATAATGATAACAATTGAATTTAGTTAAATATCACAAAAATGAGAGTAAAGGGGCGTCCTCAACTAAGATTTTGATAAATTTTAAAATATTATAAATCTTAATGAATTTCGTGGATTTGAATAGATTTCCACAAATTTCATAAATATGGTGAAATTTCAAAAGATTTGGTTATATGTATTTTTAAACTTGAAATTCATCCAAATATTTTAAAATATATCCATTAATAAAATCTTTACAAATCTACTAGTTATCGAGAATACCTAAATTTTGAAGGATTTCATTAAGGGCCCGTTCGGTAGGAATTAAAATCAGATTAAAATTGAAAAACTAGTCGTTATTGTTGACTTTTATTAGATGTGTGGGACTCAATAAATGCTATATTTTCAATTTTAATCCCTAGCGAACGGGGCCTAAATTTCACTTGGAGACACCTAAATTTTAATAAATTTCATTAAAATCCATTAAAATCTCAATTGAAGACGCCTAAATTTAGAAAGATTTTTAAAATCCATCATAATTTCAATTGAGAACACTACCTTAAATTGGTATAATATTGATAAGATAATAATGGAAATATTAGCATTTGAATTAAAATTAATTATAATAAAGACAATTTTTAAGTAGAGATATATCTTAAGGATTGAAATTTTAAAGGATCTTGATTCTACGGTATGATGTAATATAACTAGAATTGAGTAAAAAAATGCAACGGGAGGAAACGAAGCGATTTCTTTCACCCTTAAATTCGGAACAATTCAAATACGACCATTATACAAAAATTTCCTCTCCTCAAAACCATTTAAATTTGGATTAAAAAGACGTGAAAATTAACATGAACTATTTGTTGTTACGCAAAATAAATTGAATTGAAATATTGAATCTCTCAGTTGAGTTAGAGATAACTCGAACCTAACCGTAAAAGTTATAGAAAGATACAATTTATTGATTATTTTTGCTAGCAATTTGGTGCATACGAAGATATAGTCACTTAGGGTCCGTTTGACTTCGTTTTTATGAAATTTGTCCATTAAAGTGATAATTTTTTTCTACTATTGAGTCTAAAATTTGTTCTCATTGTCAAAAAAAAAATTGAAAAAAAAAAATTTACCATAAAAGTTGTCAATAAAAGTGAAATTTTTTTTTTTACCATTGTGTCTAGAATTTGTTCCCATGCAAAAAAAAAAAAAAAAAGCAACAGTCAAAAAAGTGAAAGTAGAAAAATATTTTCCTACTTCCATGGAAAACTCCGCCAATCAAAGTGACCCTTAGTATTTATATTTTTCTTTCAAATTAAAAAATGAGTAGTAATTATTCTTTTGTACTTTTATTCAAATAATTTTCCTTGGTTAAAGTAATTGCTTTGATCCTTCAAAAGTGGTGTGAATGCAAAGAATTGTGTCTACATAAAGCATGCGTGCAAGTGTTTAAAGGTCCAAACTTAGTTGCTGGCCCTTACACCACTACGCGTTCACATCTCATTCAAGTGGGCATCTTCAAGCATTGTCTTCTATGCGAGTGCATGATTATTATATTCTCCTAAAAACGCATATATTCCTACATAATCGACACCAAAATTACGTTGAAATGTAACTCCAAGAAATGTTTCAAAAATTAAGGGAAAAAAATCAAAATTTATTAAAATTATAAAAATAAAACACAACTTTTTATATATATAAAAAAAAAAAATCGAAGCTTCTCGTTATTTTTTCACATAAAATATATATTGTCCGGAATTTCGAAGCTTCGCGTTATTAATTTTTAAAAACTTTTCAACAATAAATTTTATTAATTTTTATCAAAATTTAATAAAAATATGATATTATCTCGAAATAAGAATTATGCACGTAATTCGAAGCAATGTATGCGTGTATCTATATAGAGAGAGATAGATACATGGTTGTGGCTTGTTTCTTTCGCTAATTTCAAAGTGGGTTCTTTGCCTTTTGTCATTGTTTTTTCTTTTTCAATGGTGGCTGGTTTAGGTCAGGATCACAAGCTTCCTATATATATTCAATAGGGTCTACTTGAAAGAAACTTTGCGTAATTGCCGCCTTTAAATAAATAATTAATTAATTTACCAAAGAGATATTGATTTGATTCCCTACCTCACTCTTATGGAATTATTCAAATTTTCCATGCTTTCTCAAGTCAGACATGGTTGGCATACAAAAACTTGCGTGACCCTTATGCCATAATATTGTACGCTTAATATTTATGAAGGGATAGAGACATGCATATATACATTTTTTTTTTCTTTTTCGGTATATTCTGAGTATTGTCCATTTAAAAATATTTTAAATGTATATGATCAAGGTGAACATTGAACCAAAACAACCTCAAATTGAGAACTCAATGGTTTTGGTCCAATTTTAGGTTCTAGCTATAAAATAGAATTTTAATTACATTCTAAAATTATTTTTCTTATGATTTCTATAGCGGGAAATTACACCAAGAATTTGGATTCGTGTACACAAATAGGGCTCAATTTCAATACTGAATCAAATTCCACAATTAATTCTCAATCCAAACCAAATTTCAATGTGGTTACCCTCTTGTAACTTTGCTCACAAAGGATAATATGGTGGTTGCAATTAACCACAAAGGAGTAGAAGAAAGAAGGTAGCAAATAGGTAGAAAAGCTAAAGCAATTTTATAGAACACGGCAACCCTCTATTCTCACAAACATTTGCAACTCACATGGCTTCACTAAGACGGACTAAGGGGAAATTACATAAAACAAGGTACTTAAACTTTCAAATTCAAAATTCAGGTCTGAAGTTTATTTAATCAAAATTCAGGTATTAACTAGATATTTTGCTAATTTGAATTTTAATACTAATATTTCAAATAAACCTTAATTCATTTTCAATCTCATTCTCTCTCACTACTTTCTCTTTCTCCGAAATTGAAGCCCGTCAGAAAGAAGGTCGTCGCCGGCAACTACCACCACCAGATCTAACAAACATCGGCGCCTCTGCGTGCAGATCAATGGTTTCGTTGGTATACAGATCGCGGCGATTCATGACCGCTTCTTCTCTGCTCACTACGGTGAAAGATGTGGCAAGGGGTGTGAGCGTACTTCTTCCCTACTTAGTTTTTGTAGACTGACGCTGCTGTGAATGACAGCGTCACGAAGATGTGACGAGATCGACTCCAGTCAGGTGCAGTATGGTGTGGTGGTGAATCTAGTGCGGTGGCGGGTTTGAGATTTTTTGTTGGGTTGTAATTGTTGTGTGGTGTGGTGTGGTGATGCTTGTGTTGTTGGCGGCAACGGGGGTTGTAGTGGATCTGGCGGCGGCGCGACGATGAGGTGGTGTGTAGAGGTGCGGGCAGAGGTGCTATGCACGGTGGTGGTGCAGTGGAGGTCTTGTGGTGCGGTGGTAGTACTGTAGAACGGAGAGCTCTGGTGAGAACGACGGTGCTGTGGGTGCGTTCGTGGTGCTGCGGGTGGCAGTCGACTGTAGTGCAGGTAGAAGATTAGGTGGATTTGGTGATTTTGATTTTGTGACTAAAAATATAATACGTGACCTTAAAATTCGGTAATTTGTGACTAAAAATATAATCCTTGACCAACTATTTTGTTATTTGTAACCTCAAAATTATATAATCTGTAGCCGTAAAAAAATCTGTGATCAACGAATTTGAAAATCTGTAACTATGTAGCTTATAAATTTTGATTTGTAACCAACTAATTTTGAAATTTGTGACCAACGAATTAATTGTGACCTACAAAATTTTTGAACTCTGACCATAAAATAATTCATGACGTATAAAAATTATTATTTGTGACTGAAAAATAATATGTGACTATTTAAATTGTGAATATGTGACCATATTGTATAAATTGTCGAAATCGGAGCAATCGTCGGAATAAAGCTACGACGGAACGGTTACCGGAATAGTCGCAAGGATAATTGTTGAAATCGAAGTAATTGTCGGAACGATCGTCGGAGAAGAGTGGTGGCCGGAACGATCGCCAGAATAGTCACCGAAACGGTAGTGATGGTGGAGGTGGGGTGAGTTAATTATATTATATTAGAATTAAATATTTAATAAATTTATTTAATAATTAATTAATAAAAATCTTTTTAATTAATTAATAAATACCTGAATTTTACATTTTGAAATTTGATGCCTGAAAATTGAATTGTGTCAAAGTTAACATCTAACTTTTAAATTTTTCCCACGGACTAATATATAGACTTAGGTTGGGCAAAAACTTCAATTGGGCTATACGCAAATTAGGCCAAGATATAACACACAAATAGGTTAACTATTTAGCTGTCCAACTAATGAACAAACCACGAGCAATACAAATTAATAGTTGTTTCTAGTGGCCAAATTTATTTTCTGGTTGAGCCAATCATTGTGGTGATGATATAACTATTCCAACTTGTTTTAACAGCATAGCTCAAATTTTTTGAATATCAAAATCTAACAAATCTTCATCTTGATACCCAATAAAATTGCAAGCAAACAACACCGAAATTATACTTATCTAATCAAGGTAACCAAATAAAATTGGAAATTACAGATATTAACCGTGTCTTGAACCCGAAATGCATACATGCACCATGTGCTCACCAATGTTTAAGGTAACGAATGCAGTATAACTAGATATACAATAATCAATCAAGAGCACATAATAAGCATAATTATAAAACGTGTGATGAATACACAGATCTTTCAACATGTTCAACATGTAGAAAACATCAAACTAACACCAAGTTAAACAAGTAAATGGCTAACATATATAATCAATGCATAAATGAACCCAAGAAAAGATCTCACCACAATTATCCTACCACATTACGTCTAGCTCGTATTTCTTAACCTAGGTAGATAATGGGTCCCCACCTAATAGAGATGATATGTGTGTCACTATCTCACTCCGCCCCGATCACGTTTCTAAAAAATAGAGGATTCCAAACATTAATCACCTCTCGTGATCCAAATGTTATTATCCATACACTCTTTACATATCACCAATGCACATTCAAACATCCATATTCCATATTATTTGTTGACATTCTTATTACTAATGCACCTACTAAAGTAAGAACGCACCTAATGACAATCCCTACATAGCATTCCCAACCACTATGCACGCAACATACGACGCACGATAATATTATCACTCTCAAATTCATGCAAAAAATATACATCAAACATAATGAAATGTAACATAGAACAATGTACCAGAATCAACTAATCATTCATGCAAATGAGATTTTCACGCAAATGAGATTTTCACACAAATGCAAATGTAGTAATCTGGTTTATTAACCTCACTTGAATCATAACTAGATTCAATGGCAACATTCGTCTCACTCTCATGTTTTCTTTTTGCTTATCTTTTCGTCGTCACTGCATGTACCTAAATATTAGGAACAGGGACATGTCCTCCATATCTCCATCAAGTCTCTAAATTGGTTGGAAATTGGATTTAAGGCCCGACCAATTTAGATTTTTGAGCAGCTTTTGGACAATTTCTACCATAGTTGGTTTTCTGCCTTTTTCGGCCCAATTTTGCACAACTCTAATGCCAGTTTTTGCGGAAATTATACCAAGAACTTGGAGTCATGTGCACAAATCGGGGCTCAATTTCAATACCAAATCAAACACCACAATTGATTCTCAACCCAAACCAAATTTCAGTATGGTTGCCCTCTTGTAACATTACCCACAAAGAAAGAAGGCATCGGTTAGGTTGAAAAGCTCATGCAATTTCACATAGCATAGCTACCCTCTACTCTCACAAACAATTGCAACTCATATAGCTTTAGGGGTGATAATTTGGCTAGTTGACTCGAGTGGCTCGTGGTTCGGCCCCAAAAAAACCCGAATAAGCTCGGTTCGTGGCTAGAGCCAGCCCTATTTTGAGGAGTCGACTTGAGCTCAAGTTAACTCGTATGGCTTGATGAGTCACCAGGGCCATCTTCAGCCCGTGACAAGTCGAGTCACCAAAAAAAAATGTAAAACTCAAAAAATGAATTAAAAAAAATTAGAAAGTTGGTGGCTGCTGCCACGATAAATTTATAAATTTAAATTTTTTTGCCATTTATTTTTAAAAATTTAATTTTTTTTGCAATTTATACGAATTATGAATCAAATAAAAGTTACAACTCTCCTCCTTTTTTTCAGGTTTGGGACCGGCTACAATCAACGTAAACGGAATTAAAATTCTACACGAACAAAATATTTCGTGTACAATTTTCTGAAACAAATAAATTTAAAATTTGTGTATATTTTTTTAAACTAATCAATTTAAAATCTTACAATATCCTATCAAAATCTTACATTATATTTATAGTGTGTGTGTATATATATATATATATGTTTCAACCAAACTTAAATTTCAAATTCAAATTTGAATTTTAAATTTTGACATGATTTAACACTGTAAAATATATATATAAATATATGTTTCAACCAAATTCAAATTTCAAATTCAAATTTGAATTTTAAATTTTGACATGATTTAACACTGTAAAATTTTAAATTCCTCTCTCACACACACATATATATAGTGAGTCGGTTTGACTCGAGCCAAAAAAAAGTTCGAACCATTTTTATTGAACCGAGCCCGAGCTTCAAGTTTCGATTCTCGAGCCGATTCGACACAACTCGTTGACATACCTACACGGCTTCACTAAGACATGGGCTAATATATAGATTTAGGTTAAGGCATTAGGTTGGGCCAAAACTTTAATTGGGCTACACACAAATTGAGCCAATACATAACATACAAATGGTTTAATTACTTAAAAGGGCCATTCAATTAATGAACGGAGCCCAATTTGTTTTCGGATCGAGCCAATCAATCGTGGTGTTGACATCATCGTCCAAATTTATCGAGTATAAGAAAACTCAACAATTTCATATTCAACTAACAATTAAATTAATTTATAAAAATAATATGAATTAATAGGTGTGCAAAATAACAAGTGAAAGTGAAACTATAAAATTTATAAAATAGTTTATATTTTACAGTTATTTTTTCTAAATTATAAAAAGAATCGGACCAGACTATACGAGAATTAGTCGGTTCTGGTTCTGAGTCAGTTTGATTCCATAAATGTAAATTAAATCATTCTCTACGTATAATTTCTAGTGATACTCAATTTCATCCAATCTCCATCATTATTGAACCATGACCAAACATAATTTTATTACTTGGGATGTTACATACATACAATGTGCAAAGAGAACCACAAAGGAGATGCAAAGAATTGGGAAATAACAAGGTGAGGTGATAATATAATTTTATTTTTTTTAAATGAAAATCATTTCTGTCATGTGATAATGTTTAGCTCACATTCTCACCATCCTCTTAGTTTTGTCCATGATTTCCTCCGCATTAATTACCATGACTAGAGATTCTTTAACCTAATTTTAATTGTTAGAGATGAGATGTTTTTATATATTTTTTTTTTATTTCGTTTTTAATACTCCATTTACTTGAAAGTGAATTTTTTTTTAAAAAAAAAAGAAAAGAGGTTGACATAAATTTTTTGATTAATACATATATGACAAAAATTAAATGTAAAAAACAATTTCTTCTGATACCATGCATATTGAATGATCACCGAACAAATTCCGAAGTCAAAGAGAGGTGATGAAAACAAGTAATTTTGGGCAATTGGGCAGAATGTTACCTCATAAGTGTAGTTTTTACACCTATTTGAGTCGTTGAAGGTGAATATTTGGGAATCAATTAGATGGAATTACTACTTAATTCAGTTAAATATTGATTGTTGTAAGTAAGATAAACTCGAATTTGGAGGTCCAGAGATGAAAAGAAGTGAAAAAATATCCCATATCTTGAGTATCACTGTGAAAGAGGGGGACTAAATTGTAAACTTTGATTGGTCTAAGAGTTTATTCTAGTTCCTCGATCTAAGGAAAACAAGTCAAAGAAGGAAGAATTGTAAAATTTAGGGACTAAATTGTAAACTTCCAAAAGTTAATTCAGACCACAAATGGATAATTGAAGATTATGTGGATCAAATTGAATGATACATGGGAAACACAAAAGAGGACCCAAGAGGAAAAGACGAAGAAATTAGGGACCAAAATGCACTACAGGAAAAGTTTATGCCTTGCGATCGCTAGGTCAACTTGCAAAATTCGAATGAGATATTTGGCACAATTGAGCAATCGCATATGAATACAATCATGCACTGTGTTATTGCTTCCAACTCTTTAGGAAAAACAGTTCTATCTCATTTTTAACCTACTTTGGATGTACATTTTAGAGCTGTCAAGCACGAGGGGAGGCCCAGGAGGGGGGAGAGAGACAGAGAGAGAGATTCCAATTCATAACATGAAGATTATATCTTAGATTTTGGGGAAAGAAGAAGAAGATGTAGTAGGAAATTTTTCGAATAGGCTTGTAGTCTTGTAGAGATTCTAGAATTCATGGCTTTTCCTTTTTCTTCATACATCTAGAATTCGAGTAACGTCTCATAATTTAAACACAAATTCATGTAATTTTGTGACGTTTGACTAAATTTTTAATCACTAGGACGTAGATGAACCCTTTATTATGAAGTTTTAATATTAATTAAGAGACCTTGACGTTTGATATTTATTTATCTTAGAAGATTGTTATAGTCTTCAATGCTTTTTAATAATTAGCTACTAATTGAATTGCGATGTGTTTATTTTATTTGAGTGAAAGAATAATGAGTATATCATGTTATAACAATTGTTATACGGCCCGATAGGGAATTCGAAGTCCTAGTGCTTACTTTTAATTAGCTTTACAAACATTTCTTAGTTGCTTATTAGATTAGTTTGGGTAATTGATATAAAATAAAATAAAAAATCACAATTTGACCATTCGATTAGAGTTAGTGGTAATTAGAACTAGATAAAGTACTTAATTCTTGACAAATAATACTTTATTTACTACTTTATTAGTTGGCTACAATACAGTGAACTTGTGGGGGTTTTAGTGATCAATTTTGTTCGCTGTTACTAGGGAAGCATTTTGTACGTTTTAATTAATTATAACTTTAACTTGGATTTTTATTGCTTTATTTTAGTTTTAATCTTTATTTATAAACTTAAAGTGTTTCCTTCTTTGTTTTCAGGATCTTGTGTGCAGAGTTCAAAATACGATGATCTTGCTCCATTTGATTTGAAAATCGAATGAACATTCAGGTTGAGATGAAGAGAATAGATAGAAGCATAACAAAAATAACAAGAAGAAAAAAATCGCTTGAAAATGCAGCAAATTCGATTATCATTGTTGTTATAAGAATTAGAAACTCGTGAAAGAGTTGATGGCTAGTGCAATGGTTGAAAATCAATCAAGCATATTCTATCTCAAGATTTGAGGACGGATATAATAAAAACATTTTTCAAATTGCTCTACATTTTTTCGGAAGACTGAATAACAATCCAAACACCCATATCTCAATATTTTTTGGATATGTGCAGGACTATTGAATATCCAGGCATTTTAATTGATTCAATTCGATAGAGATTATCTCCATATAAATTGCGAAATTCGGCTAGGGAATGGTTGGTCTCATTCCCACCTAACATCATCACAACTTGGAATAGATTGGTAAGATAGTTCTTAAACAAAAATTTCCCACCGATTAGAATGGCTAGATTGAAGGATGATATCATAACCTTTGCTAAGCATGATTCTGAGTGCTAGTATGCACTAGAAATTGGTTTAGAAGATTGAGAATTTTGGTTAAGTGTCAAAACCAAAAATTTGAAAAAATGAATTTCCTATCAACTTCGTCCAAATATTCAGACTTAATCCAATGGTCAAATTACAAATGTAAATAGACCAACTTATTCTACTCGTCGAGTAGATCGTCGTGGTATATTTAGAATTTCAAAATCAATTTCAGATGAATGAAGAATTGGGTCCAAAGTTGGGAAGAAAATAGAGGAAGCTGCCTGAAAAATTAACTAAAGTTGTAGCTAGTTTATCGCCGAGTTATCGCTCGAGCGATAGGCAGCAACAGATTAGCGACAAAGTCACTGTTTTTATCGCTCGAGCGAGGAGATGGTGTAATTCCCCGAATTTTTTTTTTTTTAAATTAATTATTCTATACGGTAGCTTGTAGTTTAAGGCCTAAAATGAAATAGACGTTGATTTCTTATTTTATTTGAGCCAAATAATTAGTTTTTGATAGTGCAAAGATAAGTATATCAATATTGGACTCTTTTAGTGGGTTTTATTTAATTATAAGTCTTTGACCGAAGAAAATGTTGATTTAGATAAGTTAAGTCCAAGTTTTTGTAGTTCAAAAAAGTTATCATTAATTGGTAATTAATGAAGTCGGTTTAGGATTTAATGGCAGCCTGACTGGGATAAGTTGAAATTCTAGTTTGATAAATGTTTAATCATTAAATATAATCATATTTTGGTTTTGATATATGTTAAAAGTTCATTGTAATCCTACGGGTTAATCCCCTAGATGGTCACTGAACTTTGTCGAAAGTCTCCAGAAGTTACTAAACCTCATAATTCCCCTAGTTAGTCACTGAACTTTACCAAATTGGACCCCAGCCATCACCGACCTGATGCCAGTAGTAAAATCTAACCATTTTATCCATGTGTCCAACATTTTATTGCCAAGTAAGCATCTGGTTGCTGAGGTGGAAAATACCCAAAGATTAACACTTTTCTTAAAGCTGAAAATAAAAAACAAAAAATAAAGAAAAAGACGGGAATCAATCCCATTTAACTTGCCAGAATCCTTATTTTCCCCCAATTGCAAAATCCACTCAGTTCCTCTCATTTCTCTCATCCCGTCGCTGATGAGAAGAGACTCCAAACCGAAAATTGACTGGACATCGTCGCTGTAGATCTTCGCTGGAAGAACGCGACCCCAAATTATTTGGCTGGAAGATCGTTGCATGAAGAACGCGACTCATCCCATTTATAGACCCGTCTGTGGCTGGAAGAACGCGAGCCTAGCAATTGAGCCTAGCCGAGGCAGCCACTTCCATGACAAGCAACGGGTTGGACCATGAGGATTGAATTGGTTTTTCACTGTTTTCTAAGCTCACGATTAGAGTTCTTTTTTGTTTTGCTTTTGGAAAAATGAGGAAAATGGAAAAGAAGCTTTCTACATGTTGATGTTGATTGGAGTTTTTTATTTTCTTGTTGTGAGTAGTGTAGTGTATTTCAGCTGCTGCAGTGAAGAAAATGTTAGGTAAAGGAACTCGAGATATGTTGTACTTCTCAGTTCAATTAGAAAATATTACATGGAATGTTGTATTACGTTTGTTGTAAGATCTTTCTGGTAAATCAATGGAAATGAATTCAACAAGCTGAAAATGATGCATTTTTTTGAAATTACCTCATGAATCTCTGAGATGTGAGGCTTTAAATCTGAGTATTTGACATACAAAATGTTACGAGTCATTTTACGCTTCTTGTCGGCGACGGGATGAGAGAAAATGAGTGGATTTTGCAATTGGGGGAAAAATAAGGGCATTGGCAAGTTAAATGGGATTGATTCCCGTCTTTTTCTTTGTTTTTTGTTTTTTATTTTTTATTTTCAGCTTTGAAAAAAGTGTTAATCTTTGGGTATTTTCCATCTCAGCAACCAGATGCTTACTCAGCAATAAAATGTTGGACACATGGATAAAATGGTCAGATTTTACTATTGGCATCAGGTCGGTGATCGCTGGGGTCCAATTTGGCAAAGTTCGGTGACTAACTAGGGGAATTATGAAGTTTAGTGACTTCTTGGGGACTTTCGACAAAGTTCAGTGACCATCAGGGGATTAACCCTAATCCTACAGATAAAGTTTAATACCAATTTGATTAAAACTACTTTTCATTCTTTCAATTATTATAATAATGTTCCAATTCAATGAAACCTATTAGCATATTTGTCCACATGTGTGCCCTATGAAACCTATAAGTCCAATTGATAATTGTGATAGTTACCTACATTTTGAAACTTTCTCCGTCCAATTTTAATGGAACACGGCACGTCTATTTCAATTGTTTCAAAACTCAATTATTTTCAACTATAAATAGCATGAAGATGTCCCATCATTCACCAAAAAAAAGTACCCACAAGGTGAACGCGGTGGCTGAGAGATTTAGGAAAAAGATTTGGAACGTGAATTCATATTTCTTTTAAAGGAAAATTCATTTTATTTAAGATACTTCTATGCAGGTGGTTTGTTTCCTTATGCTTTTATATTCAATATGTTATGCATGACCAGTGGATCTTCGGGTTCGACCTAATGAAATGTGAAATCTTTCGGGAATTCAAAATGAGAAATAATGGGTATCTCGCTTGGTCACCGATATACTCCATAAAGAGAAATGTAGTATAAATTGTCTATGTTATTGTTAATTGCATATGAAAATTGGGCGAATCTTACTGGGTGTTTTCTAAAATACTCACTCTTACAAAATTTTACAGGCTAGTTCGGGTCGATTAGAATTGTGGCGGGAGAGTGCAGCGGACTGCCAAGGGATTGCGTCATACGAAAATAATAAATTTTAATGCCTTTAAATTCATTAGTTTGTTTTGTTTAATAACATTATTATCGAGTTTATTAGTTGAGAATGTTTAAGTTTTTAAAGACACGATTATGAATTCAAATTCAAATTTATAGTGTTCTAATATTTTGTTATTAAAGAATTTTACCGTTCCGCGAAAATTAGATTTTTGGTAACACTCCATTGTTTGTGAAATTTTTGGGGCATTACAGACGGTGACAGGTTAGCGACAGTGAATGGTGAGATATTTGACAAGCGTTGCTAAGTTTGGGGCGCGACAATTCATTCACAACATCTCATCCTCTATATGTATAACCCCTTAGATGTCCCTTTTGCATTCCATACCATATGTGCATAGTGTATTCATAAAATATCTTGCAAAATTTCTCTCAAATTCATTCCAAAATTGTTTTCCTTGTAGAGAGGGAATTCCATCACGTTTGTCGTTGTCTTGTGGTTTGAAGTGCCGCTACCATAAGAATTGAATCCGTTGTATTTTGGGAGTCAAGTGCCGACAAATGTAAGCGCTATAGCGAGTCAATATTGTCTTAAAGAAAAAGTGTCATCACTTGCCTTAGATTATCATTTCATTCTTTTTCTGCTTATTTTTTTGGTTTTCATATGTAGTTATTATAATGAAAGTTTTCCTACATATTAAACATTGTGTTTTAACTACACTTTTGCAAGTTAAAACTTTCTTCGTTTGATCACATTAAAAACCTTTTCTCACTATCATATACATCTCGGACCAACAATCTTAAGACAATATTTTGTTTGTGGTTGTTTGTTGTTTTCAAACCCGTATTTGTCATCTTTTGAATAGTTTTCATGTACTATTCTTCTCTCTTTTATTGTTGCTATTAATCTTTTGTTTAAGTAACAAAAATGAGTATCGTAGCAGCTCTCTAGAGTTAATATGGTATGAACAATGTGATTCTGCCTATGGTAATACTACTACAAAATACTGCTATACTACATGGGGAGAAGCCAGAAAAGTTTGGAGGCGTAGATTTCAAGAGATGGCAACAAAAGATATTGTTCTATCTTACTATACTTAATTTGGCAAAGTTTCTAAAGGAGACTCCGCCAGCCATACACGAAGGAGAGAATAATCGTGAGTCGATTATCACCTTAGACACATGAAAGTATTCTGATTTTCTGTGCAAGAACTACATTCTTAATGGATAGACAATACACTTATGAAGTGTATAGCTTGAAGGACTCGACCAAGGATCTATGAGATTCATTGGAAAAGAAGTATAAAACTGAGGATGCTGGAACAAAGAAGTTCATAGTCGGCAAGTTTTTGGACTACAAAATGGTATATTCCAAGATCAGCCAAGTGCAAGAACTTCATGTTCTATTGCATGATATCCATGCCGAAAAGATAGAATTGAGCAAATCCTTCCAAGTGGCTGCCATCACTGAGAAACTCCCTCCTATGTGGAGAGATTTTAAAAATTATCTCGAGCACAAATGTAAGGAGATGAACTTGGAAGAATTGATCGTTCGGTTAAGGATTGAGGAGGACAATAGGAAAATTGAGAGAATGTCTATTGTCTAACTTGGAGCCAATTTTTTTGAAACAGATTCAAAGATTGTCAACAAGAAATGAAAGATTTCTAGTGATGCACTGTGCAGAGATAACTCCAAGAAAGCTAAGAAGTTCAAGGGGAACTGCTATAACTGTGGAATGGTCAGACATCGCTCAAGTGAATGTCGGAAGCCAAAAAAGAATGCTCAAGTCAACATGATTGAGAAATACACAATTTCTGAAGGGATGCAAGAAATGAGTCTATCTACAGCTGTCTCTGAGTGAAACATGGTTGGAAACTCGAGAGAATGGTGGATTGACACCGGTGCCACCCGTCATGTATGTGCAGATAGGATCATGTTCTCCAACCATCAAGAACTGAACGGGGAACAACTTTACATGGGGAACTCAGCAAGTTTCAAGGTTGAAGGACAAGACAAAGTCACTTTGAAGATGACATCCGGCAAAGAACTCGCCCTCAACAACATCCTACATGTGCCAGACATACGGAAGAATCTAGTGTCCGGATCTCTATTTAGTAAAAATGGCTTTAACCTTGTGCTTGTATCTGATAAATTTGTACTCACTAAGAATGAGATGTATGTAGGAAAATAATACATGTGTGATGGAATGTTCAAAATGAACGTTCTTACTGTTGTACAAGGGCAAAACATTATGAATAAAACTTTAAATTCCGTTTATATGTTTGAGTTGTCTTGTTTGTGGCATAATCGATTGGGATATGTGAATTATAAATATTTGCGCAAACTTATGAATCAAAGTTTAATTATGGCGCTTAAGATCGATCCTAATCATAAATGTGAAGTGTGTGTTGAAGCAAAATTGGCTAAAACAGTGTTCCACTCGATTCAAAGGAACACTACACTTTTAGAGCCAATACATAGCGACATTTATGATTTGAAGTATATTCAGACTAAAGGTGGTAAGAAATACTTTCTTACTTTCATTAATAATTGTACAAAGTATTATTATGTCTTTCTTTTAAGAAGTAAAGACGAGGCGTTGAATACCTTTAAGCATTATAAGGTGAAAGTTGAAACTCAACTTGGTAAATGAATAAAGAATATTCTGAGTGATAGATGAGGTGAATACGGGACACCGTTTGAAGAATTTTGTTCAGAACATGGAATTATTCATCAAACAACGACTCAATACTCTCCTCGATCTAATGGTGCTGCTAAACGCAAAAATCGAACTCTTAAAGAGATGATAAATGCAACATTTCTAAGTTCGGGCTTACCACAGAACTTGTGGGGGGAAGCTATTATAACGACAAATAGTCTTCTTAATCGGATACCTCTCAAGACCATGGAAGAGGCTCCATATGAATTATGGAAAAGTCATCATCCATCATACCAATACTTGAAAGTGTGGGGGTGTTTAGGTAAGGTTGAAGTACCTAAGCCTAAGCAAGTGAAAATTGGAACCAAGATGATTGATTACATATTTATTGGATATACCAATAATAGTAGTGCATATCTATTCCTTGTACAAAAATCTAAAATTCAAGATATATATGAAAGAACCATAATTGAATTACGAACTGCGTCATTCTTAAATGGAGAGTTAGAAGAGGAGATATACATAGAACAACTCGAATGGTTCGCCTCTCCTAATCACAAATACAAGGTTTGTAAACTTGTTAAGTCATTGTATAGATTAAAACAAGCTCCTAAACAATGACACTAGAAGTTTGACAAACATTGTTGTTAAACGGATTCAAAATCAATGAGTGTAACAAGTGTGTATATGTAAAACATATACCAAATGCCTATGTGATTGTATGTATTTATGTAGACGACATGTTAATAATGGAAAATCGTCATGAAATGTTGCTAAACACCGAGAAAATGCTAACGAAGCATTTCAACATGAAAGACATGGGTGTGGCTGATATGATACTAGGGGTTAAGATCTCTAGAACATTGAAAGAAATTATACTTTCCCAATCTTACTACATTGAAAAGATGTTTGAGGAAAGTCCTACGAAAATCCCTATTAACTCAAGTTTACACTTAGTCAAAAATACGAGTGATGTGTGTCACAACTAAATTATTTACAAGTTATAAGCAGTCTAATGTATATTACAAATTGCACTCGATTGGATATAGTATATGTTGTGAATAAACTTAGTAGATTCACAAGTAATCCAAAACATAATCATTGGAAGGCTTTAACAAGGGTTCTTAGGTACTTTAGTATATCTTAACCTATGAATTACATTTTACAAAATATCATGCGGTATTGGAAGGATATTGTGATGCGAATTGGATATCCGATACGAATGATTCCAAGTCTACTAGTGGTTATGTATTTACCTTTGGTGGAGTTGCTATATCATGGAAATCTACAAAGCAAACGTGTATAACTTGATCAACAATAGAATCAGAGTTATTGCTTTGGACAAAGCTGGAGAAGAAGCAGAATGGCTTTGTAAATTTTTAATTGATATTCCATGTTGGCCTAAGCCAGTACCTGTGATTAGTATAGTCAATTGGCTATTGGAAGGGCTTAAAGTAGAATGTATAATGGTAAGTCTAGACATATACGTCGCATAATACTATTAAACATCTAATCTCCAATGGTATCATCTTCATAGATTATGTGAAATCAAAGGGAAAGATTGTAGATCCACTTACAAAAGATTTGCCTAGAGATCAAGTATGTTGCCTATCGAAAGGAATGAGATTAAAGCCTACTACGTAAGTGTCTTTATAATGTTAACCCTACTTTGTTGATTGGAGATCCCAAGATTTTGGTTTAAATGGACAACTAAGTTATGATGATTCAAAGAAATACTTAGGAGATTATTTCCTAACTCATTTCTATGATATTCAAGTGCTTTCTGCAGAATGATTAAATGTTAAGATAGCTTTTAATGATTCCTATATTTTTATTAAGTCAAGTGGAGTGGGGCATAATACTCTTAATAGGAGGTCACCTATATAAGTGTGAAGTGGGACCGCTTCAATGAGAATTGCTTGAGACTACAATTCTCTAAACACTTATGAAACTCAAAGGTGGTTCAGGGCCAAAATTAACCAAGTCATGAGAACTATGAACGGATTAGGAAAGCATCTGCATGAGTTTTGTTGTTTTGGCTTACACTAACAGTTGAATGGCTCAATACATCACGTTCACCAACTAGCCAAGTAAGTTCGATAGTATTTCACTAAGGGAGGTTCAAAATTAGAAGCTACCTTACCTGATGTACTGTTTTCCGCTCTTTCTCTACAATGCATCATAATTTGGTATTTCATATGCATGTTATAATTTCCATTCATATGGGAGATTTTTGAAAGTAGTTTAGAAGATTAAAAATTTTGGTTTTCGTGTCAAAACCAAAAACTTGAAAAAATGACTTCCACGACAACTTTGTCCAAATATTCGGACTTGATCCGATGGTCAAATTACATATGTAAATAGACCAACTTGTTTTACTTGTCAAGTAGATCGTCGTGGTATATTTGGAATCTCAAAACCAATTTCGGATGAATGAGAAATTTAGGTCCAAAATTGGGAAGAAAATAGAGGAAGCTACCTGGAAAATTGATTACGGTTGTTTCTAGCTTATCGCTGGGTTATCGTTCGAGCGACAGGCTAGCGATGAACTCATTGTTTTTATCATTCGAGCGATAGGAGATGGCGACGGGCTAGCTATAGTGAATGGTTTAACCTTTGGCAAGAGTTGCTAAGTTTGGGGTACGACAATTCATTCAAAACCCATCATCCTCTATATGTAGGATCCATTGGACGTCGTGTTTGTATTCCATACCATATGTGCATTGTGTATTCATAAAATATCTTGCAAAGCTTCTCTCAAATTCATTCCAAAACTGTTTTCCTTGTAGAGAGGGAATTTTATCACGCTCGTCGTTGTCTTGTGGTTTGAAGTGCTGCTGCCACAAGAATTGAATTCGTTGTATCTTAGGAGACAAGTGCCGACAACCGTGAGCACCGTAGCGGGGCAATATTGTCTTAAAGAAAAAGTTCAATCACTTGCCTCAGATTATCATTTCCTACGTCGTCTACTTATTATTATTATTATTATTATTATTATTATTATTTGTTTTCATTTGTAGTTATTATACTGCAATTTTTCATAACTCTTAAACATTGTGTTTTAACTACAATTATGCGGGTTAAAACTTTGTTCATTTGATCATATTAACAACTTTTTCTCGCTGTCATGTACACCCCAAACCAACGCTATGAAGATTGGGATAGATAGTTAGACAGTATCCATAAAATGGGTTACCAAAATGGCTCCAAGTTCAATATTTTTGTATTAGGCTTAATCCAACCAGTAGAGCTGCAGTTGACTATGCATGCGATGGATCAAACACTAAGAAAACACCATACCAGGTATATGAAGTATTCAAGTATTTAGCAATTACTAGTGCACTATGGTCATTAATAGATCAAATGGGAAGAAAGTTGTAGGAGTCCATAAAGTTAACACACTAACGGCAATATTAACTCAGCTTGCATTATTAACAAAGAGAGTTGAAAGTATTACAATTAACCCTTTACTGAATGTAGTTCAAACATTTGTGCCAAAAGTGTAATCATAGTGGGAAAAATCATTAAAGTGTGAATTTTAATGTAGGAAGCCTATTTCTAAATTATCTGAAGAAGCAAACTATGCGCAAAACTTTCCAAGGAAGCAAAATAACCTTTAGTCCAACACATACAATTCGAGTTGAAGAATTCATCTGAACTTCTCATAAAATAATGTACAATCATCTTAGAATGCTCCATCTCATAATAAGATGTCGATTTTTCAACAGTAAGAGAAGTAAGCTATGTGGGAAGAGGCCTTGTATAAAATGATAGAAGCTACAACTCAGTTCATGCAAAAGACTGAGACAAATCTTGAAGTCAACAAGCCTCAATCAAAAGTTTGGAAAATTAAATAGGACAGTTGACTGAGGTAATATCCGAAAGGCAGTCGGGCAATCTCCCAAGTAACATTGAGGCTAACCTAAAGGAGCATGTAAAGACTTTTAAATAAACGTATACCTTCCACAAGCGATTAGCAATTGGAAAGTTTTGAACAAAATTATGAAGGTGAGAAAAAATGAAATTGAAGTTCCAAATGTTATGGAAATCGTTGTGATACTATTTCGATAGTGTACAAAAGCACAAGTTGGATAGATAGTTTGCAAAATTCCTAGAGGTCTTAAAAAAGCTACATATCAACATACAATTTGTAGATGCACTAATACATATACCCAGCTATGTGAAGTTCTTGAAAGAGATACTTACAAGCAAAAGAAAGCTAGAGTTATAATGGAGCTATAATGTTGACTAACGAGTACAACTCAATCTCGCAAAATAAGTGTCTCCTAAATATAAAGATACACAAAGTTTCACAATCTCTTGCACTATTGGTGATTTCACTTTCAATAAGGTTTTGTCCGACTTAGGTACAAAAATTAACTTAATGCCATTATCTATTTACAAAAATTAGGTTTGGGAGAGAGCAAAGCAACAACAATCTCCTTATAGCTGGCCGATTGCTCGATAATGCATTCGATGGGGATTATCAAAGATATATTAGTAAAAGTGAACAAATTCATCTTCCCTATTGATTCATCATTGATATGGATAAAGATTGTTGACCTATGGTCATACCATATGTTTTGATTATAACAAACAACTCATGTTTATCTCTAACACTATCTTTAAATTGACATGTTAGCAAATTGAGTCTAAACAATTGAATGAGAAGTTATCAAGGAAGCTCAAACAAAGATTGATCAAGTTCATATGGGAAAAGCTTTACATCAAGCACTCGCATCAAATTTATCAAGATATTGTATCTAGGCCTCTTATAACTTGATTGTAAAGGTAAAACATTTTTAATTCTTAGCAATGATACTTCGAGCCCAAGAAATGATTTTTCACACACTTGACACAAGTTACGTGATAAATCATTTTGCACAAAATTACGCTCAAAATGAAAAGTTTTTCCAAACATATCTCTTATAAACTATCAAGACAAACTTATATTGAAAAATCGAGAAAAACAATATTTGCAAAACTAAATAAAAGGAAAGAGGTAAAATTATCATCCGGACGTCCGGATGGTGAACCGGACGTCCGGTTCATCAGCAACGGTAACTTTTTTGACCGTTCTGACAAAAGTGACTCTAACGGTAAGTTGGTCATCCTGTTCTGAACCGGACGTCCGGTTGGTCGTCCAGTTGGACAGAGACCTTGATGTTTTGCAACTATTATAAATACCAACTCATCTACTATTTTAAGATCATCCTTTTGAGCATAAAATTGTATACTACTTGAGTCTACTTTTGATCTTACATAATTGCTCTTGAAAAATCTTTGATCAAAAACTAATTCTTGAAGATCATTCTCACATCAAAGATTTATACACAAAACACTTGAGCTTCATTCATTGCTATCCATTAAAGTGTTTGCCTACTTCTCCTCTTACACTCATCATTAGTTAAGAAGAGAAGTTTATCACTTGTAATATTCATTAGTGAATTGTGGGTCGTGTTGAGGTCCCGGAAAGCTCAACATTGTAAAAGGATCGGTGTTCCTTGGTTGTAAGTCATCGGAAGCATTGTAAAAGGTTGGATTGCACCACAAGTCAATCAACATAGTGAAAAAGCCCTTGCTCATGACGGAGAGCTCGGTAACGGGGGACGTAGATCATTGTGTTGGATCGAACCTCTATATCATATCGTTTGCATTCTCTAACTCTTTTACTTAACGCTATAATCTTGTGCAAACTTATTTCCCTTACCTACGTATCTATTTGCATTTATATTGGTTTATTATTATTTGTGTGAACATTAGTTTTTAAATCTTATATTACTATCGAAAAAGTTTAAAACCCAATTCACCCCCTCTTGGTTAGCCAATCTTGGGCTTTCAATTGGTATCAGAGCTCGGAACTCACTCTTTTAAGATTTCACAATCTTGAGCTATAGCTAACACCGGTTTTCAAAATCTTGAGGGATACTCTACCAACCGACCCCCTTTCTTTAATGGCACAAACTATAATTATTGGAAGGCTAGAATGATGATCTATGTTCAATCTATTGACTATAATGTTTGGGAAGTTATTGAATTTGGTATATATGTGCCCATGAAAACTATTAAAATTGATAACAAACCCGATCAAAGTATTCCTAAATCTAGAGAAGACTATGATGAAGAAGATAGGAGAAAACTATCATTAAATGCTAAAGCCAAAAACTTGCTTTATTGTCCTCTATATAAAAATGAATTCAATAGGATTAGTACATGTGATTCGGCTAATGAGATTTGGCGGGCTCTTGAAGTAACTCACGTTGGAACAAACAAGGTCAAAGAAACAAAAATAAATATGTTGGTTAAAGATTTTGAAAACTTCTTTATGAAGCGAGATGAGCCCATAGTTGATATGATTACCCACTTTACCGACATTGTGAATGGTCTAAAAGGTTTTGATCGAAAATATACTAACGGTGAACTTGTGAGCAAAACGCTTGGTCTCTTTCGGAGGAATGGTCCCCTATACGAATGCTCATTGAAAACACGAAGGATGTCAACTCATATCCATTAGAAGAACTTTATGGGACATTGATGACCTATGAGCTCAACAATGCCGAAATCAAAGAAAAGACAAGGAAGAGTAAGGAAGAATCAAAAGAAGCTCTCAAGAGGCAAATTGCTCTAAAAACGGCAATGGATGAAGAGCCATCAAAAAGCAACATGAGTAATGATGAGCTTGATGATTTAGTCCTCCTTGTCAAGAAATGGAGAGACTTCCGAAACAATAAAAAGTTTCAAAGAAGAGATGACAAAGGAGAAGAGAAAAATAAGAAAATTGTTTGCTATGAATGTGACAAACCCGGTCACAAAAGAACGGAATGTCCAAACAAAAGAAAGAGCTTCAAGAAAAAGGTATTTCAAGCTACTTGGGATGATAGTGATGATGAAGACCAAAATGAAAGCGACGATCAAAACGAAGTTGTCAACGTGTGCTTTATGGCCATCGAAGACGAGGTAAGTACAAAAGAATTTTCTTACGATGAATTACTTAATTCTTATGATGAATTACTTGAAGATTTTGAAAAACTTGCCTTAAGTCATTCTATTCTCAAAAAGAAAAATATTCTATTAAAGGATGAACTAAAGAAATCATTAGATAAAACAAAGGAACATCTTGATTATGAGCTTTTGGCAAAAGAAAATATTTCTCTAAAAGAGAAGGTTGAAGATTTGACAAAAATAGTGCATAAATTCACTGAAAGAAAGAAAAACTTTGACTTGATGCTTGGAAATCAAAAATGTGTCTTTGATAAAGGGGGAATAGGATTCAAACCCTCTTTAAAACAAAAATCTCTTAAAAATATGTTTATTAAAGCATCAAATACCACTTGCACTTTTTGCAACAAAATTGGACACATTTCTTTTAATTGCTTAACCAAAAAGAAATTATATTTTGAGAACAAAAGTAAGTGGATCAAGGAAACCTCAAGTACTAACTTCCAAGGATCCAAGTTTGTGTGGGTACCAAAAGTCAAAAATTAAATTGTTTTTGTAGGTACCAAGTAAAATAAAAAGCAAATGGTTTTTGGATAGTGGATGTTCAAAACATATGACCGGAGATCGATCACTACTTTCAAATTTCAAAACAAAGGATGGAGGTCATGTAACATTTGGAGACAATGCAAAGGGAAAGATAATTGGCATTGGCAATATTGGTAATCACTCATCCCCCTCTATTGAAAATATTTTATTAGTCGATAATCTCAAACATAATTTGCTAAGTATTAGTCAATTATGTGATAGAGGTTATAATATAAAATTCGATTCCTCTAAATGCCTAATTAAGGATGCTACATCAAAAGAGGCGATTTTCATAGGGAGCCGAAACAAGGATGTTTATATCATAAATATCGAGGATGACAATTACGAACATTGCTTACTTGGTTTTAAAGACGAAACTTGGCTTTGGCATAAACAACTTGGTCATGTAAATATGGAACTTATTTCAAAAATTTCTAAAAATAATTTTGTAAAAGGATTGCCAAGTTTGAAGTTTGAAAATGACAAAATATGTGACGCATGTCAATTTGAAAAACAAGTCAAAAGCTCTTTTAAACATAAGGTATTTTCATCTACTACGAAATCATTGCAACTTCTCCACATGGACCTCTTTGGACCATCAAGAACGGCTAGTTTAGGTGGTAAATATTATGCCTTTGTTATCGTTGATGATTTTTCTAGATTCACATGGGTAATATTTTTAAGTGCAAAAGATGAAGCATTAAAAACTTTCAAACACTTTTGTAAGAAAGTAGAAAATGAAAAAGACCACACTATCACTACTATTAGAAGTGATCATGGTGGAGAATTTGACAATCTTGCATTTGATGATTTTTGTAATGATAATGGATATGAACATAATTTTTCGGCTCTTAGAACTCCTCAACAAAATGGTGTAGCAGAAAGAAAGTATCGTACATTACAAGAAATGGCTCGTACCATGCTAAATGAAAATAATTTACCAAAATATTTTTGGGCTGAAGCCATTAATATCGCATGTTATATTATAAATAGAGTCTTGGTCAGTCGCAAGAAAACCAAAACTCCATATGAGCTTTGGAAAAATAGAATTCCCAACGTTGGTTATTTCAAAGTATTCGGTTGCAAATGTTTTATCTTAAACACAAAAGACAACTTGGGAAAGTTTGATTCAAAATCCGATGTTGGAATTTTTCTTGGTTATTCATCAACTAGTAAAGCATATAGAGTTTTTAACAAAAGAACTCTAGTTGTTGAAGAATCAATGCATGTTACCTTTGATGAAACTAATCTACTTGATCAAGAGAAAGGTATCGAAGATGATGTAGGTTTGGAAACTCCTCTCGAACAAATTGGTATCAAAGAAGTACCAAATGATGAGCAATCTAAGGAATCCAAAGATCAAGGAGGAGAAGAAATTCCAAACAAAGCTCAAGAAGAATCTACATTGCCAAAAGAATGGAAGTTCGTCTCATCTCACCCAAAAGAGTTAATCATCGGAGATCCATCAAAAGGTATCACTACTAGAACCTCTCTTAGAAATCATCTCGGTAGTTGTGCATTCATTTCACAAATCGAACCTAAAAATTTCAAAGAAGCGGAATTTGATGAGTTTTGGACTCTAGCAATGCAAGACGAACTAAATCAATTTGAAAGAAATCATGTATGGGACTTGGTTGCTAGACCAACAAATCAAACCGTTATCGGCACTAAATGGGTTTTTCGAAATAAAAAGGATGAAAATGGAATCATCGTATGTAACAAGGCTAGATTAGTGGCCCAAGGTTACAATCAAGAAGAAGGAATTGATTATGAGGAAACATTTGCACCAGTAGCTCGATTAGAATCCATTCGCATGCTTCTTGCTTTTGCATGTCACAAAGATTTCACTCTTTATCAAATGGATGTTAAAAGTGCATTTTTAAATGGATTTATTCAAGAAGAAGTCTATGTTGAACAACCACCCGGCTTTGGAAATCATAAAGTTCCAAACCATGTATTTAAACTTAGAAAAGCTCTCTACGGCCTCAAACAAGCTCCTAGAGCTTGATATGAACGGTTGAGCAAATTCTTACTTTCAAATTGTTTCTCTATTGGAAAAGTCGATACTACTCTCTTTATCAAAACTCAAAAACAAGACATGATTATTGTTCAAATTTATGTTGATGACATTATCTTTGGTGCAACAAATATTCAACTTTGTGAAGAATTCTCTAAAAACATGAGCATGGAATTTGAAATGAGTATGATGGGTGAACTTAGATTCTTTCTCGGACTTCAAATCAAACAAACATGTAATGGCATATTCATAAATCAAAGCAAGTACATCTTAGATATGCTAAACAAGTTCGAATTAAAAGATCTAAAATCAATGAACACTCCAATGAGCACTTCTATAAAGCTTGACAAGGATGAACGAGGCACTTCCATCGACATCACTAAATATCGAGGTATGATCGGATCCCTTCTTTATTTAACTACAAGTAGACCCGATATTATGTTTAGTGTATGTTTATGTGCTCGTTTTCAATCTAATCCTAAGGAATCCCACCTCAAAGCCGTTAAAAGAATCTTTAGATACCTTAGTGGGACTCAAAACTTAGGACTTTGGTATCCAAAACGTACTCACCTTGATCTACTTAGTTACTCGGATGCCGATTGGGCCGATTGTCAAGTTGATCGGAAAAGCACTAGTGGTACGTGTCACTTCCTCGGTTTTGCTTTAGTATCATGGTTCAGTAAAAAACAAAACTCCGTGGCATTATCCACTGCTGAGGCCGAATACATTTCCGCCGCTAGTTGTTGTGCTCAAGTGCTTTGGATGAAACAAACTCTTAGTGACTATCATATATCCTATGATCATATCCCTATCATGTGCGATAACACAAGTGCTATCAATTTATCCAAAAATCCCACCTTACACTCTCGAATGAAACATATTGAGATTCGACATCATTTTTTACGAGACCATGTTCAAAACGGTGATATTTCACTTGAATTTGTTGATAGCGAACACCAATTAGTTGATATTTTCACCAAACCTCTTGCACCCGATCGTTTTTCATTCATTAGAAGAGGTTTAGGTCTAATCAATGAAAATGAAATATATGTCTAAATCCATAGGACTCTTATAAGCTTCATTTTCATCTTCAGCTGAATCGGACAGAGAACCGGACGTCCGGATCAGAACCGGACAGTCCCATTTTACCTCAGTCTGCTGAACCGGACGTTCGGATGCGCAGATCTGAGGAGCCTAAATTCGCGATTCAACTCCTCCTCTTCATTTTTTTTCTTTTACTTTTCACCTTCTTCCCCAAATTCTCTCCCTACATCTTCTCTCCATAGAGCAATCTCACACCTCAAAACTTCAATTTCTCTTAGATATTACAAAACCCATCACTTCTACATTCTAATTTATCACAAAACTTCATTTTTTTTCATATCCAAATCTTCAATTTTTCCAAAAGTGATTTTAAAACCCTAGAACAACAATTCCTCTCACATGGCAACTACAAGAAGCAAGGGAAAACGTCTCAAAAGCACGATACGACGCTCTCATCCACCTTCTTCCGACGAGGACATGGATTTCGAACCCGAGGTGTCGGTCAATCCTTTTGCAAAATCACCCATTCTACTTGGTAAGAATGTTAATTTTGTTGATTTTACCTTTGATGCACCCTCTTTTCACATTGAAGAAACTTTTGAAAATATGGGTTGGATTTCCATCACTACATTAGAGGAAAACGCATATCCTCGCCTTATGCAAATTTTTTTTATCATGAAATGGTCATTTCACCTTCAAATGAAATCTTATGCTTTATCAAAAATAAATGCATTGTTATCAACCATGCAGTCATTCGTGATATCTTAGAGCTTGAAGAATGTAGTACTCAAATATTTTCACACAAATCTCATCCAAAACTTGATGGTTACGCTCCTACCGATGCTTGTCGTCGCGTCACCGAGAAAATTTTTGAAAACATCACAAAAGCTAGCGCACATCAATTATCTCTTCCTTACAAAGTTTTACATAACATTGTTGCAAATGTCATTGTTCCCCGAAAAGGCCATCGAGATGAAGTAAGTGCTTTTGATCTCTTCCTTCTCGATTCCCTTCTCGTCGGTAGAAAACTCGACTTTCCAACCATCGTAATAGGTCTTATGAAACTTATTCACTCCTCCCGAGCCATCAAGGCCCTACCATATGGCATGCTTCTTACCAAAATTTTCAAACATTTTAACATTGCATTAGATGATGAGGCATTCATATCACCAAAACCCACCGACACCATCAACATTCAAACACTTAAACGCATGAAAATAGTAAAAGAACACGGTCAATGGGTGGCACACACAAAAGGGTTTGACCCCACTTCGGGTCCATCTACTCTTCCCTTTGACGGTGATGAAGATGAAGAAGATGATACTGATATACCACCAGATCCACAACATGCTCCAAGTACTCATTCCTCATCCGGTGGCTTCACATTTACCGAAGATCACTACAACATGTTAAACGGTCGCATTGATTTTCTTGCCTCCACGGTTGATGGTCGCAGCGAAATGCTTCAACGAGTACTTACTCAATAGGAAACCATGCAAGCTCAGTAGAACGCTTTTTATGCTCACTTTTATGCCCAGTTTCCTCCTCCCCCTCCTCCTCCAGAATCTTAGTTTTGGGTCCTTTTGGATTTAGCTTGCTTCTATCTTTTATGTTTTTATGTTGAACTCTCTGCTCTACTTTCTTAATGTTAAGAATTTCGGTTTTAAATATGACTATGTCTTTGCTTATGATTTTCTATGATCTATCTATCTTTTTGTTTATGCCAAAAGGGGGAAAACATATAAGAAATGATTTGAATACATATTAAATATGGGAACTCTTGATCTATAAAACATAGGGGGAACAAAATTGCAATTGTTGATATATACGATATACCTTTTTCATCACAAATCATTTATTGTTTGTCATAATCAAAAAGGGGGAAATTGTTGACCTATGGTCATACCATATGTTTTGATTATAACAAACAACTCATGTTTATCTCTAACACTATCTTTAAATTGACATGTTAGCAAATTGAGTCTAAACAATTGAATGAGAAGTTATCAAGGAAGCTCAAATAAAGATTGATCAAGCTCATATGGGAAAAGCTTTACATCAAGCACTCGCATCAAATTCATCAAGATATTGTATCTAGGCCTCTTATAACTTGATTGTAAAGGTAAAACATTTTTAATTCTTAGCAATGATACTTCGAGCTCAAGAAATGATTTTTCACACACTTGACACAAGTTACGTGATAAATCATTTTGCACAAAATTACGCTCAAAATGAAAAGTTTTTCCAAACATATCTCTTATAAACTATCAAGACAAACTTATATTGAAAAATCGGGAAAAACAATATTTGCAAAACTAAATAAAAGGAAAGAGGTAAAATTGTCATCCGGACGTCCGGTTCATCAGCAACGGTAACTTTTTTGACCGTTCTGACAAAAGTGACTCAAACGGTAAGTTGGTCATCCGATTCTGAACCGGACGTCCGGTTGGTCGTCCAGTTGGACAGAGACCTTGACGTTTTGCAACTATTATAAATACCAACTCATCTACTATTTTAAGATCATCCTTTTGAGCATAAAATTGTATACTACTTGAGTCTACTTTTGATCTTACATAATTGCTCTTGAAAAATCTTTGATCAAAAACTAATTCTTGAAGATCATTCTCACATCAAAGATTTATACACAAAACACTTGAGCTTCATTCATTGCTATCCATTAAAGTGTTTGCCTACTTCTCCTCTTACACTCATCATTAGTTAAGAAGAGAAGTTTATCACTTGTAATATTCATTAGTGAATTGTGGGTCGTGTTGAGGTCCCGGAAAGCTCAACATTGTAAAAGGATCGGTGTTCCTTGGTTGTAAGTCATCGGAAGTGTTGTAAAAGGTTGGATTGCACCACAAGTCAATCAACATAGTGAAAAAGCCCTTGCTCATGACGGAGAGCTCGGTAACGGGGGACGTAGATCATTGTGTTGGATCGAACCTCCATATCATATCGTTTGCATTCTCTAACTCTTTTACTTAACGCTATAATCTTGTGCAAACTTATTTCCCTTACCTACGTATCTATTTGCATTTATATTGGTTTATTATTATTTGTGTGAACATTAGTTTTTAAATCTTATATTACTATCGAAAAAGTTTAAAAACCAATTCACCCCCCCACTTGGTTAGCCAATCTTGGGCTTTCAGATTGGAATGTACAATTGATATTAGATTGACCATATCGTACCACTTATTTAGCCTTGGTTGGCGTTTAAAAGGGACGATTGATTTTGAGTTTAAATAATGAACATGTGACATTTTTCTTCAATGCTATCAAATATCTAACTAAATCAAACATATAATTCAAAATTGATATGGTTGAAGGATTTGTGGTAAAACTTTTACTCTTGAGCAAGCTCAATATCATTTGGACACATTCATTATGCATTCTTAAATTGAGAAATCCAACATTGTCGAGATCAAGCAATTTGCATACTATATGGAGGTATTTCCACCTTATACGAGATGGCCTCACTTCGAATTCCATGGTAAGAGATCTATAATAGCTTGGACATCCGTTAAAAAGCCTTAGACCCTTAAGCTCAAGAAACTACCGTCGTATCTTCAATACACATACTTGGACGAGTCCTCCACTTTACATGTGATTATTGCTATTGCTATAAGTGAAGTGCGGGAAGAGAAACTGTAGAGAGTGCTTCGAGATCATAAAATAGCCATTAAATGGTCAATTGGAGACATAAGAAGTATTGAACCTTTTCTTTGCATGCACAAAATACTTTTACAAAAGCCGACTTCAAGCCATCAATAGCAAAATTAGCGTAGATTGAATCCAAACATGAAAAACACAGTTCAGATTGAAGTTCTTAAACTTCTTGATATCGGGATTATCAATCCAACCTTGGATAATGATTAGTGAGTCCAGTTCATGTTGTGCTGAAGAGAAGGAAAATTACAATAGTGAAAATGACAAAAATGAGCTCATTAGGATAAGGACAATCATCAATTGGTGAGTGTGAATTAACTATCACAAATAAATTATGTCATTCATAAAGATCAAATCTCATTGCTATTTATTGATCAGATGTTGGTTGGGCATTCACATTACTACTTATTAGATGAGAACTTTGGTCATTATTAGATTTGTATGGTCTTGAAAGATCAGGAGAAGACTATTTCCACATGTCTCTATGGTGACCTTACTGTCCTTACATATATAAGGATGTTGATAGGTATAGTTTCTACACTTATTCGAGATCCTAACAATGATTTTTGACTGTTCTTTAGATAAAATACTACATAACTTGTGTTATATTTCATTTTGTAGGTAAAATTCAATGTTTGATAAATAATTGGAGAAAAGAAATCAAAGATAGTGAAAAAAGCTCATTTGTATCAAATACAAAGTTCAGGGACTAAAATGCAAATACTCAAAAGTTAAGTCGAATCTCACGATAGAGATTTGAGAGTGTTAGAAATCAATTGGATGAGTAAAGAATCCAAAGGGATGAAATATAGTCCAAGTATTACCACATATCAACTTCCAACCGAAAAAGTTTTGCTTCAGATTTTCAGGCTCACATTGAGACCCAATATTGGCATAGCAAGCTTTCGAATTGGAAAAATGATATTTCTAGAAGAATTGTATCCCTCCGAGTTATCTTTCCAATACACTTTGAATAACCCCAATTGAATATCGAAAGAAAATGTTATAATAAAAAAATTGAGAACTGTTCAATTGCCATTAATTAGGCAAGGCACGAGCCTTCTCTTGTAGGAGAGGAGGCGCCCCAACCAAAAAAGGCCTCGCCTGAGGCTACCAAACTCCCAAGGTGCACGCCTTAGGTTACACTTCAAGGCTAAAAGGGAAAAAAAATCCAATTTTCATTATTTGTTTTTGGTAACAATTTAGTGCAATCTTTTTAGCATCCTTTAAATACCAAACTCGACCAGAACATGAAAAGACCCCATTCGACCTAAATCTCATCGTATTCTACATATTTTGGAGGCAAAAAACAAGTCTATAGTCTATCAGTAATTTAAGATGAATCATACAAGGATTTTGAAAATTCATGGCCCGATTTGAAGATTTAAGTCAAGAACGTGGATTTTTCCTACTTCTTCCATCTTTTTATTTTCGGGTGATGTTTTTTCAATTATTTTTGTGTAATTTAATTATAAGAATGTTATGCTAAGTTTTTTTATTGTATTAGATGAATGATGAACCCTATTGTTTGTTTATTTTAATTCAAAACAATTAGTTTAATATTTCTTAATTGTTTTTGCATTCCCATTGAACTATTTGATTATTTGATCACCAATTATATAGTAAGTTGTTTGTTGTAATGTAGGAATACTCACAATAAATCTAGAATGCGGCAAAATCAACACATGAGCAATAGTACTAGGAATAATATATATGACATGTGCAATCATGTGTGATAAATCATGTGAATTAATGCATGTTTTTCATATGAATTCGGACTAGGAATATGATCAGGTCGTGCTAAACATATGTTTAATATATCTTGGAAAAGAATGTTGAATAATAGTGGATTACCGATTGTCTTGAATGCATGAATTTACTAGATTAAGAATTAAGAATTAAATTAAATGGCAATATGAGAATTCACGATTCCAATACAAACATTCACATATTAGATAAACACTTTATTTGCTTCATTAGTTTAGGATTAGTATAAAATATATAAAACCATATCTTTTGATTTCATCACACTTCAAATTTAATAGTGGCTATTAAATTACAAATTAGACTTTATTCCTTATGTGAACGATACTCTTAACTCACATATCTTATTACTTGTACAACGATCCCGTACTCTTGCGGGTTTCACACGAACATCTATCGTTTGGTTTATTCAATACTTTAGCCACTTTTCGACCTTGTATGATTATTATTTTCTAAGATATAGTAGAAAAGTTCATTGAGGCATTCATGAGTGATTTTCAGTTTTCACATCTTCATTTGATAATTGCTTGAAAAATATGGCTCTAGTTTTACAGCATTGCGAATAAACAAATTTGGTACTCAAATGAAAATGTCACTTTATGGTTCAAAAGAGGTCGTACTTGGACATCGAATTTCAATAAGTTATCTCCATGAGCTCATTCAAGAGAGTGCAATTTTCTTGGACATGTAATGTTTTATCTCCGTTTCGCAAAAGACTTCTTGAAGCATGAATTTACTAGATTACGAATTAAGAATTGAATTAAATGGCAATATGGGAATTCACGATTCCAATACAAACATTCACATATTAGATAAACGATTTATTTGCTTCATTAGTTTAGGATTAGTATAATATATATATAAAACCATATCTTTTGATTTCATCACACTTCAAATTTAATAGTGGCTATTAAATTACAAATTAGACTTTATTCCTTATGGGAACGATACTCTTAACTCACATATCTTATTGCTTGTACAACTATCCCGTACGCTTGCGGGTTTCACACGAACAGCTATCATTTGGTTTATTCAATACTTTAGCCACTTTTCGACCTTGTATGATTATTATTTTCTAAGATATAGTAGAAAAGTTCATCGAGGCATTCATGAGTGATTTTCAATTTTCACATCTTCATTTGATAATTGCTTGAAAAATATGGCTCTAGTTTTACAGCATTGCGAATAAACAAATTTGGTACTCAAATGAAAATGTCACTTTATGGTTCAAAAGGGGTCGTGCTTGGACATCGAATTTCAATAAGTTACCTCCATGAGCTCATTCAAGAGAGTGCAATTTTCTTGGACATGCAATGTTTTATCTCCGTTTCGCAAAAAGACTTCTTGAAGATCACTAAATCACTCTCTAATTTGCTCGAAAAGAACGTGCATTTTCATTATTGTGCAAGCGCTTAATATCTTTCAACATTCTGATAGAAAAATTAATTGCAGCACATATTATAGATGTATCGAATTGGACTTTAACATTTGAGTTGATGTCTGATGCTAATGATTCGCAGTGGAAGCATTATTAGGGTAGAGACGTGATAAGACATCTAGTATGCTAATAGGATCTATTAGTCTAAGCAGGAAACAATATACCTTAATATTATTGATCATTCTTTTGACATATGCAAGGTTAAACTATGGGATCACTGAAAAGGAGTTACTAGACTTGGTATTTGCCTTTAACGAATTCAGTCATACATCATCAACTCAAATGTGATTGTCTACACGGATCATGAGGCGTTCAATTATAGGTTGTCTAAGAAAGATGCAAAAGTGAGGTTGATTTGATGAATTCTACTACTACATAAATTTATTATGAAAATTTGGGATAAAAGGTAGTTAAAATGTGGTAGCCAACCCGCCTATCAAAGCATAAGTTAAAAGAGTAGGCAGATAGTTCACATATTAATGAGGTTTTTCTGGATGAGCAGATTTCTGAGCTATCTACAACTCAAACTATTTTGCTGGCCATGTGATTCCTTTTGAATATAGTGCTTACAAAAAAAGTTCTTCTTAAGTTGAAATATTACTTTTGGAGGGATCATATTCTATACAGGTGTGGGCAAGATCAGATCATCATGGATGTTGCTAGAAAAGGAGACACCACAGATTTTGGAGCATTAGCACTCATCATCTTATGGGGACATTTTGATGCTTCAAAAATAATAGCCAAAATATTACAACATGGTTCCTATTAGCCTTCTTTATTCAAAGACGTCATTAGTATGTGTAGAATTTTTATCGGTGCCAACGTACACGGAATATCTCCAAAAAAAAATGTAATGTTTTTGAATTATATTGTTGAGATCGAGCTTTTTGATTAGAGATGGCAACCACCACGGCACCACCTCACCCCGCCCCGCCTTGCCTTAGACAAGGTGTGGACCTGCCCCGTATATTATTATTTTTTATATTTTATATTTTTCAGTTAATTATTTTTAATTTTTTTGCAATTAGTATTTAATTTTTTTTTATTTTTCACGGGGCGGGTTCGAGGCAGGGCACGCCCTCCCCTCCGCTCCCCTCCCCTCTCCAACGGGTCTTTTTGTCATTTCTATTTTTGATATATAAAGAATGTGTGGTTGAAAATAAGTAAAAAAATGAGAATGAAAAATTTATCGATTTTACCGATTTTTGACAGATTTTCAAACCGAACCGTTTAAACCGATTTGAGAAAAACTCAAACCTAAACCAAACCATTTTGAATAGTTTGAAAAAAATTCAAAGCTAAACCTAACGGTTTGATCCGATTTTAAACCACCGGTTTCATCGTATATTTTTTTGTCTGTCTATTTTTATGTCATTAATTCATTGAATTCAATATATATTTATATCTTACAAGTAATAAATCTAAAACAACTAAATATATCCGTTATAAATTTAAATAGCAACTAAATTCAAGTGAAATCATAATAATGATTTTTGTTCACCTTTTTTAGGTTAAGACGTTACGCTAACGTTACAATAAAAGTCTAATAAACTAAATATGTGGCCCAAAACACATATAAACTAAATATTTATTTGAAAGCATATAATTCCATAATACAATTACTGAGATATCAATAAGGCAACACCTTAAATGATAAACTTTACGCATACTGGATCAAAATTCAAGACTTTAATAAGCTAACTGAATAAATATTATCCTTATTAATTCAAAACACTTAAAGAAACAATTTAACAAAATATTTAAGCATACAATGAAACAAAACAATTAAATTGATGCAAGTATAGTTTCACCGGAGTCATTGTAGGTTTCTTTTAGCTTATTAAACAGTTCATCCACATATCAAATTGCACATGAACACTTTTTAGCTTCTATTGACATATTTTATCATACATAATTCAATCACAAAACAAGAATATGTCGACACAAATAGAATAGAATTATGTACATAGTAGATAAACTCTTTCCATCAAAGTGAATAAATTTATTTCACAATCATCCAATAGTTGAGAGAAATTCGAAACACATATAATTTCAAATTTCTTACCTCAACTTGCTCAAAAAAATTATTGATATAAAACTTTATTCGTAGCAAATATTATCACTGAAGACCCATGATCTCTTTGTCTCCGATTTGGTGTGGTGCTGATGGCTCAAGGCTATGTCGGGTGTCATCTGAAGTTTATCTGAATTCTGAAGAGGAAAATGACTTTTGATATATTAGATTAGTCTTGAGATTATTAAATATAAATTAAGATTATTGGGTAATAATAATATATATGTAATAGAAAATTAGAAATTGACAAAAATACACATATATAACAAAACTATTGAATTTTACATATTTGAATTTTTCAGAATTTTTCATTTTTTTATTTTTATATATTTTTTCGCCGGTCCAATTTGATTTTAAACCGCGATTAAAATTCTCAAATCTAAACCAAACCGTTTTTTATTCAAAACCATTTCGTTGACGAGTCCACGTGGCACCAAATTGACGATTTCTAAAATGCAGTTTCAGTTCGATTTTTCAGTCTAACGATTTTTGTTTACAACCCTAACTCAAACAAGGGCATAGAATAGATTTTATATAGCTATCTTTATCTTCTTTTATGAATGAGTGTGTTAGTAACGGTGGACTATGCATCAAAATGAGTCGAAGTGGTGCCTACATCTTCTAATGATGCTCGGAAGTGATTAACTTGTTGAAAAAAGAATATTTTTCAGCGTTTTTGGGTCTCTCTTTATCCAATCTTCTTCTATTTTACAGTTTTGACATGGCAGTGGCGCGGTCTTTCATTTTAGAGACGTTAGGAGATAGGAACGCCTCCAATATTTATTCGACGGGCAAAAAAAATCACTCTCTCTCAATGAACATACACAGCAATACATGTCATTTAAAACAAAATATTCCTACGTCAAGACTGCAACACGCATTTCAACAGCCAAATAGGATAACTATAGCAACTGTTTTTGCAAAATTCCGAGGATGATTTCACACTTGCACCTCACAGTAAAGCTGTTGTTTAGGCAAACCTGCGGCCAAGGTCTGCCTAGGTGCAAAAGCATTCTCTCATGCAGCCTATGCTGCCAATGGGTCCCATGACAATTGTGGTTAGGACATAATGTTTACAGAATACAACTAATAATCCAACCACTAACATAACTCGCGGAAGAAGGAAATCACAGGGAGGGAAAATTGAGAAATATCTGTGGATGTCTGCGTGTACATGAGAAACACTGAGAGGGGGTCTGTGTGGGGGCGCATAATATGCAACCAAGTCCAAGCAACACCATAACATAGAATACGGAGAAACTTAAAGATCCAAAAGATCATTTTAGCAACCAAGAAAAAATATTTCTAATTCAAAATCCTAAATACTATCCAAAATCATCCTAGCATTCAAGACAAGTGCCCTCTCTAGTAAAAAGTAGATGCCAATCGGTAGATTAAGATTGGCACTAAAGCCTCTGGAAACCATGGAAGACAAACCTCAAGAAACAAGGTTGTCATTCAGGGATAGTGACGCAAGTTGTTCAGCTGGGCTGTTCGACTGAACATTTCTCAAAACCTCCATAGCCTCAGCAACTTTTGCTTTCAAAGCGTCTGGTGATTCAAGTAAATGAAGGACTTCCGTCTGGTCCATCTCAAGAAGCATGCCTGTAACCTTTGCTGCATGCTCATGCTCCAACTGATCAACTAGGGGGTACAAGTTTTCACCCAACATCTGTCATCAAATAAAATTACGTCGAACAAGTTACAAAAGTGCAGCCAGGTACTAAGTTCAAAGGATGCATTGAGTAAACTGCTTACCGTTCTTTGTTGTTCAGGTGTTGCATTTGCAAGAGCTGAAGCCAGGGCTGTAATTGGCATAGGCTGTGTTATTGCAGCATCTCGAGGAAGCATGCTACCAACCATGTCGTATGGTGTAGAAAACATACGTCCAGCAATTCCGGACATTGGACCATCCGGCACATTGCGACCAGGAGGATAACGATACATCCTCCCCCTTGGAAGCATCTGAAATGCAAATGATGATAATGTGCTTCTATGGTAAATTAATGACTAATTTGCACAAAACGGATCTATCATTTGGGTGCACTGTGATATCATCCCTACCATTCCACTCTTGGCATTCTTGCCCTCAATTCCACCTTTCACAGCGAAAAACACCTTCTCCGTCCTACTGTTAGAAAATGCCGTTTAAGTGGGTGTGTGCCCTTCTTACTCAATGTTTACCAGTAAATAGAAAGGGCTATTCTACCCTTGATTTTGGTTAAAATAAATAAAAACTAGAAAGAAAAGAAAAATATTTTCACCTTCTTCAACAACCCAGCCCCTCTCTTCTATCCCTCTGGTCCTCAGCCCCCTCCACTACTGCCACTCCCCACTGCCACCCAGTTATATTATTCAAAAATTATTTACATTTTTGGAAAGAAAATTTAAATCTCGGAACGGAAGGAGATAATGAAACCTCGAAGATATGGAAGAGAAAGCTCACTCTGCCAAGCCACAATTCTAATGGATAGTCATTGTGACCCGACCCATCAGAGCTTCTTGAGATCATATAAATCTGAAAAATTCTTTAGAAATTGTCCACAAAAGAATAGCAAGTTCCCTCAGGGGCAATTTGGGAACACGAGCAATGTCAACGGATAAGCATCTCTCTCTCTCATCACCTTAGCTTTTCACCTTCTTTCTTGCACAGTGGCTTGACTGACATGAAAATCAAAACTTGTTTTTTCTTGAAACCCCATTTGGAATTTGAGTGAAAATTTGGGTGGTAAAGGTGAGTTTTAGAAATTGCTGATCCAAAACCTGAGGAAACAGGTCATCCTTCAATGGACCAATTTCAAGGCTTAGATTATTGTATCGATTCTAATCCTTCTTGGGGTATGTTTTATTTTTGGTTATGCAGAAGAAGGTGGATGATTAAGTTTCTTATATGGTTTTAATTAAAATTAAATGGTAGAAATTAGGTGGGCCGACAAATTTACCCCTCTAAATAATGTTATGGGTGAGTCATGCACCCACTTTATGGCATTTTCCGACAGATGTGGACAGAAAGGGTATTTTCTGCAGTGAAAGGTGTAGAATTGAGGGCAAGAATGCCAAGATTGGAACGATCAGCACCCAAACAATAGGGGTGTATTTTGTGAAATTAGCCATAAACTAACACAACAAGACCAACAAAATTAGAAATAGAGACCTGTTGTTGAATCAATTGCATGGGTTGCTGAGTTTGTTGCCCAGGGCCAACTACTCGTCTATCACTAGGGCGTTGACCCTGCTGACCATGTTGGACCATTGGCACAAAAAAATTTGGCATAGGAGCTCCACCAGGACGCATTCCGGGAACAAGCTGCTGCTGATAACCAAATCCAGCCTAAGAAAATTTCAAGGTGAACTTAGTTACAAGCTTCCAAAGCCAAATATGTAAACAATAAACTCCATTTCATGGTATGCAACACCTATCCCTAGTATGTAGTCATATTTCAAGTTTGAACAATCTCAAAACCCCACTATAAAACCTAAAATTTATCAGACAATAAGACCACATTCAAGAAAACTAAGGAGATATAAAACATTTTAGTGGAGCAATGTAGGATATTATCTACAATTGTATCCACAACAAAGGAAGGAAGAAGGGGAAATGGAGTTGGTTTTGTTGAAGAAACACAACCGATCCACCGGAGGAACACGAAGTTTCCAGGGAACACAAATTGACAGGTGTAACTCGATGAAGAGGATATACCTGAGGAATTAGGGCAGGGGGAGCTTGCCCATAAAATAGTTGTTGTCCAATACCCGGTCCACCAGGAGTATACATTGCCATACGAGGAGAAATTGATGGTGGCATTGCAACTGGCCTCATTTGTGAGAACTGAACCTACACTTTGAGAAATATGTTAATATCAAATTCAACGGCAGAATGTGTTTTGTAGAAGGGAAGGAAATGTAGCTCTAGCTAGTAGCTACTAACATTATAATACAGCTGGGATGTGACTTCTAAAGATGGAAAATTTTATCGATGATTTATAGAAATCACAAGTTATAGTGAGTAGCATCAACACGATGTCACTAAACTGAGTCAAAGAGTTGAACGAAATCTAACTATAATGTAGATAACTTTTGAACTATATATATAATCCCAGGTTCTCTTATCTGAAAAAAGAAAAAGAAGAAAAATACTCGCACGCATACAGTTATTAATCAAAATCTATTAAATCGCCAACAGATCTACTACAGCATAATTCTCTCATTATATGTTTCTAGTGACAATACAGATATGCTTCTGAAACAGCATTTACCTGTAATCTTGCCCTTCTCTCTTCTTTTCGCTGTGCAAGTGCAACATAGACTGGCTTACTTATCACCATTTTGCCATTCATCTCAGAAAGCTAACAAGAAAATAAAACGATAGATCAGTATTATATAATCACTCGATAAAAATGTAACCAGAAATAGAATCACCCACAACGTCAACTTACTGCACGAGAAGCTTCTTCAGGAGTTGAAAAGGCAACAAATCCAGATCCTCTGCTTATACCACCAATATCTTGCATAACCTGCAGCAAAAAATGAAAAAAAAAAAAAAAAAAAATGCATGTGATCCATAAATATCACGATAAAGAGAACTAGATGAAAAAATAATGGAAAACTTGACTTGCAATGCCTGCTCTTAGAGGAGCATATATCAACATACCTTGCATGAAGTGATTGTACCGAACTCTGAAAACAGTTCCTTGAGTTTATTGTCGTCAATGCTGTCATCCAAATTTTTTATGTATAAATTCACTCCTTGGTATTTGTCAACTGTTTCCTTTGCACTCTGCTCAAATTGACTTTTCAGTTCCTGCTCTCTTTCAGATTTCTTCTTGGCTTTCCCGACATACCACTCCTTTTCATCAAATTTCTTTCCATCTAGAGCTTCAACAGCTTTAGCAGCATCATCTGCATTCTCAAAATTGACAAACCCAAAACCTTTTGACTTTCCATCTGCATCCCTCATCACTACAGCACTAGTAATTGTTCCATGTTCGCCGAAAATTTTCTTCAAATCATCATCTGTAGTAGACTCAGCTAGATTTTTGACATAAACATTGTTGAATTTCGTCTTATTCAATACTGATTCTCTCTCCTGCTTACGAAGGAAATGCCCAACATAAACTTGCTTATCATTAATGAGCATGCCATTTAACTTATCTATTGCACTTTTTGCTGATTCTTCGTTATCAAATTGTACAAAACCATAACCCTTAGACTGGCCATTAGGATCCGTTGCTATCTTGCATGAAAGAATGTTCCCAAAGCTCGAAAAAGTGTCATTTAATGCTTTGTGATCAATTGACTTGTCCAAATTCTGGAGAAGAAATTAAATGAACACGTAAATACAGATGTACAAACCCAAGATTAGCAATGACAAAATAGTAAATTACCGGTCAATCCAAATAAATAACGTTGCCATGGCAACAGCAATGACATGATCAAGTATTCCTTGACATCCCCAATCGCAATCTTGAATATGTGGGCTAAAAAATGTTTATGTTCAGTTTTAATTATATGCTTCAAGAGTTACTATTAGGTAAAGAGTCATCATAACTTGAAAAGGGGGCAAAAAATCTATCTTCAAGAAAATTATCAGATTTTATCACATCTATTGCTTCCAATTTGAAGGTATTTCTTCTAGATTTTCTTAAAGAAATCTGGACTGTTTCAATTATTGGAGTATCAGTTTTTGTCAACATCATTCTCTATCAAAATCTTGTTGGAATTGAATGAAAATCTGTTTCATGAAAGTCAATTCATCCGTTCATCAGTTCATGAAAATCAGTTTAATGGAAATCAATTTCATTCGTTTCACCTCTTCAATTCCACAACTCCTCTTCAATATCTTAATGACCACACTCCTCATCTATGGATATAAATAGAGGATCTCTTGGTTGGAACAAACACACAAGAAAGAGAGATACAACTTCAGACAGCAAACACAACAAGAAAAGAAGAAAAAAAACCAGCTTTTTTTTTCCCATTTTCGGCAGCATGTGGGGTTAATCCTTTTTCCTTCCTTTGCTAAATTATTTGAGAGATAGACACAGCTAGTTCGTAGGTCGGTAACGTAGTGGACCGACGACCGATTGTATCCTGGGAATCGAACACCGATCAAAACCTCTTGCACTCCAGTGAGGCGGCGAATTCGATTTAAGGAAACCGTGTAAACACGGGCCTTCGGTTTGTTTTGATTTACTTTGATTCTCCATTATTTTACCTACAAGCTTAAATCGAATTGATTTGGTGAATCAAAATCGGTTGTTTTGTTTATTAGTTGTTTTCCTAATTTTTTCAGTTCTGTAATTTTTTTCTCCTGTCCGTGGTTAATTTTTTTTTTCCTTCAGTTCACGAGTTTCTAAGTTCTGATTGCTATTACATAAAATGTATTAAGATAGATAAAGATTTTGGAAGGAAAAAAAAAACGTTCATTTTCAGAAAATTTTTAAAAGGTGGTTTTGCATGTATTTGAAGTGGTTTTTTTGCATGTTTATATGATTGGTAATGATTATATGATGATTATGGGATTATTTTATAATATGATTATATCATTAGATAATGATTATTTATTTTTGTTAAATTATTAACAACTTATCAATTTTTTAAACATAAATTAAACAATCATTAGCCAATGATTAAAATAATCATTAAAAGAAAAGCAACCAATCATATTATAATGATGAGACCATCATTATCAAACAATTATAATCAAATAATGAGCAATCATAACTAATAATTAGTCAAAAGTTAAATAATCATTATCTAATGATATAATCATATTATAATTTTGTTTATTAGTTGTTTTCCTTATTTTTTCAGTTCTGTAATTTTTTTCTCCTGTCCGTGGTTAATTTTTTTTTTCCTTCAGTTCACGAGTTTCTAAGTTCTGATTACTATTACATAAAATGTATTAAGGTAGATAAAGATTTTGGAAGGAAAAAAAAAACGTTCAGTTTCAGAAAATTTTTAAAAGGTGGTTTTGCATGTATTTGAAGTGGTTTTTTGCATGTTTATATGATTGGTAATGATTATATGATGATTATGTGATTATTTTATAATATGATTATATCATTAGATAATGATTATTTAACTTTTGACTAATTATTAGTTATGATTGCTCATTATTTGATTATAATTGTTTGATAATGATGGTCCCATCATTATAATATGATTGATTGCTTTTCTTTTAATGATTATTTTAATCATTGGCTAATGATTGTCTAATTTATGTTTAAAAAATTGATAAGTTGTTAATAATTTGACAAAAATAATCCGTTCTTCAACTTTGGAATTTTTCAACATATAATTTAGATCTCGAATTTAAGTATTCTAAATTATTTGTTGCTTGTTTTAAGGTTAAATGGCATCACATGGAAATGACGATATGAACAACAACACTATTGGTACCGGTGTACCAAATCCCGCAATGACCGCTGTCAACCCTGTGGGGACCTCGACTGGCATTCCTCACGTTGATGGGACTATTGGTGGCAGGATTCCTCATGTTGGAGTGAACCCCACTTTGCCTACGGCCGCGGCCTCGGAAATTCAATTTGGCACAATACCCTTGCCAGTACCTAGGGCTGCGGCCTCGGTACCTTTGCCAACGTTTCCGCCTCAATTTCCGGTGAATCATGCAATTCGACCGGATAAGTTTGCTGGCACTGATTTTAAGACATGGCAGAATAAGATGATTTTTTATCTTACTACTTTGGGCCTTGCTCATTTCCTCACTGAGGATGCCCCTGTCGTGGCTGAAAATGGCACTGATATGCATAGGCGTGCGGCTTGGGATGAATGGAAAAGTGCTGATTTTTTTTGTCGCAACTATATGTCTTGGATGGACTACAGAATTCTTTGTATCACGTGTATGTGGTAAAGAAGTCTGCGAAGGAGCTTTGGGAGTCCTTAGAAAAGAAGTACAAGTCCGAGGATGCTGGGTCTAAGAAATTCTTGGCCAATCGGTACATGGACTTCGAAATGGTTGATTCACGTTCAGTGGTGAGCCAAGTGCAGGAGTATCAAGTGCTTTTGCAAGAAATGCATGTTGAGAGTCTGACTATGTCAGAATCTCTACATGTGGCTACTGCTATTCACAAGCTACTTTCTCAGTGGAAGGCTTTCAAAAGCTATTTGCAGCATAAGAGGAAAGAGATGTCTTTCGAAGATTTAATTATCAAGCTGCGCATTGAGGAGGATAACAAAAAAGCTGAACGCAAGTCAGGGAATTCTTACTCTGAGAAGGCTAATGTATTGGAACACGGCCAAAGTTCTAGTATTAAGAAAGGTCAATCCTTTAAAGCCAAACAGGGTCATGGAAATTGGAAAGACAAAAAGCAGACCACAAAAGGGTCTCAGTTAAAGACTACCGGTGGGGTAGGAAAGAAGCCTAAGTTCCAGTTCAATGGAAAGTGCTTCAATTGTGACAAAGTTGGGCATCGATCAGCAGACTGCCGTCAGCCTCGGAGGGATAACAAGCAGCGCCCTCAGGCTAATATGGTTGGAAATGAGAGAGATCATCTCTCAGATGACATGTTTGACCTAAACCTTACGGCGGTGATTAGTGAGGTTAACCTGGTGGGGTCTAACCCTAAGGAGTGGTAGCTAGACACTGGGGCCACTTGTCATGTTTGCTCCAACAAGAGCATGTTCACTACTTTTGCACCAGTTACAAATGATGAAAAATTGTTTATGGGAAACTCTGCAACTTCTGAAGTGCTTGGTAAAGGCAAGGTGATCCTGAAGATGACCTCTGGCAGAGAGCTTACTTTGACTAATGTGCTGTACGTGCCGAAGATTCGCAAGAATCTGGTCTCTGGGTCTCTTCTGAGCAAGAATGGTTTCCGCATGGTCTTTGAGGCGGATAAGTTGGTGATTACCAAAATAGGAGTTTATGTTGGAAAAGACTATATGACTGATAGCCTGTTTAAATTGAATGTAATTGTTGTAACCCCAACTGTTATGAATAATGAGAAAACTCCTTATGTTTACTTGCTTGAGTCTCCTAATCTGTGGCATGGTAGATTAGGTCACGTAAATTACAATACATTACGTAGACTTAGCAAACTAAACTACTTGCCTAGGTTTCAAATTGATTCAAATCATAAATGTGAAACCTGTGTTGAGGCTAAGCTAACTAAGTCTTCGTTTCATAGTATTGAAAGAAGTACCGAGCCATTGGGACTAGTCCACAATGATGTGTGTGACTTAAAATTTGTCCAAACACGAGGCGGCAATAAGTACTTTATTACTTTTGTCGACGATAGCACGAGATATTGTTATGTGTACTTGCTTAAAAGCAAAGACGAAGCTATCGATAAATTCATTCTTTACAAGAATGAAGTTGAAAATCAACTTAGTAAGAAAATAAAGGTGCTACGAACTGATCGTGGTGGTGAATATGAATCACCATTTGGTGAATTTTGTGCTAAACATGGAATAATTCACCAAACTACTGCACCTTATTCACCTCAGCAGAACGGAATTGCTGAGCGTAAGAATCGAACGTTAAAAGAAATGATGAATGCTATGTTGATTAGTTCTGGATTACCACAGAACATGTGGGGAGAAGCTATTCTTTCTGCGAATTACATTTTGAATAAAGTGTTAAGAAAGAATATGGATAAGACTCCGTATGAACTTTGGACAAGTCAAACACCTTCATATAAATACTTACGAATGTGGGGGTGTCTTGCTAAAGTTGTGATGCCTCCTCTTAAGAAAGTCAAGATTGGACCTAAGACAGTTGATTGTGTGTTCATTGGTTATGCACAAAATAGTAGTGCATATAGGTTCCTTGTGCATTATTCGAATGTACCCGATATTCATCCGAACACGATTATGGAGTCTAGGAATGTACAATTCTTTGAGAATATATTTCCTTGTAAATCTCCTAAACAGTTAACTCCTATTAAACGGACTATGGAATCTTCAGCTACTAGCAGCAATAAAGATCCAGTTGAAGAAGGTGAGGATGAGCCTAGACGGAGCAAAAAGACCAAAACTTCTAAGACGTTTCGCCCTGATTTCCTCACATATTTGATGGAGAATGATCCTCAAAGCTATAAAGAAGCTATATCTTCTCCAGATGGTCATCTGTGGAAAGAAGCCATCAAGAGTGAAATCGATTCTATCCTACAGAATCATACCTGGGAATTAGTAGATCTTCCACCGGGTTGTAAGCCTTTGGGCTACAAGTAGATCTTCAAGAAGAAGATGAAAGCGGATGGCTCTATTGATAAATATAAAGCTCGGCTAGTAATCAAAGGTTATAAGCAAAAAGAAGGCTTAGATTACTTTGATATTTATTCTCCTATGTCGAGAATAACTTCTATCCGAATGATAATTGCTATTGCAGCCTTGCGAAATCTGAAAATACATCAGATGGATGTAAAAAGAGCTTTCCTAAATGGAGATTTGAATGAAGAAATCTACATGGAGCACACAAGAAAGAGAGATACAACTTCAAACAGCAAACACAACAAGAAAAAAAAAAAAAAAAACCAGCTTTTTTTTTTTCCCATTTTCGACAGCTTGTGGGGTTAATCCTTTTTCCTTCCTTTACTAAATTGTTTGAGAGATAGACACGGCTAGTTCGTAGGTCGGTAACGTAGTGCAGCGTGGACCGACGACTGATTGTATCCTGGGAATCGAACACCGATCAAAACCTCTTGCACTCCGGTGAGGCGGCGAATTCGATTTAAGAAAACCGTGTAAACACGGGCCTTCGGTTTGTTTTGATTTACTTTGATTCTCCATTATTTTACCTACAAATCTTGGCATCTAAAATCAATGCAACATCTGTTAAAATGTCAAGATTAGGTACTGTTAATCCACATGCACAATATAACACCCAGTATGTGAACTAAAAATTCAGCAAGAAACAAGTATTAACAAGAAAAATGTAGACTATGTAGCAATAAAAAATAAATGGGGAGACATAATGGTGAGTGAATAGATATGATAGATCAATTAGGGAAAAAAGCCATTGGGTGCAGGAGGTCGTAACTCACATGAAAAAACTACAAATTGAGAAGACAAAGAAGAAATAAAAAAAGGTCCATGGTGAGCAAATACCTTTATAAATATATTTGCAGTTCCACTTTTGCGTATACTGGGGTCCCTATGAGAGTACATGATTCTAATCGACTTGTTATTGAGAGGAGTGAAGTTCAACACTTCAATTGCCCTTGCAGCTGTAGACAGGTAAACAGGAAGTCAAATACAGAAAGAATTAAGCCTCAGCATGAAAGGGAAAACCAGAGGAGATGTAAAGCATATATCATAGTATGGCAGGAAAAATTTCTTGGCACACTTCAGACTGTACTCATACTTAAGACAAAAGACCAATATAATCTTGATTCTCATCAGACGACACAGATGCCATGCTCACTGTGGAATAACAAAAACAATCTCTAAAAAACGTGAACAAACATAAAACCACGCAGAAGTCTAATGAAGGTTGTCATATTTCCGCTCTCTGAGTTTTTCTTAGGGTGTTCTCTTCATACCAATATCCAAAATAAATTTGCATAACTATGTGCTTTTCATAGCCTTGTCAGTTCAAAGAACATACAGAGTCGTAAACAAATTTTTCCAAGCAATGTAAATAATTTCCAGTATCAATTTTCAATTCCTACACTCAGTTGTTTACACAGTAAAGTTTTCAATTCATTTTAATTTTATCCTGCTTTTTCAAATAACCCATGAATCAGAAAGACTCCAAAATCTGTCTGCTACAACAAAACTAGCATAAAATGTGCTGGAAGAAAAATGTGCTTCAGGGTGGCACTGGCACCATTTCCAATTCAACATGGTACATAAGAAATACAACCAGGTTACCAAAACATTTACTAGTTTTAGCTTACAACAACAGAGCGACAATACAAATATCGGTGAGTATATACATCTCAGATTAATCACATACATTTCAATGCAGATGCATAAACAAACCAATTGTATTAATAAGTAATGCATATACAAATCTGTGAGTAAAACGAGGGCTAACCATCCTGTGAGCTGCTATAGTTAACGTATCCATAGCCGAGGCTACGACGAGTTCCAAGATCCCGACAAACCCGAACCGAAACAACCTGACCAACCTGGTTGAACAGATCGTATAGCTGAGAGTCAGTCACATTGAAATCCAAATCACCAATGTACAGCGACGTCGACGGAAACTGACTCCCTCCACCACTAGGCACCGGCGTCGCCACTCCATTAGCCCCATTAGTCCCCGCCACATTCTGGGGTTGCACTTGAATCTGCGACATTTCTTCTACAAATCCTCAACCTATTTTTTCAACTAAAATTACCTTTTAGAGAAACTTTTTTCTGTCCTCTCAGATTTGGTTTTGCTAAAAAATGAAACTTGGAGAGAAACGCAATGGTAAAAACAAAGGCATTGAGGGATAAAATGGGGAAAAAATGTGAGAGGGCGGTAACTGCACTGCACATATGGGAAATTGCCTGCTAAAATGAAGCCCTAATCGGATATGAAAGGTGAATGTACACCCTTGGATGAGAGTTTGGGGATGGAGTTTGGATGAGTAAAGCAATTTTACCTGACACCTCGGATGATTGACATCACATTGCGCGTGGGTATCTCGGGAATAAAATAATTCCCGACCCCGAGACGTGTGTGTTCGATCATCTCCTATGTCATTCCCTATGTTCGTGTAGCATGATTCAATCTCGATTGTATAAGGTGAGGTCACGTGTACCATGCACACACATTTTGTGACGTAGTCGAATGCACAGATGATGTGCATGTTTGGCGAGCTTGATCAAATAGAAAGAGTAATCTTTAGAGCTTATCGTTCTATGTTGCAATGAAATCACTATCGTATTATCCTTTAATCCATATTTGAGCCACATTCTCATTTTCATTTTCATTCTTCTACTCATTTTCACTTACACATTCTTCAATAAAAAAAATATTTTCCATCACATCACACACTCGATCTCTGAATAGATTTATTTATTATTATTATTTTTTTTTTTTTTTTTTTGCATTTTGAAATATTGAGTAATGTAACATTTACGTCACTATGAAATGAATAATATTATATAAGAATAAAAGAATATTATTATTCATCCTCGCAACGCTTGGTTATACCAATGTACGTAATTGTGAGTCACTGTCACACTATCCAATAAAATTATAATATATTTTTATGAAATTGGACAATGTGATAGTGACATCATTGCCCATAAGTGATGCTATGCATTAGTAGAATTATTTTACAACATGCATATTCTTAAGAGTATGTTTGAGCCTCATTTTCTTCTGATGATGCATTTTGAAAGGTATATTGATGGAAATTGTGTGATTTTTTTAAAATTTGTATGTAATATATTGAAAAATGTGTGGTTGAAAATAAAAGAAAGAAAAATATATTTTATAAATAATGGAGATCAAACAAGAGTTTTAACTTTTTTTTATATGTGAATGTGAGAACATAGTCACATTATTCAATAAAATTATAATGTATTTTTATAAAATTAGACAACGTGTGATGTTGACCTTATTACCTCATAAGTGATGCTAAGCACTAGTAAAATTATGTTACAACATGCATGTTCTTCTATAGCATAGCTAGGTTTCTAATCATTAAAATTTAGATTAATAAATCCCACACAAGGTTTACTGGCTGTTTGAATTGATTATATTTTTACATTCTCAAGCTTACTTAAGGTTATTGATCAACTTAACATTAAATATTCTGTCAAAATCTTGTTGCATCATTTCTCCATTATCTGGTTTTCCAGTATAGAGGAATATGAAATCCGCCATTGTTGCATCAGTGTTCACCGTGTTATTGATCTGAGTGGTCTTGATGGTTTACATAATTTTGGGACTGATATTTGTTCTATTACTTGTGCATTGACAGCACGGGGCTTAAGAATAGGGCTGAACAAAACTCTCAAATCGAATCAAATCGAACTGAATCGAGTGATTTTTTTTTTTTCAATTAAATACACAAACAAATATTTGAATCGAGAACTGACGACTTTGGTTTGGTTCTCGGTTATAGACCAGAACCGAATTAGAATTGAATCTCCCTAACTTTTTTTTTTTTTTTTATCTTAAATAAGTCACATTATTTTATTTTATTTTTTAAAATAAATTTTCTAACTAATTAATTTAGTTCAAACAAAAAGTAAGATTTTACTATTTATAATTTCCAGCCAAACCCAACTTAATCAAATTGACATAAGTTTTATCTAAATCTCTTATTCTACCATAATATCAATTTTGTCGTTCTATTATTGTGAACTCGTCATCTTCCCCTTCTTGAATTACGTTATTTTGTAATGGTTAAAATTGAACGTGTCGTAGTCGAATTAATGTAACGTTGTTGTAATATAAAAAAAATTAATTATTGTACGAAACTCGAGAACCGAATTGAACCAAACTCAAACGGTTTCATAATTAAATTTGAACCCGACGGTACCATTTACTAAATATCTGAAAATTCGAGTTCGGTTCGATTTTCTTAAGAACCAAACGAATCGAACCGGACCATGCCCAATCCTAGTTAAGACTAATTCACCAATCTGTGTTTATGAGTTATATTAGAAAGTTGACCTTTTTGAAAAACAAGTTCATGTTTGTTCCCATTTTTTAAAAAATTAATTTATCTGCAACTCATTTTCAATCACATTAATTTTATATGTGGATACATAATTTTTTTTTTATACTTTTTAATCACACATTTTGATAAAAAATAAAAATAAAAAAAATCTACCAAGCATTGGCTAAGTTTTGATACCTTCGGAGGGATGTTTGTTACATTTGCTGTATCAAATCTAACTCACAATTTTCCGAGATAATTACTGGAAAAAAATAAAAAATCTTCCAGGTTAGAATGATTAAAAGACAGCCCTTGGATTCGCCTAAAACGTGCAAGGACTTTAAATTGCATATTTGATCACCACGTCACACTCGTTCTCCGCATGAGTTCTAGGAGGCAGACAACTAGTCGAAACAAGAAAAGAAGAGGCTTAGCGGCCCAGGAATAGAGTATCCTTATAACATGATGTAAAGCTTTTTATTCTAACCTTCGCCCAATGCCTTTCTTGTTCAATCACAGTCGGCTAATAGTCCATTCCTCACTTGTGATGTGAAGCGGCTAAGGTTTGAGCCCAAATTTTTGAGAACAAATCTTGTAAAAAATGATTATTTTTTTTTAGAGAAAATATAATTAAAAAAAACTTTGAATTTATGTCCTTATTTGATCTCCATTATTTTCAAAATGCATTTTTTTCTCTTCTTTTCAACACACATTTTTCAATAAAATAATATTATTTTTGTTGACACACTAAAATGCAGCCCAAAATCGAAAGGAAGTCCAATTGAGAAATCCAAGATAAAGACCCAATGGAGAGAAATCCAAGATAAAGACCCAATGGAAGTCAACTAAAAGGCCCAAGAAGAAAAGCCCAAACTGGGAGCCTGTGGAAAAGCTTGAAGATCGGAAGCTCAAGAGCAGAGGAATACTATCGCCCAAAACTATAGGACGCCCAGGAGCTGAACGAATGTAGTACTGGACAATCGTCCAGGACGACAACCTCATTGTCGCCCAGAACCCCAAGTCGCCCAGGATCAGACAAGTCTAAAGGATATGGTCTGGAATCGGTTGGCAAGTGAACCCGGCACGATCCAGGAAGCAGCAAGGGTAGTGGCAACGGTTACTAAGCAACTACTCCCCAAACAAGCGGTTACTCACTAAAAGAGTGGACGGTTGCGAAGGATATGGAACAAGTCTGAGCAGTTTTCGATAACCAAATGATGCTCAAGAAGTATAAAAGGAAGTAACGTCATAGAAGAAGAAGGACCGAATCAAAAACTCTCTACAAGAGATCATGTAATTTTTATTCCTTAGTTTAAATTTAATCCTTTTTCCTTTTAGTACTCGTGTGCTTGCGCCCCTTGGAGGCGTTTTGTCTACTTCCCAATTGTAATCCTTCACTTGCATACGCACCCCTTTTGGGACTTTGTCTCAAGTGGTCTGTTCCTTACACAATCGTCTTATCCTTTTCTCGTAATTGCTGGCGGGTTGGAAAACGCGAGAAAACAATTTGGCACGCCCAGTGGGACAGTTGGTGTTTGGTAAGTGAAGATACAAAAAGAGAAAAATACTGCCCTCATAAAATTCCGATAAAGAACCAGCAAGTCAAGTAGTAGTCCAGTCTGTGGTTGAGCGATACGAGGAGCAACAACACTCTCCACAGACAGATGGACAAAGTACAATCAGTCACAGCCGATACGAGCCAATGACAGAAATGAGCCCTCGCACAATGCGTGCATTGCTGGGAAAACTCACGCAGGATGTCGTTGAACATGTAAATCTACGTAGCATTCATAATATGGAGAAGTTTACCCAGAAGAGAATAGGCATTTTGATAATATGGCTAAACAACTAAATACGTTGAATAAAATCATGAATAAGTTGGTAGGCCAAATATGTCAACCTGTTATGACTATAGATAATCACTTCCAATCTAGGACTATAGTGGGGCATACTTCGCCATACAATTCTTTTGGTGGAAAACTCCGGCCAAATTGGAGCACCTTTCGGCCCCTTCTAATTTTCTTTTTTTGTTTTTTTTTTTTTTTAAACCCAGGGGGGAAAATGGAACCAAAAACGTGAATAATGGTAACACTACGTCCAACCTGGGGGTAGTACCACCATGAGAGACAATGTCCCAAATAATGGACAGAACGGGTTGCGTACAAATGACGGTTTAAACACTCAGTTTACAGGTCATAACAACCTGAATAATGGCACTTTATGGCCAATCAAGGGCAGACCACTAGACCTCCCACGAATCAGCCAGTAAATCAGCCAATGGGAAACCCATATGACCTAACGCCGTGCTAAGAAACCAAATTATGGAAATAGTGCAAGATCAAATAGCAGTTGGGGTACGTCGGTGATGAGGCCAATTTAACAAACCAATATCCTGATTGTCGTGGGCCCGGCTCGGCTCGTTTGCCACTATACACAATGACTTTTAAAGATTTTTTAAAAGTTTATAAAAATATGAATTGAATACACCAATATACTTTTAGAGTGTTTCCAAAAGTTTACATTGAATATTCCTAATTTTTTTAAATTCCAAAAAGTCATTAAAAATAGAGATGGGAACGGGGAGAGTTCGGGGTTGGACACCCCGCCCCGCCCAGCCACTCCCCCACCCCGCCTTAGACGGGGCCGGGCGTGGGCCTGCCCCATTTATTTTTTAGATGCCATATTCATTATTCAGTTTGAATCTTGAACTGGAAAATCAACTACAACAATGGTTTTATGATTTTTTAGTGGTGGGTTGTGACGATTACACCTCCGATTAGGATTTTTATATATCTTACTTATCCCTAATAATTGAAAAATGAAGATCTTGAACATGTTATCTGAACGATACTATGGTTACTATTACACCTTCGATTAGGGATTTTAGTCATGGTTGAAACTTGAAACGTATAGAGAGGGCATGTTTGGTGGAGTAAAATAAGCTACCAGATTTAAATCCATTAGGAGTTGGGTTGTTTTCATATTTCATTTCTTTTTAATATTACAGTAATTATTGGATAAAAAATGTAAAAATGTAAAAATTGAATACTTAGGAAATATTTGGAGTATGGTGCAATACTTTATATTTTCATATTTATTTGATGCGGAAGGGATCCTGTTCTCTATTTCAGCTTTGCTTTAGCAAGAAAAGGGGAAATCCCCAATCTATTTGGGGCAGAGCGGAAGCCCAATTAGCTGGAATAACATTTTTGGATAAAATGGAAATCTTGGATTCAATACGATCAGTCTCACAGAATATGGGCCTTCAATGCCTATAGAGAGCCCATTTTCCCCTAGGAATCCCTTTGGAATTTGAAGGTGCTGTTAGCTCAATTTGAAGCAAGATCACCATCTCCATTACTTTTCTCAACAGCGAAGTCATACACCAAGGATCTAAAAAATGCATCATGAGTATAACTCAATCAATAAAACAATTTTTTCCACTAAAAAACAGTTTGGGCCTTGGGCTTATAGCAAGTCCAACAACCTTCTCCTGATTTAAAATAGGTTATTGTTTCCTACACATATCATACCATTTTATGGAGAATTTGTTACATCATTTTCAAATTCATAAGCTCTTCCTACAAGATTTTAAACGTTTGATAGAAATAAAAATATTATTATGGATCATTATAATTCAAAGCGCACTCGTCATTTTAAAGTATTAAAATTCTCTGTCCCTATCTCTGTCTAACATAAATTAAAATTTAAAATTTAATCTAAATCAAAGTCAACAATTAATTTTAACCACACATTTTATAGGACTCTCAACTTTTCAACTACATATTTCATTTATTTTTATCAAAATTTACTAAAAATTTAATTTTAATCTCAGTCTAACATGAGTTTAAAGAACCGTTGTAAAAGTTTGTAATGATTTTTAACTTCTTGTGATATTTCTTTTTTCGATAAATCTTTCTGTATTATATTACTGCTACAAATTTTATTAAGAGCACCACAATTTCAAATATTTTTCTTATTTACTTAAATAACCTCAAGTAACATTACATAATTAGATTTTTAATATATATTTTTTAAAAAAAAATTATTGTTCCACCACAAACATAAATCTAACACACACGTATAAAGCAATAGTCAAGAGTGAAATCAAAGAGAAATCAATGTATAAAACAGTAAATTCAGAGTTTGTAATTTCTTCCCTTTTCTCACCATTGATGGCTATATCCCATTGAATAATCCTACAAAGAAATTAGAAAAAGTCATATGGGTGTCTTTCTTAACTTATACAGCATACACAAATACAAAAAAATTCAAAATTATACTACCCGACCCCCACCCCAAAAATCTTTTTTTTTTTTCCTTTAAAAAAATAGAGATGGTCTCGATTGGGGTGTTAATTGATGAACATGTTTGTGCATATATATAGCTACAATAATCTTGCATGCATAGGGCGCTTAAAGTTGTGGATGAGAAATAAAAATGGTGGAAGAGAAGAAATGAGAAGAGGCGTGAATGTGATGTACTATATATTTCTTTCTTGACTAGGGTTATATTCGTAAAATACTTGTAGTGTGTTTATCAAAAATACGTTTTAATCTGGGTGTATTTATAATGTGGTATAACGAGCAAAAAATGTGGTGGCAATATATCTACCCTTAATTATATTTGTGAATGACCATTTTATCACTGCAACCCGAATTATTATGAGTATTGATCCCCTAATTCCTCCCTATAAAATAGCACTTTGATTTTTTAAAAGACTATTTTCCTTTTTTTTTTTTTTTTATTTCTCTCTAGTTTATAACACGTTATGATCACTAAGTTCTAGTCAATTTAATTGCAAAAAAACTTATTCTTCTTTTTGCTCAATAATTTTCAATTAAGTTGATGTAGGAAAAATAATTTCTCTTACGTTCAAAGGAAGATGGAAAGTTTTAACCAATTGAAAAAACTCTTCTTTTCCATTCAAAGAATATGTTAGTATTCTCTTACTTTGAATTGTATAATAAAGCAATAAATATTATTTCGTACAATACTTTAAAAGAATATTTTATTATTATTTTTAAGAAGTAAGAATCTAAATCAATAATTCCGAAGAAATATTATACATGCTGGAAAGAAATATTATATTTGTATTATTTTGTTGTTCCTGAATAAACACTTATTTGGGTCATTAGATTATATCAATAATTATTAATTTGGATGAATTGGGAATTGATTTTATAAATTTTGTTTTGTTTGGTAAAGCTTGATGCAAATTCATAGAATTAGAGAAAATGAGTAAAAAAAACAAGCTAAAATAGAAGAAATCAATGGTTCGAGTACTAAATTGCACAAATCCAAAAGATGATTTGGGCTGCATGATGACACTTAGAGAGTTCTAAGATTCAATTCGATACATTGAAAAAGCAAAAGACTGGAGAAGAGTGTAAAAAAGAAAAAGAAAAAGGACCTAGATATGCCATCGAGAAGTTTAGGGGCCAATTAGCAATTGGTCCCAAACTACACAAAACGATGCTGGTTCCATTATGAGAAAGACGACACGTACACGCCGGCCAACTTGAAAATTAATAGGGATCTAACGAAAAAAAACTGGGCGAGTTCCACCAAGATGCCTACGCGGGCATGCTCACACATAGATGCGAATTCATAGAGATCTATTTAACCTATTTGGAATGCCCAGAATGAGGACACGCCATATTCAAACACTGTTGACACACTAAAATGCAGCCCAAAATCAAAGGGAAGTCCAATTGAGAAATCCAAGATAAAGACCCAATGGAGGGAAATCCAAGATAAAGACCCAATGGAAGTCAACTAAAAGGCCCAAGAAGAAAAGCCCAAACTGGGAGCCTGTGGAAAAGCTTGAAGATTGGAAGCCCAAGAGCAGAGGAATACTATCGCCCAAAACTATAGGACGCCCAGGAGCCGAACGAATGTAGTACTGGACAATCGCCCAAGACGACAGCCTCATTGTCGCCCAGGATCAGACAAGTCTAAAGGATATGGTCTGGAAGCGGTTGGCAAGTGAACCCGGCACGATCCCACGATCCAGGAAGCAGCAAGGGTAGTGGCAACGGTTACTAAGCAACTACTCCCCAAACAAGCGGTTACTCACTAAAAGAGTGGACGGTTGCGAAGGATATGGAACAAGTCTGAGTAGTTTCGATAACCAAAGGATGCTCAAGAAGTATAAAAGGAAGTAACGTCATAGAAGAAATGACCGAATCAAAAACTCTCTACAAGAGATCATGTAATTTTTATTCCTTAGTTTAAATTTAATCCTTTTTCAATACTCGTGTGCTTGCGCTCCTTGGAGGCGTTTTGTCTACTTCCCAATTGTAATCCTTCACTGGCATACGCACCCCTTTTTGGGACTTTGTCTCAAGAGGTCTGTTCCTTACACAATCGTCTGACCTCTCTCTCTCTCGTAATTGTTGGCGGGTTGCAAAAACGCGCGAAAACAATTTGGCACGCCCAGTGGGACAGTTGGTGTTTGGTAAGTGAAGATACAAAAAGAGAAAAGATATCATGCCTCATAAAAATTCCGATAAAGAACCAGCAAGTCAAGGAGTAGTCCAGTCTGTGGTTGAGCGATACGAGGAGCAACAACACTCTCCACAGACAGATAGACAAAGTCCAATCAGTCACAACCGCTACGAGCCAATGACAGAATTGAGCCCTCGCACAATGCGTGCATTGCTGGGAGAACTCACGCAGGATGTCGTTGAACAGGTAAATCTACGTAGCATTCATAATATGGAGAAGTTTACCCAGAACGAGAATAGGCATTTTGATAATATGGCTAAACTACTAAATACGTTGAATGAAATCATGAATAAGTTGGTAGGCCAAATATGTCAACATGTTATGCATATAGATAATCACTTCCAATCTAGGACTATTGTGGGGCATACTTCGCCATACAATTCTCTTGGTGTAAACTCCGGCCCAAATTTGGAGCCACCTTTCGGCCCTTCTACTTCAAACCCAGGGGGAAATGGAACCATAAACATGAATAATGGTAACACTACGTCCAACCTGGGGGGTAGTACCACCATGAGAGACAATGTCCCAAATAATGGACAGAACGGGTTGCGTACGAATGACGGTTTAAACACTCAGTTTACCGGTCATAACAACCTGAATAATGGCACTTTTATGGCCAATCAAGGGCAGACCACTAGACCTCCCACGAATCAGCCAGTAAATCAGCCAATGGGAAACCCGTATGACCCTAACGCCGTGCTAAGAAACCAAATTATGGAAATAGTGCAAGATCAAATAGCAGTTGGGGTACGTCCGGTGATTAGGCCAATTTACACCAAGCCATACCCTGATTAGATAGATCAGGCATATCCATGGCCTAGAGGATACAAAGTATCGGAATTCTCACTATTCACTGGCCTAGGAGAAGTATCTACACTAGAACATGTAGGGAGATTCACGTTGCAAAGTGGTGAGGTGAATGATTACCATAAGTTGAGGTTGTTCCCAAGTTCCTTAACAGGGGTAGCTTTTCTTGGTTCATTAATTTACCAGCAAACTCCGTCCAAACTTGGCAGCAAATGGAGCAATTATTCCATGCTCAATTTTATAAAACTGAGTCTGAAGTTACACTGGCCGATTTGGCGAATTTACGTCAATTGCCTAACGAATGGGCAGAAAATTTCCTACAAAGGTTCAAAACGGCCAGAAGTAAATGCTTCGTGCCATTACCAGAAAAGGAATTTGTCAAAATCGCACAAAGTTGTTTAAGCTTTGATCTAAAGAAGAAATTCCAGGATAGAGAATTCCCAGATTTATTCCAACTTAGCGCGAATGTCGTTAGATATGAGCGACTGGTAAGAGAGGAAGAACAAATGAAAAATTCCAGTAAAGGGACTTATTATAAAGACCCGAATTTCAATGTTCATACTATCGATGATGGTTATTATGACCAGACCGAAATATGCTTGGCTGAGTTAGTAAAAGGAGAAGCATATACTTGTCCTATGTTAGTTAAGCCAAAAATAGTAGGCAAAGATGAACCTGCAAAAGGTGAAAACAGAAAAACGCGAACGTTCTCGTTCGACATAACCAAAGCTGATCTTATATTCGATAAATTATATAAGGATAAGCAGATAAGGTTGAGCGACAAACACAAATTGCCAGACTCTGAACAAATTAAGGGTAAAAAGTATTGTAAATGGCATAATGCATGGTCACATGCGACTAATTATTGTATGGTTTTTCGCCATGTGTTGCAGGATGCTATCGAATCAGGACGAATTACGTTCGAAGAAATGAAGAAAATGGCGGTGGATGAAGACCCGTTCCCACGGTCACTAGCAATGAATATGATAACGACTGGCTTGAAAAACAAATTGCCAAGGTTTAAACTGGTGATTGATGACGAAGAAGAAGAATCCAAGCCGCTTCCCAGCGTTTTTGAACGCATCAAAGGGAAGGAGCCCAAACAGGGCGAAGATGTTCTGTGCGACAGGTGTAAGCACGAGTTGAAGGCGAATACAGGGTCATCAATGACACGGCCATTCCATCATCGGCCTGATTTCGTATCAGTCGTTCAGCCTGTCAGGGGCGAAGGGTGCCGTTGTACGGAGGATTACATAGAGAAAGGGGGTTTGGGTCGGCCGGTCAAAGAAGAACATTTAGGCCGCAGCCTCGCCAGCCCAATGTATGGCATTCGTTCCAGAACAATGCAGGAAGGGTAGTGCCATTCAATGAAATGACCAGAACCCAACAAAGGCGTTACCAGAGTAATTACGGGCGGATGATGAGGCAACAGCAAGGAGAATCACGCCCTAGAACACCCAAAACGCTCAGAATAGCCAACGAAAATGTTTTTGAAGATAGCGAAGAAACAGGCACTGGTGAATCAATGGGAGAGTTGCCGGAAAGCTCATCTGGTAGATCGAAGTTTGAGCGAGACAGGAAAGATGAAGATGATCCCGACCAACCTCTAACTATCCAGTTTGGCACATTACCTCCTGTCCTGGCTAACAACTACTTGTTGGCCGATGAGTTCAAAAGCAAAGAAAAAGAGGATAATGAGGAAGACGCCTACGTGCTAGTCTGCGATGAAGGCCAAAGTTCCAGAGAAATGTGTGATGATGGCGAGAACGATGATATGACAGATGTTGAAGAAGAGATTGATTTAGAAGCAGAGAGATGGAAAAGGGGAGTGTCGCGCAACACCATGTTGAAACAACTGCACCAGGAAGGAGTCCGCGAAGTGGATCTATTGGGAGAACCATCTGGTCGACCGTTTGATTTCTATGTGCTGTATGAGACGCCAAAAAGGAAAAAGAGGGTACCTCGCTCTGAAAAATATGGATCACCCCTAGAATAATGCCTCCTCCTACAAATTGGGTAACTGAGGAAGAAATATTGGAAAAAGAGAAGGAAGGGACCAAAGGAAAGAAGGCTCAGTCCGATGTACTGCACGTTGATCTATCACCAAGAGATAGCCCGCCGAAAATAGGCAGGAAGTGGAAATAGACGCTGCTGAAAAAGTCATCTTCAACAAACCAGCGATGAGGTTAACCAAACACTTAAGGCCACTGTACGTCAAAGCCTTGGTTAATGGTGTACCAATAGTAAAAGTACTTATTGATAATGGAGCGGCCATAAACACCATTCCAGCTAGGATGATGAGGAAATTTGCTAAGACAGAAAGCGACATGATCCCAACGGAAGTCATTCTTACAAGTTTTAATGGTGGGGCAACTTCAGCAAAAGGAGTTATGCCACTGGACATAACTGTAGGGACAACCACTAGAACTACTGTTTTCTTCGTGATAGACAGTCCTACCAGCTTCAACGTGCTACTAGGAAGAGACTGGATCCATGGCAGTCGATGTATTCCCTCATCACTCCATCAATGCTTAGTCTTCTGGAACGACAAAGGGGAAGCAGAGATGGTACAGGCAGATCATAGGCCCTTTGTGGCGGAAGCGAATTCAGTGGAGAGGTTCATGTATGAAGGGAATTATGGGCCTGTCAGAGTTGTTCAAGATGGGGAAGAAACTCAAATTACTGCCCAAAGCGAAGAGCCTTTCTCAATGGATTCACTCACTGAAATGTTTAATCAAATGAGGCCAAACATAGTGGCCTTGGAAGAGCCAGTAATTGGCAAAAAAGAAGCCAAACAACCTTAAATGAATGTTCGACAACAAAAACAAAAGGCCGAAGTTCAGGCCTTCAGAGCCAAGTTGATGGCTTTCAATAAAGAGTGTGAATGTATGAAGAAAGAAGAAGCGGCGTTAAAGATGCTGAAGGACAAATTGATGGTGTCCGAAATGGAGCAGAGCTTGGATTGGGAAGTTCATAAAGTGGATTGCCTGGAAGAGCAAAACTCTCTGAGCGACGTGGATGATGAAGCGACGAAGATCCCTAAGTCAGGATATGCACAAGCTCAAGACCCCTTGGTCAAGGTTAACATTGGTGAGGAAGGAGAGGATCGCCCAACGTTCGTTAGCCAAATGCTGCCTCACGAGGCACTAAAACGCAAGCGACGATTGAAATTCTGGGGAAGTTCAAATATTGCGGGAAAGATACAGAATGAATGTGGCAAAATTAATGATTAGTATTAATTCTGCCATATTGGGGGGTAATTGTTGACACACTAAAATGCAGCCCAAAATCGAAAGGAAGTCCAATTGAGAAATCCAAGATAAAGACCCAATGGAGAGAAATCCAAGATAAAGACCCAATGGAAGTCAACTAAAAGGCCCAAGAAGAAAAGCCCAAACTGGGAGCCTGTGGAAAAGCTTGAAGATCGGAAGCCCAAGAGCAGAGGAATACTATCGCCCAAAACTATAGGACGCCCAGGAGCTGAACGAATGTAGTACTGGATAATCGCCCAGGACGACAGCCTCATTGTCGCCCAGAACCCCAAGTCGCCCGGATCAGACAAGTCTAAAGGATATGGTCTGGAAGCGGTTGGCAAGTGAACCCGGCACGATCTCACGATCCAGGAAGCAGCAAGGGTAGTGGCAACGGTTACTAAGCAACTACTCCCCAAACAAGCGGTTACTCACTAAAAGAGTGGACGGTTGCGAAGGATATGGAACAAGTCTGAGCAGTTTCGATAACCAAAGGATGCTCAAGAAGTATAAAAGGAAGTAATGTCATAGAAGAAAAGACCGAATCAAAAACTCTCTACAAGAGATCATGTAATTTTTATTCTTTAGTTTAAATTTAATCCTTTTTCAGTACTCGTGTGCTTGCGCCCCTTGGAGGCGTTTTGTCTACTTCCCAATTGTAATCCTTCACTGGCATACGCACCCCTTTTTGGGATTTTGTCTCAAGAGGTCTGTTCCTTACACAATCGTCTGACCCCTCTCTCTCTCGTAATTGTTGGCGGGTTGCAAAAACGCGCGAAAACAATTTTCAAAATGCATTATTAAAAAAAAATGGGACTTAAACAAGCTCTATATATATAATTATTTTATTGGAAAAATATGTGTTTGAAAATAAGTTTTAAATAATGGGTCTCAAACTGTATATATAAAAAAAGAAGTTAAAATTGTGTTTGTTATATATCTAGTCTCATTTATTATTGCGTATTAAATGGGTGTTTGGTGTGAATTAAAATTAGATTTTTAGTAAATTGTGATATAAATTTTTGAAATGTTTGGTTGAAAAGCTGTGAGACCCATAAAAGATGTGGTTAAAATTGACAGTTTGACTTTTTCTTATATTAAAATCTGATTTTAATCCGTACCAAACAGACCTCAGATGTGCACTTTCGGGATAAAATCCAACAAGTAGATATTGACCCTCTTATTGATTTTGAAATTTTGATTAACTTACATTAAATTAAACAAACGAAAGCTAATGAAATTATATTAACTTGAGTAATATACATAAATTTTGTTCGATATGATTAGAACCCTCAAACTTTTTAATTTCTAGTTTAAAGAAGTTACATATTATTTGTTATTTCTCATTTCACGTGGCTAAAGGGATGATTGCAATTTTTGCTTTGCAATCATAAGTTTTTTACCGAGTCATTCTTCCATGAATTGCTGAAAATAAAAAGAAAGATACCAAAATTGAAACAAATAAGTTCAAATGATATCACTTTTTAAATATTTGTAAGAGCGTCTATTGGAGACTTTATTTATAGAGTATTTTACGTACAATTGAGAACATCTTTAAATTTATGAGTAAATTTTTTATACGTTCTAACAGTGTTCACTATTTTGATTCTTCATTTTACTTTTTTCAATAAGCATTTATTGATTTCTCTTCATCTTTTATTTCAATCAATTTTTTTATTGTTAATAAATTAACTTATGAAGTAGAGTATTGAAATCTATAATTTATTAAATGTAATCAACACAAAGTAAGAATCTTGAAGTTTATGTCTAGCGTTAATTCTCTAAAATATATAGCATCTTGTATTTGGAGTCTTTTTGAGATGTTCTAAAGTCATAAATATTATTTAGCTAATGAAATACTTTGTTCGAGATAAAGCATATTTCACGAGGAAATTTTGATGAAATGAACTCCTTGAATTTAAATTCATCAAATATCAAAACCTGATTTTTAAAAGAATTAGGTTTCTTTGGTAGAAGTGAAGTAGTCCGTGTTTAGATGTTTCCAATAGTTGAAGGATCAAATTAGATGTTTGTAGTAGTTGGAGGGTGAATTTAGATGTTTCTAGTAGTTAGAGGATGAATTTAGATGTATGTAGTACTTGAAGAATCGATTTAGATGTTTGCAGTAGTAGGAGGATAAAATTAGATGTTCTTAGTTGTTGGAAGATGAGTTTTGATGATCTGTATAATTGAAGGATCAATTTATATGTTATTTAGTAGTTAGAGGATCAATTTAGATATTTTTAGTAGTTATAGGATTTATTTAGATGTTATGTTGTAGTAGAGGGGATCGATTTAGATGTTTACAGTAGTTGGGAGGGATCAATTTAGATGTTTATAGTAGTTGGGAGGGATTAATTGAGATGTTTGTAGTCGTTGGACGATCAATTCATATGTTCGAAGTAGTTGGAGGATTACTTAAGATATTTCTAGTAGATTGAGAATGAATTCCAATGTTCTAAGTAGTTGAGGATGGAATTTGATGATTTTAGTATTATGAGGATGGAATTTGATGATTTTAGTATTATGAGGATGGAATTTGATGATTTTAGTATTATGAGGATGAAATTAGAATTTTAGGTATTTGGAGAATGAAATTATAATTAGAATTAGTTCGACGACGAAGTTAGATGATTTTAGAATTTTAAGTAGCCGGATGATGAATTTTGATGTTTTACATACTACATTTCGCGTAAAAATATGTTTTGCTATAAAAATTACAGTTGTATCATCATAAAATATTTAAATGGAGAAAAATATCTTTAAATAAATTATAAAACACACAATATATCATATTATATAATGTTTTGTATACTATATTTCTAATTATTAATTCCTCATAAATTGGTATGTAAAATGTTTCATAATGTAATATAAATGGTGCGATTTGTTATTTTTAGATATTTTGGTCTATTTAACTATTTAGGGTGTGTTTGAGCCAAATTATTTTGGAAAAATGAATTTTGAAATAATAGATTGATATAGAATGTGCGGTTGAAAAAAAAGGAAAAATTATTGATGTGATAGAAAATATTATTTTATTAAAGAATGTGTGGTTGAAAATGAGTAGAATAATAAAAATAAAAATTTTAATGTGTACCAAACATGGTCTTAGTGGCAAATTTATAAGATTTTAGGTCAAAGTTATTCTTTCGTTCATATTGTAAAAAAATAGAGTATGCAACATGTAAATTTAAAATGCAGTGAGTAAAGTGTTAATACTCCCTAAATATAAGGTCTATTTTGTAAAATCCTCTCACTATAGATTATTATTTGATTTATTTGCCCTTTACTTGATGGGCCACTTTTACTACCTCACGGCCCATGACTATTTTCCTTCATCGGACTAAAACCCTAATTGTAGCTGTCATTCACGCATCAATAAACCCTAAAATCCCTCTAAACCCTAACCTCATCAATCTTATATAAATCCCTTCTCTGTATTCTACCACCAGATCGCCTCTTCCTTTTGATTAATTATAATTATCACGAAGTCTATCCTTTCCATCCACTAATTTCAATTTTTCAATTAATTATGTATATTTTTCATTGTTTGTTTATATTAATAGCTCTGTAGTTATGATTTTTTCGAGTTCTTTTCCGTTTCTTTTGGTACATTTTGATTCTGAGTTCTTACGGGTGTACTGGAATTTGAGTCGGTGACCCTAAAATGAAGGCTGGTTTCTCAAAACATTTGCAGTGGCCGCCTGAGAACTTTCTCCTTCGCCGGGCTTGAGAGTTCGTGCTGCTGTAATGCTTCCTTTTAATTATTTAGTGTATAATTTTTTAACTGGCCATTTTTTTTCATTATTATTTCATCGATTTAAAGCTTTTTCTTCAATTTGATAAGTAAAATTCTGTTAATTTTTTTTTTTTTGGTTTGATTTTGAATCGATTTCGTCAGTGATGATAAATCCAAAGGCTTGTTTCTCAAAACATTCGCAGTGGCCGCCTAAGAGCTTTCGCCTTCGCCTGGCTTGAGAGCTTATGCTGCATCTATCCTTCCTTGGATGACTGAGACAGATTTTTCTAAATTTGAAATTTTTGAGAAGCGGTATTCCGAAAAATGATAATTTTGGAAAACTGAGTGGGAAAATATTGAAGAACATCAGGACAAAGTGAGTTGGAGGATGATCAAATCGTTGTTTCGTTATAGTTGGATGACCAAATTACTATTTCTTTATGTTTGGAGGACAAAATTAGTGTTTAATAGAGTTAGAGGACTAGATTGCTGCTACATAGTAGTTGAATGATTAAATTACTATTATTTTTTATACTTCCAAGAATCTGAATTTGTGTTTGAAAGAAGTTGGAGGACCAAATTACTATATTTTTAAAACTTGGAGGAAGATTTGCAATTGCGGATTAGTTTGATGACCGAATAGCTATTTACTTATATTTGGAGGATATAATTGGTGTTATATAAAGTGAATGTACTAAATTTCTATTAAAATTAGTATGAGGACTAAATAGAATATAATTGGATGACCAAATTTGACTTTCAAAAAATGTTGGAGGATGAAATTGTTCTTAAAAGATAGTTTGATGACTAAATTTAACTTACTAGAAAGTTGAAGAATGAAATTGTCGTTATAGGATAGTTGGATGACCAAAATTAACTTTTGAGAAAGTTGAAGGATGCAACTGTGTTCAGAAGATAGTTAGATGACCAAATTTGACTATCGAGAAGCTGATCGGTAAAATTGTTCTTGACAAATAGTTGGAAGACCAAATTTCACTTTACAGATAGATGAATGATAAAATTGTCGTTAAAAAGAGAAATGGAAGATCAAATGAGACCTTGGAGAAAGGTGAAGGATGAAATTGTCGTTAAAAATATACTTGGACAACCAAATGCGACTTTCCAGAAAGCTGAAGGATGAAATAGTTGTTAAAATATATCTGGATAACCAAATCTGATCTTCCGGAAAGTCGGAGGATGAAATTATTCTTAAATGATAGTCAGATGACCAAATTTGACTTTCAAGAAAGACTTGAGGATGGAATTGGTCGTAAATGATAGTCCGATAACCAAATTTGACATCCTGAAAGTTGGACGTTGAAATTGTTCTTAAATGATAGTTGGGTGACCAAATCTGATTATCCAGAAAGTCGGAGCATGAAATTGCTTTTAAATGATAGTGGGATGACCACATTTGAGTATCAAGAAAGTAGGAGGATTAAATTGCTTTTAAATGATAGTTCAATACCAAATTTGACAGTCTAGAAAGTGGGAGGATGAAATTGAAGTTAAAAGATAGTTGGACGACCAAATTAACTATTAATAAAGTTGGAGGATGAAATTTTTCTTAAATGAATTTGACTATTCAGAAAGTTGGAGGTTGAAACTGCTCTTAAAGGATAGTTGGATGTTAGATTTTTCTAATTTTCCTAGAGTTAACTTTTGCGTATTGTTGGCTGGAAAATGTTCTACACCTTTTGGAAAGCAGGTCAATGGGGGGCGAGGTTCGTGTTGGATCCACCTTAGTTTGCAGATGGAAACGGGGTGCATATATATAGTTTTTGCCTTTCGTGTTACTTTTAAAAATTTTCTTTGGTCTGAATTATTTTAAATGTTTTCTTCTGTTGTACACAAGCATTCTCTGACTCATTTTTTTGTTTTGGGATACCTAATCTCGAATACTTTTTATTGCATACAGTCACAGATCTTCTTTAAAAGCTCAAAAAATTAGAAAATGACAGACGAAAGAAGTTGAAAACCCTACATGGATTACTCTTTGGCTGGAGGTGTGTGATTCTTTTCTTTTACATTTATATCTTGTGATTCCCCAAGAGGTTCTTCATCAATAAATTGATTTTCAAGATTATCAAAAATATCAACTGTATTAATATTTTTTGATGAACTTAATTTTGAAAATTATCTCCTAAGTTCTTCAAGAACTTGCGACTTAGAAGACAGAACTTTTTCCTAATTTAGGAGAAAGATTAGAAGATTCAAAATAAAATGGTGGTCCAAATTTCATGAAACAAATTGTTGCTCAAGGCTGTAAGTTCTTGGATACAACAAAAGAATAATGAAGGACTTCCAATTTTTTTAAAGAAACGTCAAGAAGCCCAAGCCGATTTCTTTGCTGAAAAGAACATGTTATTAGCACTTCTTGCCAAATGTTCAAGCCCCGAAGAAATGTCAATTTTAATAGAAAAGATTGCTTCACTTGCTGAAGCTTGAAAATGATAAATTTGGACTACGAAAGGAGTACCAAGAATTACTTCTTGATCTAAGTCTTTGACAAGATAAAAAAAATATTTTTGAAACAAATATTTGAACTGCAAACATGAGCATTTGAAAGTAACCTGTAACACAAAAGTCTAACAATAATAACACACACTAGGAGTATTTTAATAGAATATGGCTCTCATACCAAACTTAGCCCAGAATAATCTTAAAGATTCGAAAACAGAAATACAAAATAAAGGAAGAGTAGAAAATATTTGAAATTTTATTGAAATAAGGAAAATTTACAAGGGGAATGCAAACTTCTCTGATATACACTTATTAGGGCTCCAAAATATTGACATTTCATAATTCTTTTAATAAAATTATAGCCTAATTTATTATATAATTTGTTATTAGGTGAAACTCAATGAATGAAAGTGAAATTGAAAAAAAGAAGCGAAAAATGGCAAGATCCAAAGTTTGGAGGCTAAAGTGCAAATATCCAAAAGTGGTGTCAAAGCTCACGATGAAGATTCGAGAATATTAGGGGTCAAATGGATACAACTAAAGATCAAAAGGAGTGAAAACAAATCAATTTTCAACTGCGCAAGGATGTCCAAATACTTAGTTGGAGATTGAGACCTATTTTTGTCCCATTAAATGATCGAATTGGAAAAGAACTATTCCTATCAAAGTTGTGGATCTTTGGGTTATCTTTCTAACGCATTTCGAATCGCTTTTATCGGATATTGGGAGAAAAAGTTATGACAAAAATACTGAAGTAAACGCAGGTTGGACAATGACTCAGCGCCCAGGCGTTACAATGTAATTTATTGAGACCCTTAGTTCTTTAATTCAAGAATTTCGTGTTTTATTCTTCCATGCGTTGATTTTATTATGATTGTAATGCATTGAATTACTTGATCAATAATTTGATGATCAATTGAGTTTCTTACGAATCAAGAAGTGAGTTTGAGACTTAGAATGTGTAATAAAATTCGACAACGAAGTATAACATGTAGAAATACCTATACCTAGTACTGCGATCGTTATATGAATTCCTAGTGCCATAACTCGTTTAACTAAGGGTACTTCACATAGAGATATGAAATTGAATTAGTTAAATAGGCTCAATGAGAACTAGAGATGGGTAAATTGAATACCGTAGGAGAATTCGACCGAACACTACATTAGACTAGAATCTTGAATTGGGAACTAAAGTGATCATTAGATGAAATTGTTTTGCCCTAATATATCTTACATACATGAATTTTTGATCCATTTGTGTTTGTTATTTCATCGTGATTTTCATTTGTTTTAGGTATTTGCTCATTTTAGAAAATTAATAATCACAACTATCACAATCATTTATTTATTCATCATTTATTAAATAGGAGTTAGGAAACGTAGGTTAAGACTAAAGTATAGTCATCGTGGGAACAATAATTCAGATTCAAAGGTGGATATTACTTGTTACGATATCGTATACTTGCGATATAAAAAACACAAGTTTTTGGCACCGTTACCGAGAACTATTTACTTTTAGTTTTAATTATTTTTTTTATTGTTATTTGATTTGTTTATTTTTTTTTTCTATTTTAGTTTTTTTTTTCTTTTTCAGGATATAAAAAAAAGAAGACTAAAAAATATCAGGATAAAAGATGACTGAGATTGATTTCAACAATATGCTCGTATGTGACTTCATCATAAGGCAACAACAGTTGGCAGCTCAAGGAATTGTTGAGGGAAATGTGCTTGTGGGAGATTTCATTATAGGATAGAGATTACAAGATCTAAAAACGGAATGTGTAATTAATGAAACTGTCCTGGTGACTTGCCTGTTGCATTGTTTCTCTCACACAAATTTGATATGAGTGATTTACTTGTGGAATTATTTCTTCTGCAGATTACTAATGAACCTCAATTAAGTGAATCAAATTCACTGAACTACCAACAAATACAACAAGAGGATGAGACTTTCAATGAAGATATCATTGTCTCTGTGTCAAAATTTTTTGGATACGAATGTTGAACTCGAGAAAAATTCAATTAAAGAAGAGGAGCATGAAAAAATTGAGAATTGGAAAAGAAAAATTTGGTGCATGAAACAGAAGACGCACCAAATGTATTGATTATGTCTGAAACACATATCTAAGAAAATCTGACTTTTGATAAGAGGTTGTTAGCCTAGTTAAGTCATAGAGATTGAAGCGATCAAACTTAATGGACAATCATTGTTTATTGAATTGCGATTGGTGAAATTTTATCAAACTAGAGAGGTGAATATGGTAGAAAATTCAACCTTAGTTCACACACTGAAAAATAGCGAAAATAATAAGTTTGGGTGTGTGTAAATCTTACAAGTGATGAAAAAACATATTTAACCATTGATGGTTGAGATTCGAAACAACTTATGAATTCATAATGCTATGCTTAATTCTTCACACACACACGCACATCGATTTTACAATGGAAAAGTGGATTTTAATTTTTATATTGTGATTTTGAAGTCTTACATAGATTTGTTACTATGATTTCAATCCAGAGATAAAAATTCAAGTTAACTAGCTAAAATCTTGTTGCTTAACTTGATTGAATGACCACCAATTATGTAAGTAGCATTTCATGTTTGTGTGTTTGTTAAGTTAGATAATCATTTTGTTTGAGGACAAATAATGATTAAGTTTGGGGGTGTTTGATAAGTGTATTTTATACATTTATTCGGGCTCCAAAATATTGATATTTCGTAATTCTTTTAATGAAATTATAGCCTATGTTATTATATAATTTGTTATTAGGTGAAACTCAATGAATGGAAGTGAAATTGAAAGAAAGAAGCGAAAAATGGCAAGATCCAAAGCTTGGAGGCTAAAGTGCAAATATCCAAAAGTGGTGTCAAAGCTCACGATGAAAATTCGAGAATGTTAGGGGTCCAATGGATACAACTAAAGATCAAAATGAGTGAAAACAAATCAATTTTCAACCACGCAAGGATATCCAAATATTAGTTGGAGATTGAGACCCATTTTTGTCCCATTAAATGTTCGAATTGAAAAAGAGCTATTTATAAAAGTTGTAGATATTTGAATTATCTTTCCAATGCATTTCGAATTGCTTTAATCAGATATCGAGAGAAAATGTTATGACAAAAATACTGAAACAAATTTTATTGTTTGGGCCGCAAAAACCCCCCACAAAAAGACTTCAAATTGGCCAAGAACGTGTAGGAAAGTATAAATAAACCTAAGGAGGCATGAAAAAAGGGTTCCCACACATTGAAAAGAGGATTCCACACTTTCTAAAATTGAGAGAAAAACATAAAATCGAAGAGGAATTCGCGAGAAGAAATACATCAACGATTCGAGTTCAAATTAAGGATTGGAAGCGGAAGAAGATCTTGGTGCAAGAACTGATTCTTTTCCATCTTTTTTATCAATTAAATCCGGTGATGTATTCGAATATGTTTATTTATTTCATCTTTTTCATCATGTTTAGCTAAATTCCTTATTAGGGCAAACAATGAATCTATTGAGACCCTTAGTTCTTTAATTCAAGAATTTTGTGTTTTATTCTTTTATGTGTTGATTTTATTATAATTGCAATGCATTGAATTACTTGATTAATAATTTGATGATCCATTGAGTTTCTTACGAATCAAGAGATGAGTTTAAGATTTAGAACGTATAATAAAATTCGGTAACGAAGTATAATGTGTAGAGATACCTATACCTAGTACTGCGGTCGTTATATGAATTCCTAATACCATAACTCGTTTAACCGAGGGTAATTCATATAGATATATTGAATTGAATTAATTAAATAAGTTCAATGAGAACCCGAGAGGGGTAAATTGAATACCATAGGAGAATTTGACCGAACACTACATTATGTTAGAATCTTGAATTAGGAACTAAGGTGATCATTAGATGAAATTGTTTTGACCTAATATATCTTACATACATGAATCTTTGATCCATTTGTGTTTGTTATTTCATCATAATATTCATTTGTTTAAGGCATTTAGTTCATTTTAGAAAATCAATATTCACAACTATCAAAATCCATTTTTTTTTAATATCAAATATGAGTTAGGAAAAGTAGGTTAAGACTAAAGTATAGTCTTCGTGGGTACGATAATCCGGGCTTAAAAGTCCACTATATTACTTGTTACGGTATCGTGCACTTGCGATATAAAAAATGCAAGACTCTACCTACAATGAAATAAAAAACTTGAATTTATAGATGGAAAAGTAACATTGATGGAATCTTGAATAGTTGATTGAGGCCTTGATTGAATAGTTGTGGTTGACTACTTTTCAAAAAGTAGGAGAGTAATCGTGTCTTGTCTTGCCGAAGTTTGATCTGACAAAAGACTTCTTTAATAAAGTTGCTTTAATAAAGATGATTCATTCTTTAATAAAGAATACTTTAATAAAGTTAATTGATTCATTTTGTCTACAGAATCTTGAATAGATTTTTTAATTTGACACATCTTGAAAAGTAACCATCTTGAATTATGAACTCGGTAACCTCTTAATTCATCAAGATAACTTTGTTCATGCAGTCATTTAGTCTTTTGAATTTCATCATGAAGAGATTCGTCAAAATTAATTCCATAGCAATCATCTTCATTTTGATCAAAGTCAAAATCTACTTCTGAGCTGGTCTCAGATGAATCTTGAACTTGGGCTAAACATGAGTCGGTTCGGTTCTGTTTAGAACTGAACCGACTCAAAATTTTTGGGTATTTAATAAATGAAACTGTTGGGTCTCAAAATTTTTGGGTATTTAATAAATGAAACTGTTGGGTCTAAATATAATTATAGAACCATTCGGGTGTGGTTTCTTTCGATTCTGTACCATAATTAAATTTTTTAACATTTACAGCAACACTACATAAATACAATTAATAACATGTTCGTTCGTAACTTTTATAAATTAATATAGTCCAATTTAAAAACATATAAATAACAAGCTGTTCAATAATTATACTGTACTCAGAGATCTTCAAATTCCATTTTAATGCTTATACTACACTTAGAGAGATCTAATCAGTAGCTAGCACTGCCGGTGAAATGAATGAGCTTCAAAATCGTTTTGGGAATGAGGAGGTAGATTTTAAAATTAACAAATGATTTGGGTTTATATGGGAGTGGGCGTACTGCTTACCTAATGAAATTGGAATGAAAAGAGGAAAGATAAGCCCAAATGTTGGGCTAACAAAAAATTAATTTGGCTGTACTTGACTGGTTTGTTTAATTAATTTGCTAATTTGTTTAGATAAAATTAATTTTTTTTAATTAATTCAATATAAAAAATTATTTAGATTCGGTTCTTATTCGATTATTCGGTTCTTGGGCTAGAACCGAGAACTGACCCAAACCCATCGATTTTCGATTCAAATACCCATTCGGCTATTTAACTTATGAAGGACCGCTCGGTTTGGTTCGGGAGTTTTGTCCAGCCCTATCTTGAACTAAAGATTTTGAAGCAATTTCAGCAAGTGAAGCAATCTTTTCTGCTAAAATTGACATTTCTTCAGGGCTTGAACATTTGGCAAGAAGTACTAATAGCCTGTTCTTTTCAGCAAAGAAATTGGCTTGGGCTTCTTGACGCTTCTTTGAAATTTTTGGAAGTCCTTCATTATTTTTTTGTTGTATCCAAGAATTTACAACCTTGGGGCAACAATTTGTTTCATGAAATTTGGACCACTATTTTATTTTGAATCTTCTAACAATCTTCTTCGGACTGTAAGGATTGTTGATATTTTGAACAATAAAAAAAGTCCCAACAGAGAATCTACGAGACTTTAAAATTGTGTGAAAATTGAAACAAAGGATTTTCTTGGGGCTGTAAAAAAGATTTTGCCTCATTTTTGAAGTGTTTGAATCCTTGGAGAGAGAGACCGAGTAAAATATTCTCTTCAAGTCCAAAATATTCAAACCAATTTTAAAACCATGCTTGGTGAAAAAGGATAAACCATGAATGACTCACTAGTCTAAAATAAAAAACAATGAACCAAGCATCTTGATAATCAAGATAGTTGAAATGAGAAGAAAATTCTTCGCCTTTTGAGAGGTTCATTTTCTTTTCTTTCCAAAGGTGTTGACCCCAGTCATCAAATGTCAACACATTGCAAATTGATAATTTTGAGAAGTCGATATATTGAGGATTTTGTTTATTTGGAGTGTGAGTAATCACATTAGATCCGGTTTTGAGTAAGATTTTTTTGTAAAATTCTCGTGGTTTTTGAAGAGTATTTGGAAGATATTGAAAGGAAGGAGGAAAAAGGTCAGATAAACATCCAAAAAGATCTAAGTATTTTTCTATCCATGTCGTTTCCATATGGAAGAGGGTAATAACTTTATTTTTAATAAAATAATGAAAAGGCTTTGAATTGATTTCTGGAAGTTTTCCAGAACCAGTTTGAACAACTTTTTTGTAGTTTGAAGGCTTCTCAGGAGTTTGGGGAATTTTTCCAAGAACGAAGAATTTATTTGAAAAAAGAGCAAGGGTATTTGAAGAATAGGATCTCGAATCCAAAGAATTTTTGTTAGAATTTTGAATGTATTCAGTAATTGATGGAGCACGCAAAACAAATTTTGTTTTTGCCTTTGTTTTTATTTTTTGAAGAATTTGCCGAAGAGGAAGCCATATCCTCAAGCACTTTGTTGTACCAATCTATGTTGGTACTTTTCTTTTTGATCTCTCTTTTTAAGTGTTCTCACCTTCACTCGGAATTTTTCTCTTTTTAGTAAGAAACTCTCTAGTAAGGAAGTCTACAAAAAACGCTATTCTTACCTTGTATATATAGAATTTTAAAATCAAAACAAGACAAAAAGATTCTGATTCTGATTCTAAAAAAGAATTGGCATATATTGCTCAATATGATCATCCGGAACTCTTCGATTCCCTAACTTGTAATTCATGTATTTTTAGTTCTCCAATTTTTACCAAAATTAATGGCAATAGAGAGGAAGGAGTTGAACCCGTGACTATTCTTAAAGATTATTGGAATCCTTACCATTATGAGCACTTATTGAGTTTGATATTGTTGTTAACATAATAATATATATTTATTTTTAAATATTAATAAATGGTCTCGCTCTTACGATCGTTGATTGTCGACGTTAACCAGTCAATGTCTACCCAGACTGAACTTCAATACTGGGTCCACCTCTGGCTATAAGTTGATGGTTTCCTTATTCTTGATGATCTCTTGATACCTACTACATCATTTTCATTTTGTCTATTTTGAGTAGTAATAGGTTCTTCACCTAGTGGCGATTTTCATTTTACGTTTTCCTCATGAAGTAACGATTGTTCTTGAATTGGTTCATTTCCAGTTGTACTTGAGTTCTTTCTTTCGAAATGAATCAATATACCTTGATTGGAAGGTGACCCAACAAATTTTTTAATTTCCCGAAAATCATTATTTCTAGGAAATTCACTTCCACTTGCTTGATGATCCTCTAGAAATTTCGCATTTCTAGTTTCGACTATTCTTGGAGTGTGCGAAGGACAAAATAACCTATTATCTTTGTAGTTCACTGGATAGCCAATGAAATATCTATTAATAACTGGACAACCCAAGATGTGTATATGCCTCAAACTAGGTTTCCATCCATTCCAAATTTCAAATGATATTTTTGGAACTGCCTTAGATGGAACCTATATACACAACAATTTTTAAGGCTTCACTCCATAAATGTAATGAGAGACTTGAATTGCTCGTCATGCTCCTAACCATGTCCATTAAGGTTCAGTTTCTTCTTTCAATTACACCCTTTTGTAGTGATGTGCCAAGTATCGTATATTACGTTACAATACTTTGTTTTGCTAAAAATATAGCAAATGGATATGGAATTTGTCCATTTTCTGTGTACCATCTGTAATATTCTTCACCCCAACTTGACCTTACAATTTTGTTTTTCCTTTCCTTTTTACTTCTCTACTTTTGCTTTATAAATCTTGAAGGCATCTAATGCCTCATCCTTATGATTTAGAAGATAGAGATATATGTATTTTGAGTGGACGTCTATGAATGAGATAAAATATCTCTGACTATTTAAGAAAAGTGTCCACAAATATATGCATGAATCTAAAGAATATCTGAATTCCTTTTGGCACCTTTAATGGTATTGTTTGTGTGCTTTCCCTTAATACAAGTCCCAAAATTAGTAAAATCAAGAATTGGTACTAATCTTTCGAGTCTCTCTATGGAGATATGTCCCAAACTCTTGTGCCATAATTCAAATGAATTTTCTTTGACCATACAATGCTTATTGTCGATACTATTACCATGCAAGTCGGAAAAGTTACATTCGTAAGTAAAATTTAAATCAATTTTATATAAATTATCAACAAAAACACCATAATCAACAACAACTGAATTTTGAAATAAATTAAAACTTAATACAAATTTAAAACCCGATGATGCTACTTTTGAAATAGAAACTAAATTACAAGAATAAGTTGGAACATAAAAATTATTTTTAAGATCCAAATGCAATCCAGTCTTTAAAATTAATCTAAATGTTCCCATGCCTTCAATGGTTGATCCCAATCGTTTCTAAAATAGATGTTTTGCTCATTTGGTTGAGGTTTCCTTAGGTCCAGAAAGCCCTGCATAATATGACAATATGAATTATAGTACCAGAATCAATCTACCATTTATGGTTTGGAAAATTAACAAAATGAGATTCATGGCATACAAATGAGATACGAATATCTTTATTTTCGAGCCATTTCTTATATTTGAAGCAATCCTTCTTCATATGTCCTTTCTTCTTACAAAAGAAACATATATCCTTATTACTTTTTTGTTTCATTGGCATTTTATTCTTCATTTTAGGATCGTATTTACCCATGTTCTCATTTCCTTTATCATGAGTTGTTAGATGAGCATTTCCGACTTCTCATGCTTTAGCCTCTCTTCCTATTGAAATCACATTGTAAGGAGTTCATTCATGGTCCATTTTTCCTTGTGTGTTATATGATATTTTAAATGGACCATACTCCATAGGAAAAGAGTTCAAAATGAGATGAACAAGGAATGACTCGAAAATCTCTATCTCGAGGGATTTAAGATGAACAACAATGTATGTCATTTTAATTATGTGCTCACGCGTACATTTAGAATTGTCAAATTTCATGCCTAAAACCTTTTTCATTAAGGTGTTGGTTAACATTTTGTCAAAACTTAGAAATTGTTCTTCAATAGCCTTTATAAAGTCCTTAACCTTATCACATCGAAAGATTGATCCCGTGATACTTTTACCGACTCGAGTGTTCACGAGACTCAAGTTTAAGCGATTGGATCTTTCTCACTATTCATATTGTGTTGTCTCCTCAGGCGTACTTGATTCCGTAAGGACAAGTGGTTCATCCACATGGAGTGCCGGTTGAGATCCATACACCCCAATGTTAGGAGAATTTTCTTCTTTAAGCCAGATTAGTTAATTGGAATAGGAATAGTCATTGAAAAACTAGGAACCAATGCATAGATAAACATATACATTAATGCTATGAAGATTAGCTTTATATTGAATTAACCAATACCAATTCATTTGTAAATTTAGACCTTCCCGTGAGTAGTTGTTATCAAGCATTAAATTTGCAGAGGCTTTACCAATATGAAATACAAGTATTTTTATACCTATGGACATATAAAATTTCTTATTTCGATATTTAATTAATCATTTTATTGCTATATAATTTTTAAGATAATTATTTCCCTATAAGGCCAAACAATCATCATATGGATTAACAACACTTTGTGAGATGTCGTATGTATTACTAAAATAATTCTTTATGTGATTTTATGTTCCATGACATAACATCATAACGTAAGATGCTTTGGCTAATCTCAAGTTATAATAACACGTCACAATTCCAAATGACATCTCTAGAATTTAGTTACTGAATGGTGACTAAATCTTCGAATCTAACATCAAATGCATATTAATTAAAGATCATCTATATGCACCTTTAATTACCAGCATGTTAGTGAATATTATATAGAATGTACGTATATATAATTTTCACAATTAAATCCTTTTCTTCCTAGGCATGCATTTTTTTTAAAGTTAATAAATTTGCATAATTAATTAACGCATCCCTTAAGTAAATCTTACATTCCGTTACACTGAAAATCAGAATTAAAACCAAAGAATAGTTTAATAAAGATTACGGAATGTTACCAAATTAACTACATACTTTATTCAGCATACAAAATTAAAAACAAGCACTTTAAATTCTGAAAGATAAACCATGCAAATTATACCCATATACAGATTTTGCAATTATAGATTCCAAGATATTGTAATATGCATACAAGTGTTATAGAGTAAGTATGATGCGTATATATGCTTTATTGCTGTACATATACTGCTCTGCTTATAGTCCAATTTTCGTTAAACATATGCCGCTTTAACAAATTAATTAACCTCTAATAAATAATTTGCATTTCAAATGACATGTATTTAAAATAGCAATGGTAATAGTGAGGAATAAAGCAACTTGATAACAACCAAATTAAAGAAAAAGGCATGCTTTATAACCAAACTTAATATGACAGTTGTTGTGTGCATTTTTTTATGATATGCAGTCCCATGTACTTTACAGTTTTGGACAATTCACTTTTATTAAACAACTATATGCAATTAATAAGCCAATTGCATCACATATATTCTATATAGATAGGAAAGCAGCAACACTGATAGGTAGCAGATTCAGACTCAAAATTTTAAAAAAATTCTTTATGCGTAAGAACAAATTAATATGTGATTGTTCACAAGTTTTTAAAACTGAATAACCAAGCATGGAGAAAAATTGCGTACCTCCAGCCATGTTATCCAAGATTAGTTGAGAATCTGCAATATAAATTAAGCCTCACACTACCAACAAGCATTCTGGCCAATGCCCACTTTATAACAACCTCTGTACCTGATGGAAATAAAACACAGGACCTTTCTTTTGAGAAAAAAATCTGTATGGATTTGTGTATGGATGTGGCTAGAGACTCATTTGCATATTTATATAAGAAACCACTTAATAACTGCCATCCATCATAGAAGTTATGACAGGGTTTAAACTCATCATTTAATTTCCTTATCTTTGGAATTTAATATGTGACATGAATTGAATATGTGCCATAAACGATTACAGATGTTTCCTATCAACCCACATCAAAAATCCAATCTCCCCTTCATTTTATTTTTGAATTCCTATTTTACACCGTGCCTTGTTTATTTATTATCACTTGCAACACTACTAAAATTCATATATTGATCTGCTTGTATAATATAGCCACCCTTATTTGGTTGTATTGACATAGGTGTGCGATTCATATATAGGTAGCAAACTCATTATATATTATCAAGTGTGCACATGTTTTAACATCGTGAAAAATGTGCATTTTAATGTACTTTAATGGATTTTAACGTGCTGTTTGGCCCGATTTTGTAAAATTCATTTTTTTCTCAACTCAAGCATATTTTATAGAATCCAAGGTTTTTTATCAACTTTTTATCATATATTTCATTAATCTTTATCAAAATTTAATAAACTTTATATTTTTAGCAAAATCGGCTATATATTTAACCCTTTCATCAATTTTAAGCGATGTTTATTTTTTTGGGCTAAAATATTTATATTTTTTTGAAAGTAGAAGAACAATTTTATAAGCTCTATGTTTATTCTGCATGTTTAACAACCATTAAAATAAATTTTTGGGGAAACTATGTTTTGGAATAATAATTTTTTGGAGAAGGTTTTGTTAAAAAATAGAATTCTTTTTTTTTTTTTTTTTTGAATTTATGTACAGAATATTTTATCCTGAAAATATTTGGTTAAAAATGAGTTTGAAGAAAAAAGTTGTTTTAATTGTTGTCAAGTTGTCAAACAAGGCTCAAGCTCTTAAATAATTCTAGGGAAAAAAATCACACGTAAGACATTGAGTATAATTCATTTCAAATCTAAGAAACAAGATTCATTATTTAAAAAAATCAGATGATTTAGATTTTACATATGAAATAATTAATTAAAAAATATTTTATTAATTAAATATATTAATGTCACAATCTTATATAATTTATGATCACAGTTATGTATTAGTCATAATTACAAAAATCACGGTCACAAATAAAATTTTTTATAAGTTACAACTTATTTCTTAATCACATATTATTTTGTAATCACAAATCATATTTCATACAAAATATCAAATTAATTGGTTACAAATTATTTATTTCATTGGTCACAATATTTATAGGTTACAATTAACCAAATAATTTGTGATCACCACTTCACCACTGCCTCCATTAACATCACCGCCAACACCACCACCTCAAGACAATCGGAATCAGCACCACCATCTCAAACAAACCAACACCCACTATCAAAAACCATCACTACTTCACCACTACCGCGATGGTAGTGACGATGACAACAACCACAACCACAACCACGATCACCACCATCAAATCCTTCCAATTTTACAAGTGCCATTTTCACAATGAAGGATGGTGTACCAATTTTCAAAGTTAAGTGACTAATGGAGGAAACTTTTAAGTTTAGTGATCCCGTGGGAACTTTGAGAAACACACAATGACCATTTGAGAAAATTTCAATCGATTTTCATATCAAAACACGCCCGTCAACTCTATCACACACTTTTTTCCTTATAGGGTGATGATTACCCGCTTCATAGAGTATTCGGGTCGAGAACGGGGTGGAAAACTTTGCCATGGGTCTAGTACAAGGCAGTCCCATCCCGCACCTGTACTCATCCCATTTAATCATTAAAATTAGAAGCACGAGTCATTCCTTCACCATAAATTAAAAGACCAGGCCAACCCCCATCCCCTCATTATGACCTAAATGGTCTCTCCTCAGTAACTTGTAACCCACTATTCAGATTGGGAAATTACAATAACTCAGGTGTTTGAAGATTGGAATTCAAAAATCAGGGACCAAGTTTCATTATTCAAAAATCAGGTAATATATTAAAACTCTAACCCTAATTTGTCACTCTCTCACACACATTCTCTCGCCTCCTCTCCCCTCCCCCCCTCCTCCTCCCTTCTTCCCCTATCCCTATCTTCCTCTCCTCTCTCCACCGGACAACAGCATCGCGACGACGCTACTTAGTTCACTGCAGCATCATGATGCTTCCATTCGCGCAGTAGCGTCGCGATGTTGCTACGGTTTGAGGCAACGCCGTAGTTCGCGACCGTCGGGTGCTACTTTTGAAGGTGATTTTAAGTCAAGTCGGATGGAGGGTTCGGGTACTTTCATTGGATCTGATGGAGACACGTGCAGGGGGTCGTGGTCTTCGGACCGAAAGCGTGGGTATGGAGTGAAGCATTACAATTAATGGGGATTGATGGTGTTGGTCATGGTCGGTGGTTGGATACGGTGGTGGTGGGTTTGTTGGTGGTGATGGCGACGGCGGGGTGAGGGTGGTCAAAAGTGGTAGCACCAGTGTTATGTGACCAAGTATTTGGTTATCCGTGACCTAAAAATTTGACACTATGTGATTGAAAAATAATCCGTGATCAATAAATTTGAAAATATGTGATCAATAAAATTAACCGTGACCTATAATTTTTTGAATTTGTGACATCGAAATCATCAGTGATTAATTAATTTGATAATATGTGGCTAATAAATAAATTGTGAACTATAATTATGTATATGTGATCATTAATTTTATAATTGTGACATAATTAATAAATATTTTTAATTAATTACCTAATACTCGAGTTTTAAATTGTTAAACTATTTACCTGACTTTTGAATTGGTGTAAACCATACACTCGAAATATGAATTTTTCCCATTCAGATTTTAGAATTGGGCATGCGGATTTGAGGAAGAGTTTTTCAATTTCATACAGAAGTGGCTGGTGTTTCTGCAGTGGACAATTCTTCTCTTCCCGAATTTTCCTACTGATGACTAGACACGACGAGACTCTCTTGTCGTGTCTTCCTCACGCCATCTCTAGCCATACTCGCCATCGAAGTTCTTGTTTATTATCTCTTGCCCCATCTCTAACTTCCTCTCAAGTCTCAAGCCTAAAGACCTAAGGTAATTTGACAATTTTTCAAACCCTTCATCTTCTCCAATCTCCATACTATTTGCTCTAAGGCTGAGGCTCGACATGTAAGAAAGACTCAATTCCGTAATTCTTGTTTTCTTTATCATGTTTTATTTACTAGTTTACACACACGATATATATTGCAAAGCTAGATTAAAAGAAGCTAGGAAAATTATCATGAGATCAAGTAGTATAGCAATTTTTGGATACTTTTCATGTGGCTATTTTGGAAACGGACACTGTCATGGTCAAAATGTTTTGTGACCTGATTAGATGCTTGTCAAAAAGTATGAATATACTGCAGAGATAACAAATGAGCAACAACTTCCTGAAGATACCCTTTCAGAAGAGATACTTGTAGAAGATCATGAGGCTGGATTTAATATCATAATGTCCATTCTAGGTGTGAAGCATGAACGTCAAATTCGTGGGTTGAAAGATGGTCGCCTTCGAGACATTGGGACAGTGATTCTATTGAGGACAAAGAGAACAACTTTGTTGAGGATCACAATTTTGGTGAGGATTGGCTGCGTATCAATTTATGAGGATGAAGAGTTATGTTCTCTAAGTGCACAATAATAGATGCATAGCATATTTGTTATACTCTTTTTAAGTTTAGATGTACTTATACTTAGTAAACGATTTTTATTTGAATTTTGGCGCAATATATTGGATTTAATATTATATTGATTGACTAAATGTCTTAATTAATTATACTTTAATTTCTCCCATCAAATTCTTTCATCGTTGAGACAAATAATAACCTACAAATATGCTCCCCATGAAAAAATATTTTAGCCCACAAAATAATATGTACCCCGTTGCCATAAATTTTTAATTGTTGAAAAAATATGTATATCTTAACCCACTATGTCCATAAAGATGTCCATAATGACCACATGTTTGGCCCCTATTGGAGGGGTGTCGGGTGCCAAACGTGTGGTTATTATGGACACTACTATGGATAATGTTATGTATTATCCAAAATTTATTTGTAGGGAAAAGTATGATTTAGCCCACAATATAATTTATAGGGAAAAGCAAAAATTTTTGCGCCAAAAGTAACTCTAGCAAACGAATGATTTCGTCACAGGCAAACTTACGCACATTGTATTCGTCTTCAAAGGTTTGTAGGGGAAAACTTTAGCCCACATATTTCAAACTTTTGTCATCTTTTACCTATTCCCTCTATATTTGCCCAGCAAATTTGTCTACAAAATTTTTTCGCCTGTAATTTTTTTTTTCCCCACAAATAAGAACATTTCTCTACGAATATATTTTGTAGGGAAAACATAAAATTCTTTTAATGATTGTATCGCTTGCAACCCTAATTCTTTCTATAAATATAGGGTTTTGGTTCTTAATTATAACATAAACACGCACGTCTACTTTCTTATCTTTTTTCAATATTCCGGAAGGAGTTATTTTTGTTGTTTGTGAAAAAGCACAAATTCTTACATTATAATATGTTGAAAAACATTACATTGTTTCACCCTAATGAATCTAAAATAAAAATATGTTTTTTCTTGTGTCACATACACAAATATTATGTTTAACCTTTTTTTTTGTAAAGTTAATAAATTTTTATCATTTTAATGAGACGTAATTTCGAATTATCAGTTCACAGCCTTAAAAGAAAAAAAGACTTTGATTATATGCAAATTATGTCATTCATCATGTGTTGAATATTGTTATTATTTTTTATTAAATTATTATGCTTCGTGAGAATAACACGAATGAATTACTTTGTGTTCTTTTGAGTTCATTCATAAGAAAATAAAAGAAATTACATATTTGGAACTCATAACGATAGAATTTGCTTGGAAAGAAAAATAATTATTGATGGTCACAACTTAATCAAAGGGAATGTATATTCCTCCTACTAAATTTGTAGTGTTAAAATGAGCATTACGGTAATTCTTTTGGGTCCATGTGAAATCCTATCAATTTCATGTATTATATAGATACATATATATGTAATGATGATTTATAATAGTTATGATTAATGCCATCCAATATTTCTAATGCAATGCATAAACATTTTTTTTTTCACGGTGAATTAATTATTAATTATACTAATACACGCGTGCGCGTATACACACTAAAAGCGTGTTATTTGCATCGTTGGATTTTGCTCAAACTTGAAATTTTAAATTTTATTAAATTTAGATGTAGTTCATTTAAATATTTAAATTCCTTTTGACTATTGGATATCATTGATCTAAACATAAAGTTTCGATTAGAGTCAATTCTTAATAGATATTTGAACATACTATATAGATATCGTTAAATAGTTCACTGTTAATTTGTGTTACATTGGTAGAAAATTATTTTGATTTCGTTTGAGGACAAAATGACAATAGAGCATTTTTTCAATCTATTTTTTTTAGTGTATAACATACATCAGCTATTTAATTAAACTTATCACAACACTCTGAAGGAGAAAGACAAAAATGATAACAATTATATTAATACAATATCAGGTTCTATAGATCTAATTGAAAGCTACATAAGAGCTAATATTCTATTATACGTAGGAACAAATTTTAATATTGCTATTAATTTGTTCTCTACTAAATTGAAAAAACTGAAAATATTAAGAGCCCATTTGATGTTTTTTTTTTTTAAGAAAAAAAAAACGCATTTTAAAATAGTAATTTGATGGAGAATGTGTGGTTAAAAATAAGAAAATAAAAGTTTTGAATTTGTGTGTAATATTATTTTATTATATTATTTTATTGAAGAACATGTGGTTGAAAAGAAGGGAGAAAAAATGTATTTTGAAGAAAATTGAAATCAAACAAAGCCTAAGTTTCTAAAACATGTATCATTAATTGATACAATTAAGTAATGTATTGAAACAGAAGTTCAATTACTAATTATATTATTATTTAACATTTCCAATTAGATCATCACTGGATCAATACTGATGCAAAATGAGAATTCAAATGGATATTTAACGAAGAACCAAAAGATTTTTCAATCCAACAAATGCAAATATAATGTTTGTTCTCTTATCATAAATGGTCATTGACCATTACTAGTTAATATAAGGATTAAATCATTATTATTTTGAAAATTAATTAGGGTGATATATAAGGCCTTGTCACCCTCCATTTTAAATTATTTGTATCTAATAGATGTGTCATTTAGCTTTGCAAGTAGCTTGACTGCGTGTTTACAAGCAACTACAAGCTGTCTGTGTAGGCATTGCAATTGTCTAGGTAATGCTACACATGCATTTTTTTAATCATATTATTGTTTTTTAAATTTGGGGATTAAAAAAAACAATCGAGCTGACTTGGTACGGTCTGAGCTGAATGTCTAAGGCGAGCATTTTTTTTCTCGAGCTTTGGTTTGGCTTGAGTCAAAAAACGCCTAAGACATTTTACTCGAGCCGCGACACTTCGGCCGTATTAATATACCATTGTGAAGCCCCCAATCCCCTCTTCAATTACCACACAAACAACAATCCAGTTATATACCAAAATCGATAAAAAAAAATCATCAAAAACCCATGTTCTAAAAGGCGCGAAAATGCGTTGCCTAGGCACGATGCGAGTTGAAAATGCATCAGATTCGGCCTATGCGTGTAAAAATGCGTCTGGTTCAAAAATGCGGGATAATACGCGCGCCTATGTGGCGCATTATCTAGCCTAATCCCCCTTTTTTTTTGGTAAATTGTTTTTATGATATATTAAAAATCTATTTTTATATAAAAATATATTTAATACCTTAAAAATAATTAAAATAATATTAAAAGTACGAAACGCATTATGCCGCATATTCTCCGCATTGACATATTTAAACTTGTGATTCTTGATTCTTGACCTCAACGCATCGCAACGAATTACACATTTTAAAACACTATCAAAAACTGATTCGGCACAAACTCCTTCTGCTGAAATCTCAACACCCGGAAACATTTTGATTGCACCACCACCGATCGATTGCCCACCCCTAGATGACTCTAGCTATGGCTTCAAAACTTACCGACGGCTTCCATAAATCAGTCGATTCTGGAGATAATCGAAGGTGGCTTCCATGAGATCAACCTATTCCGAAGATAATCGAAGGTGACACATGGTAGTATTGGATGTGCCTTGTTGAGAGGAGTGGAATGGTGGTGGTCAGCGATCAGAAAGATGGCCGATAACGATGTTTATAGGCCGCAATAGTGAGTGGTAGCGCGGTTGCTTTAGCTGATTTTCGGCTGATTTTCGGCCAAATAATCTGTGGACGTTGTAGATGGGGGTCAGGAGGTTTAAATGATGCTGGGATCTGGTGGTCTAGCTAGTGGGTGGTGGTTGGTTTGTGAGGTAGAAAACGATGGCTCTGGAGGGGCATTTTCTGGCTGGAGAATGGGAAAATGGAAAACAATGTAAACGCGTTTCAGAACAAGTGTTCTGAGAAATAATTTTACAAAATGACAAAAAAACGAGTTTTTAATAATCTTAAAATGGACACTCAAAACACAAAATAAAAATGAATTCAAAACTCAAAATTGAAACACAATGACAACGACCCCTTATTTTTGCCTAATTATCAGAGATGTTAAAATGTGGAAGACAGCAAGTGCAAATATTTTTTAGGGAAGGAAATTGATGAGAGAGAAAAACCCATTATCATTTAATAACCACTAATTCATATAACATTCTTCTCTTATATAAATTATTTATTATCTATTTCATAATAAAAAAAATCTTGAATTATGACTTGAATTATAAAAAGTTGCTCAAACTTTGATATTTTTAAAAAATTAATCTTAAAATAGGGCAGTTACCATTTTTCCCCAAGTAATGCAAATGTTAAATATCAGAGATGTCAATTAAGATAAAACTAAAGAACTCTTGACCAAGTTGATGCTAGAAATTGGTTTAGAAAATTGAAAATTGGGTTGAGTGTCAAAACCAAAAATTTGGGAAAAAATAACTTTTGTGTAAACTTTGTCCAAATATTCAGGTCTGATCCGATAGTCAAATTACAAATGTAAATAGACCAACTTGTTCTACTCGTCACGTAGATCGTTGTGGTATATTTGTAATTTCAACATCCGGCAATACCCCAAGGTCGCGCACCACCACTTGTCGATTGCCCGCCCAGACAACTCCGTCATGGCTTCAAAACTCACCGACGGCTTCCATAAATCAATCGATTCTGGAAATAATCGAAGGCGGCTTCCATAAGATCAGCCTATTCTCGAGATAATTGAAGGTGACCCATGGTAGTATTGGATGTACCTTGTTGAGAGGAGTGGATTGGTGTTGGTCCGCAATCGGAAAGGTGGTCGACGGCGGTGTTTATAGGCCGAAACAGTGAGTGGTAGCGCGATTGTTTTGGCTAATTTTCGGCCAAATAGTCTGTGGATGTTGTAGAGGGAGGTCAAGGGGTTCAAATGATGCTAGGATCTGGTGGTCTAACTGGTGGGTGGTGGTCAGTTTGTGAGGTAGAAGACGGTGGCTCTGGAGCGGCATTTTCCGGCTGGAGAATGGGAAATATGGAAAACAATGTAAACGCGTTTTGGAGCGAGTGTTTTGGAAAATAATTTTACAAAATGACAAAAAGAACACGTTTTTAATAATCTCAAAATTGACACTCAAAACACAAAGTACGAATTGAATTCAAAACTCAAAATTGAAATACAAAGAGAACGACCCCTTATTTTTTCCTAATTCTCGGAGATGTTAAAATGTGGAAGACAGCAAGTGCAAAGATTTTTCAGGGAAGGAAATTGATGAGAGAGAAAAACCCATTATCATTTAATAACCACTAATTCATATAAAATTCTTCTCTTATATAAATTATTTATTAGCTATTTCATGATAAAAAAAAATCTTGAATTATGACCTGAATTATAAAAAGTTGCTCAAACTTTGATATTTTAAAAAATTAATCTTAAAATAAAGCAGTTACCATTTTTCCCCAAGTAATACAAATGTTAAATGTCAGAGATGTCAATTAAGATAAAACTAAAGACCTCTTGACCAAGTTGATGTTGGAAATTGGTTTAGAAAATTGAAAATTTGATTAAATGTCAAAACAAAAAATTTGGAAAAAAATAACTTTCGTGTAAACTTTGTCCAAATATTCGGGTTTGATTCGATAGTCAAATTACAAATGTAAATAGATCAACTTATTCTACTCGTTGAGTAGATTGTCGTGGTATATTTGGAATCTCAAAACCAATTACGGATGAATGAGAAACTACGGTCTAAAGTTGGGAATAAAATATAGGAAGCTGCTTGAAAATTGACTAAGGCTGTTGCTAGCTTATCACTAGGTTGTCGCTCGAGCGATAGGCCAGCAGCAAGCTAGTGATAAGCTAGCGACAAAGTCACTGTTTTTATCTCTCGAGTGAGGCGATGGTGATAAGCTAGCGACAGCGAATAGTGTGACCTTTGGCAAGCGTTGCTAGGTTTGGGGCGCGGAACTTCATTCACAACCCCTCATCCTCTATATATATGACCCATTGGACGTCCATTAGGCATCTCATACCATATTTGTATTGATCATTACATAAAAACTCCTGCAAATCACTTTCAAATTCATTCAAAAACCGTTTTCTTCTTTGTAGGAGAAACTCCGTCGAAAGTTCGCCTTAACTTGTGGTTTAAAATGCTTCTACCACAAGTTGAATGCGTTATTGGAAGACAAGTACAGTGAACCGTGAGCACCGTTGCGAGGCAATTTTATCTTAAGAAAATAGTGAAAATCACTTGCTTTGAATTGTTCTTCTTTTCTTTATTTCTTGGCTGCCCTTTATTTTCATTTGTGGTTTTCATACAACATTTCTAATCACCTTATTATATAGTTTAGTCACACTCATACGTATTAAACTTTACTTTTTGTTTGTTCGATATACAACAATCATTTCACCCGCACTTATATTTAGCTCGCATCGCCAACAATTTTAAGATAAAATGTTGTGTGTGTTGTTATCTTTCTCTTTATCTTTTGGAATACACATTCATGTGATATTCCCTTCTTTTGATTTATTTGTGTTGAACTTCTGCTTGTGAAACAGAAATGACCACAATTGAGGCTAATTCGAGTTAAAATGGTTCAAACAATGTGGTTCCGCCATTGGCTATACTATTTCAAAATACTGCAATCCCGCATGAGGAAAAACCTGAAAAGTTAGGAGGTGTAGACTTCAGGAGATGGCAGAAAAAGATGTTGTTCTATTTTACTACTCTAAACTTAGCAACGTTTATGAAGGAATTGTTTTGGATGCATGGAAGTACTCAGACTTTCTGTGCAAAAATTATATGCTATATGGATTGGACAACACATTATATGGAGTGTATAGTTCGAAGAACTCGGCCAAGGAACTGTGGGCTTCTTTGGAGAATAAATACAAGATCGAGGATGCCAGAACTAAGAAATTCATAGTTGGCTAATTTTTGGAGTACAAGATGGTGGATTCCAAAACGGTGATTAGTCAAGTACAAGAACTTCAAGTTCTATTACTTGACATTCATGTTGAGAATATGGAATTTAGTGAATCTTTCCATGTTGCTGCCACCATCGAAAAGCTCTCTCCTATGTGGAGGGACTTCAAAAACCATCTCAAACATAAATGCAAGAAAATGAACTTAGAAGAGTTAATTGTCTGCTTGAGGATCGAATAAGACAATAAGAAATCTGAAAGAAGGCCTATTGTCCAAACTTGGAGCAAACTTTGTTAAAACCAACTCAGAGGCTGTCAACAAGAAGCAAAAGTTCTCTGGTGAGGCACCGCGAAGAGACAACTCCAAAAAGGCCAAAAATTTCAAAGAAAATTGCTACAATTGTGGAAAGGTCAGACATCGTTCAAGCGAATGTCGAAAATCACATAAGAATGCTCAAGCCAACATGATTGAGAAAGACACCCTTTCTGAAGGGATGCAAGAAATAAGTCTATCTGCGGTTGTCTCCGAGTGCAACAAGGTTGGAAACTCGAGGGAATGGTGGATTGACACCGACTCCAGCCGTCATATATGTGCAGATATGACCTATTCTCCAACTATCAAGAATTGAATGAGGAACAACTTTACATGGGGAACTCAGCAAGTCTCAAGGTTGAAGGACAAGGTAAAGTCACTTTGAAGATGACATCTGGTAAAGAACTCGTCTTCAACAATTTTTCATGTGCCGGACATACGGAAGAATCCAGTGTCTAGGTCTCTGCTTAGTAAAAATGACTTTAAGCTGGTATTTGTATCTGATAAATTTATATTCACTAAGAATGAGATGTATGTAGGAAAATGGATACATGTGTGATGGAATGTTCAAAATAAACGTTTTTACTTTGTACCAAGGCAAAACATTATGAATAAAACTTTAAATTCTGTTTACATTCTTGAGTTGTCTTATTTGTGGTATAGTCGATTAGGACATGTGAATTATAAATCTTTGAGCAAACTTATGAATCAAAATCTAATTCCGACGCTTAAGGTCGATCCTAATCATAAACACGTAGTGTGTGTTGAAGCAAAATTGGCTAAAGCACCGTTCCACTAGATTTAAAGGAACACCACACCTTTAGAGCTAATGCGTAGCGACATTTGTGATTTGAAATATGTTCAAACTAAAGGTGGTAAGAAATACTTTGTTACTTTCATTAATGATTGTACAATGTATTGTTATGTCTTTCTTTTGAGAAGTAAAGACGAAACGTTGGAAGCCTTTAAACTATATAAGGCTGAAGTTGAAGCTCAACTTGATAAACAAATAAAGAATATTCGTAGTGATAGATGAGGTGAATATGGGGCACCATTTGAAGAATTCTGTTCCGAATATGAAATTATTTGTCAAATAAAGACACCATACTCTCCTCAATCTAATGGTGTTGCTGAATGTAAAAACCGAACTCTTAAGAAAATGATGAACGCCATTTTGTTGTGTTCAGGGTTGGCTCAGAACTTGTGGGGGAAGCTATTTTAACGGCAAAATAATATTCTTAATAGAATACCCCTTAAGAAAATGGAAGATACTCTATATGAATTATGGAAAGGTCATCTTCCTTCCTACAAACACTTGAAAGTGTGGGAGTGTTTGGCTAAGGTTGAAATCCCTAAACCTAAGCAAGTGAAGATTGGTCCTAAAACGATTGATTGCATATTTATTGGATACGCCAATAATAGTAGTGCATATCGATTCCTTGTACACAAATTCTAAATGCAATATGTACATACTACAAATAGTATTTCAAATGAGGAAGAACCAATGCATAGTAAAAGGGCAAGAATATCAACTTCATTTGGCTCAGATTTTCTAACATATATGGTGGAAAATGATCTAAAGACTTTCGATGAAGCCATGTCTACACTGGAAGCTATCAATTGTGAGATAGATTTGATAATATAAAACCATACTCAGGAGTTGGTTGATTTACCTCCCAGAAATAAGCCTTTAGGGTGTAAATGAATTTTTAAGAAGAAACTTAAAGCGAATGGATCCATTGATAAATATAAGGCTAGATTGATTGCCAAATGATATAGACAAAAAGAAGGATTTGACTTCTTTGATACCTATTCACCCGTGACTAGTATCACTTCGATATGGTTATTAATTGTGAACGCAGCAATACACACCGTGAGATTCATCAAATGGATGTGAATTTGGAATTCATTCGAATTGGTTGGATAATTTCTAAGTTGGACATTTGTTTGAATTGGTATACATGCACAATTAGTTAGAATTTCGAATTCAATTGGTTGGATAATTGCAAAGTTGGGAATTGGTTTGAATTGGTATGTTTTTTTTAGTTAAAGGAGGGCGGTACCTCCAAGATTTTATTAATTTGCCCTCACTTGTGGCGGAGGAATACCATGGTTACATGAAAATAATGAAAGCAATAAATGATGAAATACTACTTCCCTTACAATTAAAATAAATAACGAAAATTAAAGTAGTAAACGAGGAAGTACTACTTCCTTTACAATAAGAACAAAAGCAAATTTAGGCATAAATAAGAATTGGAAACAAAATCAAAATTAAACTCTGACACTAGACAATCCATGTTTGTCAATTTGTACTAGGGCCCTAATATGTCGTGGTAGGTCATGTGGTCCATATATCTGGTATCATCGATGATCTCAACCCTCCACAGCAAGAGCATACCTGATTTTCTTCTCTGTAAATGTGAGAAACTGTATCTCTGTCGAAGGATATGATATCTGTGATACGTCTGAGTATGCCCTGAATAGCCTATGGTCCTCCTCTAGTGATGCAGTGAATAGCTACTGTAGAATCAGACTCTACCCTAATCGCTGAAAACCCAAGTCCATGAGCTAGTAAAATCCCATCAAGAATAGCCTGGAGTTCTGACTCTAATATCAAGCAAGGTCCATACGAAGTTGAGAAAGCCTTAATACAGTGTCCTTCGTGGTCTCTAATGATGACTCCCCCACTCGTAAAACCATCTTTGACGCATCCATTGGAATTGATCTTGACAGATCCGACTGATGGAGTACACTACCAAATTAGAATAGGGGGATAGGGAAGGGTGGTCCATAAAAATACCAAATATGGGGGCAAGTGTCAAATCACCTTGTAAATGCATCACTCGAAGCAGTCCTCCCATATGAAAAAAAAGAGATCATGTGAAAAACCCTCCAAATGATACGTTTGGTAACAATGCGAATGCCTCTATGCTTCGCATCATTCCTTGCAGTCTATAGGTACCAAAATATCAGTAGAGGAATGATAATGCGAATGTGTACACAACGAAATAATGTCCAAAATACCTCCATCTCTAGAATCTCTGTCTGACTCCCTTTCCAGAACTCATAGGTATGTGAAAAATATCTTCAAAATTCTGTCATACTTGATTGGAGATGCTATTGTCAGTGAAAATATGATCGATAGTCTCAGTCTCGGAACAACACTGACAGCGAGAAGCCATTTGACATCCAATCCTCCCCTGAATAACCACATCTACTGGAATGAGGTCATGCCATAATCTCCAGCAGAAGAATGAAACATTGATGAGCAAAATGGAGCTACATAGTAATCAGTATGAATCCTGATACTAGCGTCCCGACCGTACGAGTTGCCAGCAGACTTGGTAGCGAAGCTACCATCTGATGTATTTCACCAAATAATTTGATCTGTGGTATCTGCACATAAAGGTATAGCCCCTATCTGCTCCGCCACCAAAGAAAGGAGAATTAGTAAAAAATGCCTAATATTCCACTTTGTATCATCAAAAAAATCCTGCACCCTAGTAGATGTGTGCTGCCGGTGTGGGAATAGGGATGCCAAAGTGGTCTCGCCTATCCAGTAGTCATGCCAAAAGAAAATATGACCTACACCAAGGTGCCATGCAATGTATTGCTCCGTTCGGGGCCCAACTAATTTCAGCCTCTTTCAGATAGGAGAAGCTGAGTAAGGAACTGCTGCAAATAAAGGGTATATCCCCATACAATACTTGCCCTGTAAGAATTGGGCCCCAAAGAGATCTTTGAGAGTGGAACAACCACCAGAGCTTCATGGAGAAGGTGTCTACCACATCCTGTAATCTCCTGAAGCCAAGACCACATTCATCAATAGGGAGAAGATTTTCCTTCCAGCTCCGCCAATGTAAACGACGGGCCTGATCTTTGAAATCCCACAAAAATTGCGTAAAAATTCTCTCAAGTTTCTTTAGGATAGTTTTAGGAGGTTGCATGATCTGAAGAAGGAGTAATGGCATGGATGAGAGCACTAACCTGAGCAAAGTAATACGATCCCCATATGATAGAAGTCGTGAAGCCCAACCTGAGATCATGTTCCTGACCTTGTGGATAAGGTCATCATAAATGAAGCTCCTCTTGCCCCCTTGAATATGGGGACTCCCAAATAAGTGAACAGTTGTTGCTGGTGTCGAAAACTAGTCAAAATCTCCAATCGTCTGATCTGACTAATAGATGCCCATTTAGGTAGTATGAGTCCACTCTTGTCCCTGTTTTCCAACTGACTAAAGACTCCCTCATAATGCTCTAGACAATCGAGAATTCTCTTGATAGACTATTTCTGATCGTTGGCAAATATGATCATATCATCAACAAATGAAAGGTGTGAGACAAGAGTATTACCTCCATGACGATAACACATACTGGAATACTCCTAAAACCTCTGAGTAAGTAGGCGTGAGAAGTAATCTGCAGCTATAATGAACAAGGATGGCGAGATATGATCTCCCTGTCTGAGTCTACGTGAGGAATGAAACAAACCACAAGGACGGCTGTTTAGGAGAACAATGACACTCTGAGATGCACTGCCTAATCCTATCAATCCAGATCCGATCAAATCCAAATGCCTCTAATACAGAATAAATGAAGCTCCAATCCATGCGATCATATGCTTTAGTCATGTCAAGCTTCAACATAGCATTACCCTATCGCATTCTATCATCCAAAGTATGGAGAAGCTCCTGAACCAAAAGAACATTGTCCCCAATTAAGCGACTAGGAATGAACCCATTCTGTTGTGGAGAGATAATGCACGGTAACAATGTACTCAATCTAGTGTTCAACAACTTAGTAATAAGTTTATTGAACATAATACATAAACTGATAGGTTTGAACTCGATCCATCTACAAGCACCGTCCCTATTAGAGAGCAAAACTATAATGGTAATAGTAAAACCCTGTGGAAGATGGCCGCCGTCAAAGAAATCTAAGACTGCCCTGTACATACCGTCCTGAATAATGTCCCTACAATGTTGGAAGAATAGGGATGAGAATCCGTCCGGTCCGACAGTACTGTCAGCATCTATACTAAACACAGCCTCCCGAACCTCATGAATCAAAGGGATGCAGTTTATTGCCAAATTATCATCCTCTGTCTTAGGGGTGATATCAAATCAAATGGGGTCCAACGACTATGTAGGAGCAGAAAGAAGATCTTGGTAAATGCAATAGAAGAAGTATGAATGTCAGCAAGAGTCGCTAAGATAACCCCTGTTTGCGTCCTGATGGACCTAATACACGATTTGATCCTACGTCCTTGAACCATCGCATGAAAATAACAAGTATTGTGATCTCCTTCACATATCCAACGTGTACCGGCCTTTTGCTTCCAAAAATCCTCCTCAATAGATAAGGTTCAATTCAAAACAGCCCGTGCATGATGTAATAGGTCACGATGTAATAGGTTTGAATTGGTATATGTGCACAAATATCTTTTTTTTTTAATTTTGGAAACTGATTGAGATTTGGCTTCTGTTAATTTCGTTTGATTTTGGTTTGATTTTGCATCTTGATATTGTGTATTTTTCATATTGGTTGTTATTTGTTTATTTCGCAATGGCTAGAAGTCTGGATGATTCTCTTCTATCTATTAGTGTGCAATTAAATGGGAAGATTATTCTTATTGGAGTTACGTAATGAGAAATTTTTTGAAGGGCAAAAAGATGTGGGATTATGTTTCGGGCACTTAAACAAAAAATGACAAGGTCGTCAATTATATGGAGTTGATAGATACTTGGGAATCTGATAATTCAAAAATTATTATTTGTATTAATTATTATGTTGTGCAGTCGATAGACACACAATTGGCTAAGTATGATACTACTAAGGAAGTTTGGAAGTTCCTGCTAGACTGTACACGCAGTCTAATTTTGCAAAACAGTATCGGTTAGATATAGATATCCACACTCTTCAACAGAAAAATATGAGTATTCAAGAATTTTATTTTGCTATGATAGATTTATATGTTCAATTGGCACTTACAGAATCGCAGAATTACAAGCATTTGAACCTTATATCGTCTGACATGAAGAACAACGATTGATTCAATTTTTTTTATGGCACTACGTAATGATTTTGAGGGACTTCGTGGGACAATCTTGCATCGCAGTCCTCTTCCTTCTTTTGATTCTGTGGCAAGTTAATTGATGGCTGGGGAGATATGCCTTAAATCTTACATAGACAAGGGGACTACTTCATCTGTATTCGCAGTACCTCAGAGGTCACAAGCCAATAATCAAAGTAGGTTGCCTTCGAATGTTGTACATGATGAATGTCACTTCTGAATAGAGCTACACAATAGCAACCTCAACAACGACAGCAACAACAACGGCCTTAACAACAACAGCAAAGACATGTTCTTCCTCCATGGAAACTTGGAAACCAACCACTTCAACCTAATACTGCAGCGGCTGCACCATGAGTAGATCCACTAATGTTTTGAGCAATTTTAGAAGTTTCCAGCATCACGGTGAAATGCAACATCGTCACATGCAATGTCTGCCTCTTCCATAGGTTTGTTATCTTCTAATTCTTCAAGTATATCATCCTCTTTATAGGTCTTAGATTCTAGAGCTTCCCATCATATGTCACCTAATTTATCAGTTTTTGTTTCATTACCTCTCAGGTCTTTTGTGTCAGTTGTGACTGCTGATAGTACTCTTATGCCTATAGCAGGTGTTGGTTCTATTAATACACATTGTTTATCTTTCAATGATGCTTACCATATTCCTAATCTTACCTTAAATCTAGTTTCTATTAGCCAATTATGTGAATCTGGATATTTAGTCTCATTTTCGTCTCCTACTTGTTATGTGCATGATCCGCAGTCTTAGAAGCTGATAGGGATCAGCCGTAGGCAAGGGGAATCTATATTTTGGATAAGCTTAAAGTACCAAAAATTGCAGCTTCTAGTGTTAATTTGTCATCTTTTTGTTTGAGTCATTTATCTTCTGCCTGTTATTTATGGTCTTCTCGCCTTGGTCATGTTTTAACATCTCGTTTAAAGTTCTTTATTTCTACATGAGCATTAGGAAATTTGAAAACAAATGATATTTTTGATTGCAGTGGATGCGAATTAACAAAATTTTCTGTGTTACCTTTCAATAAAAGTATTCTTGTTTCTGTTGCCCCATTTGATCTTGTTCATTTTGATGTATGGGGACCTTCTCCCGTTACCACTAAAGAGGGTTCACGATATTATGTTTCCTTTATTAATGATTACACTCGTATTGTTGGGGTTTTCTTATGAAACATCGCTCTGACTTCTTTAGTATTTTTCAGTACATTTAGAGCACTTCTGAAAACTCAACATTCTGGTATTATCAAATGTTTTCGATGTGATTTGGGTAGAGAGTATACTTCTAATGCATTTTTTGATTTGTTTACTTCTGATGGAACCATTCACCAAAGTGCTTATACAGATACTCTCGAACAAAATGGTGTTGCCGAAAGGAAACATAGAGATATTGTTGAGACATCCCATTCTATTTTACTCTCTACTTCCAATCCTAGTAAATTCAGGGGATAAGCTATTCTTACTGGCCGCTCATTTGACTAATAAGATCCCAACCTCACATAATTCAAGTTTATCTTCTTTTGAGAAGTTGTATGAATGTGTTCCAGATTATTCTTCCTTACGTGTCTTTGGTTCTACCTGTTTTTTCATTCGACCTTATGTTGCGTGTAGTAAATTTTCATATAAATTTGTTATACGTGTCTTTCTAGGTTATGGTGTAGGGTAAAAGGGTTATGTTTGTTTTGATCAGTTGGTAAAAAATTATAAGTTTCTCGTCATGTCGTTTTCCTTGAACATATACCTTTCTTTACTATTCTTCCTAGTTCTCATAACATGACTAAGTCTGATCTTATTCACATTGATCTATTTGATGTTGATACTAAAATTGTCCCATATCTTCTTCCACACACATCTACATTTACTTCCACTTCAAATTATGACTCTTGCAGGGTTCTCATTGATAGTTTTACAGATACTGGCACTTTGGCTCCTAATACTTCAATTGTTCTCTCTCTTCTTATGGCTGTCCAATCACCTCCTGAGACTAGAGCTCCTTCTCTTCGTTATCCTACGCGTACTCATAAGTCCTCTCAATTACCAAACTTTGCTTTCTCTTATTACTCTGGTTCTTTCATTTCTTTTTAGCTTTTATTCATTATCTTTCTAAGCCTTTGTTCTATAGAGAGGCAATTTGTGATCCATTTTAGCATGAAGCTATGGCTGAGAAACTTATTGCTTTGCATCAAATACATACTTGGGACTTTGTATTTCTACAGCCAGGAAAAACGAACAATTTGTTCTCATTGGGTTTATAAAATCAAAACCAAGTCAGATGGATCTGTTGAAAGATATAAAGCCCGATTAGTTGCAAAGGGGTATTTTCAAGAGTATGATATGGATTATGAGGAGACTTTTGCACCTGTTGCAAAGATGACTACCGTTCGCACCTTTATTGCACTTGTTCTATTTGTCGATAGAGTATATCTTAGATGTTAAAAATTCATTCTTGAATGCAGATCTATATGAAGAAGTCTATATAGTTCCCCCTCTTGGTGTTTCTCATCAACTTGGTGAAGTTTGCAAACTTTGAAAAGCTCTCTACAGTCTCAAACAGGCACCTCGAGCTTGGTTTGAGAAGTTTTTCACAGTGATTACTAAACTTGGATTCCTTCCTAGCCATCATGATTCATCTTTATTTTATAGATGTATAGTCGTTGGTATTGTTTTGCTTTCTTTATATGTTGATGACATGATTATTACTGGCAATGATATTGATGGTATTGCAGAATTAAAGTAAGAGTTAACTCGTTTCTTTGCAATGAAAGATTTAGGTTTACTCTGTTACTTTCTATGTATTGAAGTTGCATATTCTCTGACAAGTTATCTTCTTTCTCAGTCTAAGTACGTAGCAGATATATTTAAGCGTGCTCGTCTTATTGATAATAAGACTGTTGATACGCCTCTTGAGCTTAATGCTTGATATTCTTCTTCTGATGGCTCTCCGTTATCTGATCCTAATTTATATTGTACTATTGTTGGTAGTTTGGTTTATCTCACTAACACTCGTCTAATATTGCACATGATGTTCATATAGTTAATTTGTTTGTTACTTTACCAATTACAGTTCATTGGGCTGCTATTTTTTGTATTTTGAGGTATCTTCGTGGCACTCAGTTTCAGAACCATTTTCTTTCATCTACTTCATCACTAGCATTGCGAGCATATTTTGATGTCAATTGGGCAAGTGATTCTACAAATCTTCGTTCCACCATTGTATTTTGTATCTTTCTTAGAGATTCTCGTATTTCTTGGAAGAACAAGAAACAAAATATTGTTTCTAGGTCTTTCACGAAAGCAGAGTATCGTGCTATGAATTCTCACTACAAAAAAATGGGCTCCACCAACCAAAGGTTTAGCGACCAATAAAACATGGTTGCTATAAGACACAATCAACGACCGACTAATGGTTGGTATAGGTTTTGGTCTACTAAAATTGGACTAATTTTGTTATGTTTTATTGCAACCAATGTTTGGTTGTTGATTCGAAAAATTAGGGACCATACATTTGATTGGTTGGTAAAGATAGTGCGGAAAAAGAGCAAAAGATCTTCACATGTATGAAAACAACTCTAGTGACCACGGAATGGTCCCTGAACCTAATCTTCTACAACCACCAATGTCGTGGTTGCCAAAACATTTGGTGCAATAAATTCTCGCTTTTTGTAAATGATTTTGGCATTTTCTAGTGACCAATAATGATTGTAGCAGTTTGCCACTCCACACCAGCGACCATGTAATGGTCCATGAACCTAATCTTTTGCAACCACCGATGTCGTGGTCTCCAAAACACTTGGCGCAATAAATTCCCGCTTTTTTTAATAATGATTTTGGCATTTTCTAGTGACCAATAGTGATTGTAGCAGTTTGCCACTCCACTCTAGCGACCACTGAATGGTCCCTAAACCATATCTTCTACAACCACCGATGTCGTGGTCACCAAAACATTTGACACAATAATTTTCCCTTTTTTCGATAGATTTTGGTATTTTCTAGCGACCAATCGTGATGGTTGCAATATACCACTCCACACCAACTACCACATAATGATCTCTGAACGTAATCTTCTGAAACCATCGATACCATGGTTGCTAGAACTTTATTTTCAATTTTTTGATTCTGTAATCGTGTTTATTTAATTAAATAAAATGTTAAAGTTTAAAACTAAAAAATAATTAAATAAATGAGAAATCTACCGATTCAATTTAAAACTAATAAAATAATCACTAATATTCATAATTAATCCAAAATAAATAGAATTTAAAATTGAATACATCTATATCTATTTATTATGCCTCAATCCAATTTTCTAGAACATGGAAACACACATTTTTGGAGTCAAACAATGGAATTTAGTCCAAACCACTCGAACATCATGGCAAAGCATTGAATTCTGGTTATTGGGCAGCTCATACTTAAAATCTGATGTAGGACAATTGGCTTTGGAGTTTGAAGAAGAGATGGATTGAAAATTGGCTAAAAAAACTGCTGCTCCAAAGAAATGGGCATAACTTTTTGCACCGGTGTCAGATTTTCTATTATAATATATTTTCGAAAACGTCTCGCAACGCTCCATACCATTCCAATAGGGTTATCCCAGTTGACATCGTTTCCAGCCTCAAACTCGCTGTTTAAGGCACGTTGCCAAGCAGTTGAAGTTTTATCTTTTTTTTTTTTAGTTGTTTTGATTTAATGGATGTATATTTTGATATTTTTTTTCTTAAATTAGGGTTTCCAAAGACTTTTGTTATCAGAATAAAACACGATTCATTTTGGTTGCTAATATTTTTTTTGTGAATTCCAGTTTTCACGTGTTTGGGCTTACGCTAGTAAACCCTTGAAGTTTCGTTTTGCATCAAAAACTTAGACCAATTAGAATTGATTTTCAAAATAATTAAAGTTGTCAATACTCATAAAAATCAAAAACCCAAAACCCTACATATTAACCCATGTAAATCTTCCTCCAATATGTTTTAACCGAAACCGCTTCATCTTCCTCCAACATGTTTTCACCGAAATTAATTTACCATATCTTTGCCGTTTCAAACTCATAATACCTGGAACTCTTCTGAAGAACTGGTTTGGAACTTTTGAATGGGACTCCTAAGCTGATGACGTTAGGTTTAATGTTTTTGGCATATCTTCATATCGCGTAAATCAGACATTCTAGGCAAAGAGGTCTTTGTCTAAGCTTTAACGGTTTTCTTATAAGTAAATAAATAGCTCAGCGTCTGTTTCGTATAGATTTGTTTAGAATAGCTTTCGTGAAAAGTGACTTTTTGAGGAACTCGCGTTTTAAAAGTAGGGAGAAGTCATGGTTCCACACGCCAAATTATTTTATTTTTAGAATGTATGTTTAAAAATGAGTTTGGGGAAAATGAGATATAAATAATGTGGGCAAACAGAGGCTTACTTTGACAAACTTCTGTTGCTTTGAAGAAATAATTAACTCATCCAGACTTGAAGCTTAGACAACATGCTCAGGGGTGCATATGGTTGCAGGAAACATAGATTTCGTTTCAGTAGATGCATCTATAATCAACTAAAGTTGAAAAAAAAGAGTTCATGTAGTCAAGCCAAATTCGAAATCAAACTTCTTATTGTTGTTTTGTGAAGTGCATTGTGGACCACTGTATCTTGATGTGTGTTAAAAAGCATTAGCCATCGCTTTTTGGAAACATAGATTGATATGGTTGATATGGTTACAGGAAACATAGATTTCACTACAATCGTCTTCTTGTAAGTAAATTTTGTAATTTATTTGGATTATGTTTAATACTATAATCACTAAAATCTTATTTTCTCCATGTTCAGGAAAATTTTGATGTTGATTTAAATGATGATCAGATGGTTGAATTTGTTCAAAGACATTGTTCTGAGAGATACAAAGAACACATAATCGCATGTAATAAAAAATATAAACAATTAAAATTGGATGGAAAAGATCCACTACAATGTAAGCCATCAAGTGTAAAATCACAAGAGGACTTGGAATGAATGTGATAAGTTTCTGGTATGTTAAGTTATTATACTACTTTACAATATTGTTAATTAAAGCGGAATGAATAAGATGCCAAATTACTCACTTTATGATATTGTTGTTGGTTTTAAGAAACGATCTGCAGCCGGGAAACAAAATCGTTTGAAGATTCATTATATTCACCATTGAGGGACTAGATCATCTACCGCGACTAGGGAAGCACTTGTAATTCAATATACATATTCTCTTGCACTTTTAATAATTTGTTTTTATTAAACATGTTGGCTTCTAGAGTGAGTATTGGTCTGGCTTATTAAACAACTAAAGTTGGTTGGTTAAATAGCATTCAATTTTGCTTTATATTTGGTTGAATTTTAACTTAGACATGTTTTATACTCTTAACTATTTGTCTAATTATGTTGAGGTTATCAACAATATGCTGCTAATTTTGTTGTATTATGACATTTTCTCCACCTTTTTAGTGTACGAAGGAAGAATCAGTTGGACATATTGAATTGTTTAGGAGGATGCATTCCACATCAAAAGGATGGGATAACCAATTAGCTGAGTCCCGATATGTAAAATATATCACTTATTGCACAAATATCTTAACAATAATATTATTTACTTTAACAACCTTTTGATATTGTATGATAGAAATAAATGGTGAAGTTACAACAATCACTAGAAGAGCTAGAAGATGAAGCAGTTGTCATGGATGAAGCAGAAAGATGTGCTCAAGTTCTTGGTAAGAGTGCTGGGACTATTTCTGGGATTGGACCTGCTTCGCGCAAATCATACAGAAATGCAGTCACAGCTCCCCCTAAATTGATGCAATAGTTGGAAATTCGTACCCAACGAGATAAATAGAAGGATAAAGCTATTAGTGAGCTTGCACAAAGTCTCGAACAACCGGTGTTTCTTATTAAGAGCCTTGTTGCATGCATGGATATGAGTCAGCATCCTCCTACAAGATCGACCAATGATCCGCCTCCATCGCCTCCCCCGCCGCCATCAGTTGGTGCTGCAGTACTATGATTATATTGTTGAAATTACAATTTATATTTTCATGGTTAAATATTAGATATTTATGATTATACTTTGACTATTAGTACTTGTTATCCGTGCAGTACAATTTTCTTCTGCAACGACATTTTTTTTATTAAATTTAGTAATTGTGCATGTTCAAAATTGAAATATTAATTATAAAAGCATGATACATACATAAAGCAACCAAATATTGGTTGATAATAATTATTCTACAACCAAATTATGGTCACTAGAAAATAAGGAAAAAATTATTGTCATTCACCGATCATGATTTTAGTTGGTGATGCTTACATTGTCCTTCAGCAACCAATGATTGCTGACTAAAGCTATCAATGTTTACCGACCAATGATTGGTCCAAGAAAGGTAGCACTATTCACCTACCATAGGTTGGTCGCTATTTCATTATCTTCACCAGCCAATTATTGGTTGTTGTTAGTTTGAAAACATTTTGTCCTAATTGACACGTCGAAAATGTATTCGACTTTGATTACTGCAAGAGTACAGATCGTTCAAGTAATAAAATGAGTTTTTAAGTCCAAGTATTGTTTCCATAGAGATTGAGTTAGTTTGAATTTTACATATCTCGACCTTAACCGAAACTAAGGAAATTAAATGAGATGATTAAACTATGTAATTATCTAATTTAGACTACGAATACAAGTTTAAATGAAAATGAACAATTAAATGCAAATTGCGATGTGAAAGCAAATATTTGAAGAAATCTATGAATGAAAAGCGTACTAAGATCCCGAATTGCCAAGTAAGTTTACTTTTAACCTTTATTTCATAATTTGATAGCACAATAAATCGGTTGACGAGTCAATGTTCCTAAAATATTCAACAATCTCTCTCGAATAGAGTTAAACCTATTCTCGCATACCATTTGACTATATTTCTATGATAAATGCCAATATACAAGAATGTATAACGTTTTATGAACACTTAAATATTCACGTAAAGTATAGTGGTATATTTCTATCCCTATCGAACCTCACGATGATTTATACATTGTAAAGTATATTCCCCTTCTTTCGAATACATGAAATAGGCCACATAAACTCACATAATCATTACGCATATAATTATGGAGACGATAAAGTAAATATAAACCATTCAACATCCAACATTCGTGTTTAAAATGAAATTGCAAAACAAAGAATTAAAAGTTCACATTACAAGATTCATCGTTCACCTAGTACAATAAAAACCTAGCCTAGCATGGACAAATTAAAACAACAAAGAAAATATTTAGGGGAAGACATCACCCAATTCTTGAATGTAAAGCTTGAGATCTTGGAATGAAAATCTTCGTCCTTACCTTCGTTCTTGCTCAAAAAGGTCGTTTTTCTCTCTAAGAAGGCATAACCCTAGCTTCTGGACATTATTCGGGTTATAAAGAAGTCTAAAATTCATTACCATAAGGAGTTGGATCGAAAAAGGAAACAAAAATTTCTCGCGCTAGAAACATGCCTTGCGATCTCACAATGTATCCTCATGCGATCGCAAGGACTAATAACTTTGCTCTTGGGACTCCCTGTTTGAGTTTAGGCGATCGCATGGTATGTCCCCATGCGATCGTAAGGTATATCAACTTTTCCCTTAGTTGTTTTTTGGTCCACAATCTTCTTTTCATTCCGCTTTCGGCCTTTCTTTCTCTTTCATTTACTTCTAGCCATCCATGTTATTGACAATTAGATCCTTAGCGAAATTCCATGCTTGATTCATTGTTCGGGTCAACTTTTGAATAATTATAATTTAGTCCCCGAACTTTCATTTCCTTCCATTTTGGTCATTTTCGCCTTTTTTTGTGTACATTTCATTCATTCCATCAAAGTAGGCCTACAAACACAATTCATATCGAATTCAGCCATAGTTAAATATTTATATCAATAATTAGTCATATTTTGTCGCATAATTAAGTGCGCAAAACGCACTTATCACTAATCTATTTACTGACCATGCATATTGGTCGCTAAAAACATTCGACGACAGTAAATCAACCAATTTTTCCCTTTATCAACTACCAAAAATGAAACCTTGTAGCGATCAATATGTGGTCGTTGGAGGTTACACGTGTAATGACCAACTATATTGGTCGCTGAAGAGATTTACCAACGGTGATTTTGCGACCATTAATCGACCACAAATATTTGGTCGCAAATGACATCTAGCGACCACGAAATAACATTTAGTGACCAACAAGTGTAGTAGTTGGATGCAGTTTTTTTTTTGTAGTGTCTACTACTTGTGAGATAGTTTGGTTACGTTGGTTGCTTGTAGTTATGTGTGTATTTCTTCTCCAACCCACTATGTCGTATTGTGGCAATAAGAATACAATTCAAATCGTGTGCAATTTGGTATTCCATGAGAGAACCAAACATATTGAGATTGATTGTCATGTCACTCGATATCATCATCGGCTTGACACTATCACATTACCTTTTGTTTCTTCTACCATGCAGATTGCTGACCTATTTACAAAGTCACATTCTATTTTGTGATTTCGCTTTTTGTTTGGCAAACTCTCGATATTTCTTATAGCAGCACCATGAGTTTGATGGGAAAGGTTAAATATATTAGTTTTATTTTATCAATTAGTCATTTTACTTATGTTAGTATTTAAAACTTTTATTCTCTTGTATTTTCATTCATTCGATTAATCAATAAAAACCCTAGCCTTATTTTTTGGTTTTCTCTCTATATTTTTGTATTATTGGTTTAACAATATATTCATCACGAGTTGTACCCTTGGAATTGTGAGGAAATATATATAAGACTAAAAATAAAAGTAGCATGTTTATGCCGAAGAAACTCATTTAAAAGTTACAAGTCTATATGCCGAATCATTGTATCTAGAATCTTAAAATTGTTGAAGAGTTGAAGAAACTTTAGTCATACTATTTTTTCAACTTGTCTTCGCATGCATAAATAAACGAAGTCTTACAAGAAAAAATTAAATTTATTTTTGTTTATGCATTTTTGTATTAGTATATTGTACCATCTCATTTAATTTAACTTGCTTTTGAAAGAAATACAAGTCTTGAGAAGCAAGTTTTCACAACATAAATTTGGGAAAATCAATGTGCAAGGAAAAAGATTGATCCAACTTTTTCTAATCATGCCGTGAAAAGTAATGACAAAGAAAAAAGTTGAATGTACTTCCCCATGATTATACCTACCATATAAAATCTAGTATTATTATTACTCTATATTTGCTTTTCCACCTCCAAATTGCACAACCCAATAGCATGGTAACGATTGTAAAGGGTTGGACTCGTTTTATAAGATGAATTAAATGGTATGATAAAATTTAAAGATGATAATTTTGATCAATTATTTAATATGATTTTGATTATTATATAGTATGGAAAAATTTGATAAGAAATTGAGAAATTTGACACGTGACTTTTCATGTCTTCATTCTATGTTAAATAATTTTATTTAATAATTCAAGCTAATAGAGAATGAATTTGCTTATGTGCATTTTGTTTTTAACATGAGCAATAATGTTTTTTTTTATATATATAGAAAATTACAAGGGAAAATTTTATTATAGCACGAATGATTCAGTGATGATGTCATGATGCCCTATCCACAAACCAATTATATCTATTTTCCACCCCATCAAACGGCTGAGGAAAAAATGATAAAAATTTCACATGATAACACGTTCATTACCCTAATCAAAATACCATTTTCCAATATTGCATTGCATTATTGATTTTCATGAGAAGTAGGCAATTATAATATGCTTTGCAAGTAAATGGGTTTGAGGTGGGGTCTTCATCATATGCATTTAATGATGATGATCAAGATAATGGTGGTGGGACCCAATTGTGGTCTGTGATCATCACATTGGGACGAAATAGTAATTATATATTTGGTCACTTGCAATAAAAACTCATCAGATTACTCAACTTTAATTTATTTTAATCAGGTTTTTTTTTACTAGAAGTAACATTGGTTTCTTATATAACAATTAAAATATATTGAGGAGTAAACACTTGACAAAAAAATAAAAATAAAATTTAAAAAAATCCTTTATTTCACATGTTCGATCAAGAGAACAACAATGATATTAAGGAGAAGTGCAACTCACGGAATTAAGACTTTTAACTGATTTTGTATCGTAGTGTTTACATGTCAAAATATTAACTATCGTGCAAGATTCCCGAGTTAATTATTGCAACTAAAAAATTAAAATTAAGTTAATTTGATAAGATTTTAGAGACTAAACACGTAATTTACTCCGTTGGAATCCCTTGGATTGGGGGAGCAACTTGAAATTGTGGGTTCCATTTCTTATTTAACCTATTTTCTTTGAAATTTATAAGCCACTATATAAAAAGAAGAGAAGTATGGAGAACATAAGTGAAAAAAAGGTGATATGCATGTGACCTAACAGCCTTCTTTGTCCCCTCCTTAGAAATCAAGTTTTACAAATTTTCGTTTAATCATGTTTAGGTCAAACCTATATGTTATGAAAACAAGACTACTAGAATATATATATATATCTATGTCTATGTCTATGTATATGTATATGTATATGTATGTATGAGAACTGCTACATGTACATACTTATATATCATGGTGTATAGTCCTCTCACATGTGAGGGAGGTGTACACCATGCTGTATAGCATGGTGTACAACCATCATTATCGTAGATGTAAATAACTACATAAATAGTCACGTAATATTGAATAAAATAATTATATAAAAGTGAAGAATTGCAAATGTAATGAATTCTAGAAATAAATTTTCAAATATTTAACATTTGTATTAACTATTGATAAATATATGCGATGATTTTTTTTTTTTTTTGATAAGGGACTAATAAGTATTTATTAACATTAAACACTACAAATTAATCGCTATCCTAATTGGTGAATTTTTATTGCAATATGAATAAAACCGTAGAATAGAGTATAATACGATGTGCTTCTCTCCCTACAGACAGGGTCCAACACCACAGACAAAAGAGAATATGAGAGGAGACACGAGAGAAGCTTATAGCTACATGCATGGAGTATAAGGATGGCAAAACAGTTGATCGAATCAAGGCAGTCATTCACATTCTTGTTCGGTTCGAATATTCTTTCCCTTGCCCCGTGTCCTATTCCTACTTAAGGCGGGGCGGGGAGGGATATCACATGTCTCATTTACCATCCCAATTATTTATTTATTTTATACTTTTATACTTTTCACGTCTTTAATAGGTAAAAATCATTATTTTTTTCCTGCAATTTGTAGAGTAGCTCACGTTCTGTTTAGATGATTCTTTTCTTTTTATTTGATCACAAACTTATATCTTTAAATGGACTTTAAAAAGGCAATGGGGACGTGATCATGTTCTTTGTCCCCTTCTCGAACGAGTATCGAGTTTAATTGAGTTTTTTTTTTTTTTGTCATCTCTCACTTATTTTGATTCTTTTTCTCGTTTTCAGTTAGATATATTATTTAATAGAACGTTTTTATTACGAATTGCACTTCATCAAGGAATTCGTCGTGTGCTTAAATTAAAATTAATTAATTACATGTGTTAACTCTTACATAACAAAAAATTAACTGACATGTATAATCTCGTTATTGTTTAAACTGTAATGATGATAACGATGATTTATTCTCTCTACGTCACACCATCAATTACTTTGCTTTCATAAACGTTTTTCCATATGAACCATGTCGTGTTTCGTATTCCGCTATCAAGTAACTTAGACGTCTTAGTAAAACTTGTTGAGTCTTTTCAAGAATAATAAATTAATAAAGTTAGCGAATAATCATTGAGAAAAATCTTGTCGGTGTTCACCGACGATATTAGGATTGACAATTATAACAAAAATCAATGTAGGAGATTTGAACGAAACTATCAATAGCGAACCATCGGTGATCACCAACACATTGTATCGACGATTAATAATTATTATGTTGTCAGCGATGATGCCAGCAATCGCTAATAGTATTGCAATCATTAATCGTTGCTGAGAATATAGGTATCACGGACAAAAAAATTTGATTTATTTTTATATTATATATTTCATCACTTTATTCATCTATAAATTATGTTAATAAATCAATTTTATTGAAATAAATTTATTTAATCATTGCGATGAAAAAAAAAACTAATTGACGATTTTATCAATAAAATTGATTGAATAATAATTCCTAAAATTTAAAAATTTTATCTAGATATGAAGTCTTAGACAAGCAATTAACTAATTATTTAAAGATTGAGTTGGCTCTACTTACATGCAGTCTAGGATAAATAACTTAAATATATATGAATTGTTTATTAACCGTAATATTGAGATTTGATTTTATCATAGAAGATTTTTTCCTTTAATAGCATATTTTGTCCTAGATTGATTTTATTTCCTGACACAACACATTCGGCATGTAATACGTACACCAATGTGATGTATGATAATGAAATTCAATTCATTCTATATCAAATCTAACATGGTATCAGAGAATTAGGTTTCAATTTCTTACCTCTACTCTGCAATGACCGAACCTGCTTCTTTTCGTGTCTTGGATGCCGCCAAATATCTCACATATGCATCATCCCCCTATTTCTTGCACTCATTCGATCAACCAAACCAATTCCTTGTTGATACACCTCTTAATGGCAACAACTATCCGGCATGGCACCGGGCCATTACCCGTGCATTGAACGTCAAGAACAAATTAGGCTTTGTTCTGGGCACCATTGAACGCCCTATTGATGACACCGCTGTAGCACTACTCTGGGATCGATGCTGTGATATGATAATGTCATGGCTTCTACACTCCATCGATCGATCACTTACGAGCAACCTTCTTTACTGTGCCACCCCGAACGACTTATGGGTGGAGCTAGAAACTCGTTTTCAACAAAGCAACTGAACCAAAAATCTTCAATTGAAATGGGACTTAGCCAATTTTCATCAAGAACAACAATCAATCACAGCATATTATGGAAAATTGAAGGAGTTATGGAATGAATTAGTTGCCTTACAACCGACCAATCCATGTACATGCGGTGCCTCTAAATCAATCGCTGAACTTCAAGAAACTGATCGAGTTTACCAGTTTCTCATGGGCCTTAACGACAGCTTCCAACAGCTTCGATCTTATATTTTGGCTACAGGCCCACTCCATTCAATTGGTCGTTGTTATGCCATCATCCATCAAGAAGAAACCCAGCGATTGGTCCAATTAAACCTATCTCAGCTGGATGCTTCCGCTCTAATCGCCCACTCCTCCACGCTACCACCGAACCCATCTCGCTCCCACCGTGTATGGCCTATTGGATCTCCAGTTTGTGAAGCATGTGGGAAATTGGGGGTACCAAAGGAACAAGTGTTTTGAAATTATTGGGTACCGGAATGGTGGCAACAAGCGCATCGCACCCACCTCTTCTTCGTTGGATGTTCATCGTGTCTCTCCTGCCTCGGGTTCTCCCTCGCCAGCTACCCATCAGGTCTCTATTGCCGGTACACCCTCAACCGTGAATGGGATCCATGGCCTCTCAACCGATCAATATAATCAACTGATGGAACTTCTAAAAAATCCATCATTTTCCTACGCAGGTTTTGCTCCTATTTCTTCCATTAGTGAACAGTGGGTAATTGATAGTGGTGCCACACACCACATTACTAATTTACCACTAAATAAATCTAATAATACTGTTAATCTTTTTTTTTGTTTGTCTTCACACGGGTTCCCAAATTCCTGTATCAAATACTGGCGATATTAATTTATCTCCTCATCTCTCTCTTTCTAATCTCTTGTCAATTCCTAATTTTAAATTTAATTTGTTATCAGCCAGTCAACTAACCAAATCGCTCAATTGTGTTGTTTCTTTTTTTTTTCCCAATTTTTGTACATTTCAGGACCTAACCACGAAGATGCTGATTGGGACGGGGGATGAGTGTAACAGATTATATTATTTCAAACCTACTCCAGTAACCACACTCCAATCCTCTAATCACATTTCATTTGATACATGGCATCAATGTTTGGGTCACCCCTCCTTATCTAATGTTCCACATTTTATTTCTCATCCTCAAATTATTGAACATTGTGATGCATGTAATCGTGGAAAACACACTCGATTACCATTTCAGTTAGTTGCAAATAAAAGTTTGATGCCTTTTGAATGTATTTTTGTGATATTTGGGACGGTTATCATACCGCTTCTCTCTCGAGTGAACATTACTTTCTAACAATAGTTGATGAATACACTCGAGTCACATGGTTGTATTTAATGGTTTTTAAATCTGAGACCTTATCTTGTCTACGTACATTTTTTGCCATGATTCACACTCAATTTAACTTTACAATACATCACATACGCACTGATAATGGTCAAGAGTTTTTTACCCGAACCACCCAGTTTTTTTTTCTTATTAGGGCACTCTTCACGAATGCACTTGCTTGGAGACACCTCAACAGAATGGTGTTGTTGAGCGAAAACATCGCCATGTTTTGAATGTGGCTCGTTGCCTCCGTTTTCAGGCTAACCTACCTCTTATTTTTCAGGGAAAATTTGTGCTTACTGCTTCTTATCTTATAAAACGCACACCGTCCTCTTCTCTAAACAATATTCCTCCTTTTGAGCGCCTTTATAGAAACACACCTCGTTATGATCACTTACGCGTCTTTGGATGCCTTTGCTATGCTCACACTACTTCTGCTCATCCTCATTTGTTACTATTCTAACACTACTTCTGCCTCGTTATGATCACTTACGTGTTTTTGGCCATAACGATAAGTTTCAACCTCGTGCTCGTCCCTGTGTTTTTTTAGGCCACCCCTCCACTTATAGTGCATATCGGGTTTATGACTTAGAACACAAACAGATTGTCATCTCTCGAGACGTCACCTTTCTCGAACATATTTTTCCCTTCCAAATTCTATCTCAGCCACCCACCTCGCCCCTTATCTTACCCCTCCCTGTTCCTGATCCTCCTCTTTCGTCCCAAATTTTCCCTCCTCTTCCAGAACCCTTCCTTGTGCCTCTTTCCACTCGTCCCCGTCGCACCATCCATCGTCATGCTCACCTTGCTGATTATGTTTGTCCTACCTTACCGTCATCCTCATCCATTATGGCTTGCACCACTCCAGTCACATCTTCAGGTACGCCTTACCCCATTTCCCATTTTTGTCTCGTATCATAATTTTTCTGCTAATCATTTTTCCTTTTTATCTGCTTTGTCACAAACTTCTCACCCTACTCGGTATTCTCAAGCTGTTAAACATTCCCACTGGGGTGATCCTATACAGGCCAAGATTCAGGCCCTTGAGTCTAATCATACTTGGCTTCTTATACCTCTTCCTCCAGACAAAAAACCCATCGGTTGTAAGTGGGTCTTCAAAACTAAACTCAATGCAGATGGTTCCATTGATAGGTATAAAGCTCGGTTGGTGGCCAAGGGTTACACTCAGGTTGAGGGCTTGATTATCATGACACCTTTGCTCATGTAGCCAAGCTTGTTACTGTACGTTATGTCGTGTCAATTGCAACAGCACAACATTGGCATCTTCATCAGCTTGATGTCAACAATGCATTTTTTCATGGGGATTTGGCGGAGGTCTATATGACCCTTCCTCCAGATTATGGTCGAGATGGAGAGACTCGTGTTTGTCGTCTGCTTAAATCTCTTATGGCCTTAAGCAGGCTTCACGCAATTGGTACTCTAAACTGTCATTTGTATTATTGTTAGATGGTTTTGCTGGTTCTTCTTTTACTATTGTCCTCGTTTATGTTGATGACATCTTGGTTGCAGGAAACGATCTCTCTACTATCACTGTTCTCAAATCATTGATTGATGACAGGTTCATGATCAAGGATTTAGGCACCATGAAATATTTTCTTGGTCTTGAAATTGCCCGTTCACCACTTGGAATTTTCATTTATCAGAGAAAGTACACTCTTGACATCTTTGCCGACTCTGGTAATTTGGGTTCCCGACTTGCTTCTTTTCCCATGGACTAGAATTTGAAGCTTACCCCTGATGATGGCACTCTGCTTTCTGATCCCAGTTCCTACTGCCGGTTAGTGGGTCGTCTTTTGTATTTTACTATTACTCGCCTGGATATCTCCTTCTCTATACATATGCTAAGCCAATTCATGCAAAACCCTCGTGACTCACATCATCAAGCCGCACTTCATATTCTCCGGTATCTAAAGAGGTCTCCAAGACATGGTCTCTTTTATTCTATCCATTGTGATCTCCGGCTCTATGCATACTCTAACTTTGATTGGGCCAGTTGTCCGAACACTCGTCGTTCCACTTCTGGTTTTTTCGTCACTCTTGGCACTAGTCCCATTTCTTGGCGTACTAAGAAACATACAGTTGTTTCACGATCTTTTGCCGAATTCGAATACCGTGCAATGGCGATGGCAACTTGTGAACTTGTTTGGCTTCGATCTCTTTTGCATGACCTCATTGTTTTCCACCCACAACATATATTGCTCTATTGTGACAATGAGGCTGCCCTCCACATCACCCGTAATCCTGTTTTTCACGAGTGAACCAAACATATTGAAATAGATTGTCATTTTGTCCGTGAGAAGTATCTTTCTGGGCTCCTCCTTCCTATACGTCTCTACCAAGCTGCAGCTTGCTGATATCTTCACTAAAACTCTTGGGAAGGAACGTTTTCATCATTTCACTCGCAAGTTGGGCATTACGGACCTTCATGCTCCAATTTGAGAGAGTATTAACCGTAATATTGAGATTTGATTTTATCATAGAAGATTTTTTTCCCTTAATAGCATATTTTGTCCTAGATTGATTTTATTTCCTTACACAACACATTCGGCATGTAATATATACACCAATGTAATGTATATTCAATAATGAAAATCAATTCATTCCATATATAATCTAACATTGTTTGTGACTAATGTGAATATTGGTTTCAGAGAGATTACTCCATTTTTTTTTCACATGCTGGGTGATGGATTGACTTTCACTCTCCCTTTCATTATTTTCACGTTATAATGAGAATTTGATTTTGTAATAGTAATTTTTTGGAGAATGTGTTGTTAAAAAAAAATATTTTTTTTTTTGGAATTTCGTGTAATATTATTTTATTGGATAATGTGTGATTGATAAGAAGAGAGAAAAAATAAATAAATTATAATTTGATAGGGGCAAACATGCATTAATATAATAGAATATGATCTTTGTTTCTCTCTATCTTCATAATTAACATATACTAGTAGCATGTTCATTGCATTATTGAAAATAAAATTTAAAATAAATAAATTAGTTTATTATTTGACAATATACTCTTTTAAATGAAAATTTAAAGATACTACATAACTGTTGTTCAAGTCTTTATGTTAAACATTTATGAAAATTATGCATGCATAAGACGTTTACTAGATAGTTAAATTGTACATGTGAAACTTTGGGAATACACAAATTCAATAAATAAATTATCTCTTCGTATGTGTCTTTCTGCATCACGAACTTGCTCTATTTACAAAAAATAGACGGAAATGATTCATGAGACTAACTGTGAAACATGCATGAAATATCGAGGGTGGAATGTCCAATTTTGAAGTTTGGAGACCGCGTTCAACAAATACAATAGTTTGAGGTATCTGTTACTAGTTTTCCTAAATAAAATCCAATATAATGACTTCATTTAAAACTTTAAACTATTATGTTATAATAAAAGTATTTCATTTCGAATCATCCAAGTAAAAAATGTTTTCAGTATTTTATATACGGACAAGTTCTATAAAATGAAAAAAAAAAATAAAAAAAATGGAAATCGACGACAGTAGATATGGAGAAAAAACATAAAAGTGATATAATGTACTAACATCATCACGAAAGAAAAATAGTTTACTATAATGGAATTTCTTGCTTGTTAAGCAAGATAACACAAGTTTCGGCTAATTATAAGTAATTTGAAATTAATGAAAGTGGATAACAGCAAAAAACAATGCAAAGAGATAAAAATAATTATTGGCGTGGGGTACTTGTAATAGTGCAATAGATTTCTGCAATATAACGAGTGGTAAAGCCATGATCATATAATCAGTTGTGTATCTTAGAAAAATAATTACTCATTATTTTCCTTTTGTTACTCTTTGGGCCATTTCATGTCCCTATACCTAAAGTAACATATAAAAAATTAATCAATGAATCTTAAGTTCAAACCAGTAATGAAATAAAGTAGTTTTTTTCTTTAAAACTCTGTAAATAATCATTTTTTTGCTCATGATCTTGATATTAACTTACTGTTTCTTGGAGTTTTCAACGCTAACTTTTAAAACTTTTTGTGTAACTTCGTACCTCCTTTCTTTTATCTTTTCTTTTGTTTTTCGTGGTGCTTTCCTAAGAAAGAGAAAACCGTGTGCTAGCTAGGGTTGGGTAATACAGTGAAAGAGAAGTGGAATTGGAAGGAAAGAAAGAAAAGAAAACTTTATTAAAGTTATTTTCTATAAAGTGCCAATTAAATTAAGTTTTTTTTAGAATTGATGACTTTTTATTTTGACTAGCTAAAAATGTCCTTTCTGAAAATTGGTATACTTAGGTATGTACAATAGGTGCTTGGATATTCATCATTCATGGAAATTTTTGTGGCATTAATTCCAACTTTCGAGCTATGTCAATATTCGAAATCGAGTTGAAAATGTGTGTATGTTCAAGTTGGTTTCATACACATTTATGTTTGACGTGTAGTATTAGACGAGGTTGAAGAGTATAACTTATAAAATTCAACATTTCTAGTACTATTCGATATTGTTTAATTCCCTTCATGAAATTGGAAAAAAAGTAAGCTACAACATGAAAAGAGGCTCCTCATGTTTCATTTCTTTATCCATATCACAAATTGCCCTTTGCAAAGGACATTTCTAGAAGACATGTTCATTCCTTTCACGACTCATTATCTTAGATTATTAAAGGGCCCATGCATTTCTTTCACTAATTAACTATGAAGAAGTCTATTTACAATCTCAAGTGCAAACAAAAGAAGAAGATTGTAATAATTTTGAAAATTTTATAGTATAAATCTTAATAACCAAAGGTAGCTTAAATAATTTGGGGGTCTTTTCGGGATTAATATTAAAAAATTAATAGGGTAAATGATCATTGATGGAAACTTTGTCGGCGATCACCGATAGAATGACGATTATGATTTTGATTATTCAGACATTATTGGTGATCACAACACACATTTATCAACGAGTATCGACGACAACATCGTGACTAATGTTGTCTGGAAACATCAATCGTGTTTTTTTTTTTTTAAGATACAACTAAATAGTTAAAGATTATTTTATTATTTCCATATAACTTTTATTTTGTTCTTGATAGAAATTTCGATTAGTATTTATTTTAACTCTTTTATTAATTTATTTATTGATAAAATTACCATTAGTAAGTTAAATTTGTTATACTGTTTCTGTTTGTAATTAAGTAACTAAAAAATCATTCGTAATCTTTAATAATTATGTTTGATATTGTTAATTATCGACATATATTTTCATAAGAAAGATACAAGAACAAAAATATGTAAACTTTTAAAAATTGGAGGCATTAGACAGACGCTTAACTCGCCTAATATTTGAGCCGACAAAGATAACATGAAGTTCTCAAGAATAAAAAACTCTTCGATTCTTTACTCGGAGAAAAAAAGATTAGCGGACATCTTGAATTTACAAAGAGTATCAAATCGATCATAATGAATTCCACTAGTTTGAAATCGTACTGAAATTTAGAGCAAGTTTAGAGTGGATTAATATACATGAAATAAACAATTGGCATTATTAAAACGATCAAAGATCAATAACAATTAAAAAGAAAGAAAAAGTTTTTCCAAAAAAGACACAAAAGGAACAAATGGGTGCCACTTTCAACTCTCTTTCTCTAATTTCTTGACTTGAGAAAGCGTGTCACGGGTTTGTCTTGAAAAGGCCCTTATTTCAAAGTGGACAGATATTCCTCTCTCACTACATAACCGAGGTAGCTTTTAGCATATTTATTAAAATGGAAATATACTACACTAGTATCAAGTTAATCCTCAGTAATTCATTCTAGTTTCTGAACTGATCTTTAATGACAAAAACTATTCCCAAAAAGCGTTGGAAGAAACAAGTTAGAGTCAATCCCATGTGTGATGTAAATCATTAAGTGACCTCTAATGTTCAATTTTGAGAAGTTAAGTTTTTCTTCACGTGTTGAACCAATGCTTTGGAAATTATAATTGATTAATAATTTAAGAGGAGTTTGATAGTTTGTGTCATTGTCGCAATTATAATGAAAGGTTAGATCAACTTGCTCTATTTTAAAAGTTGAGGACAAGTTTGTTACTAAGGAAATAGGTTGAGGACCAATGGTACAATTTTCTCTTAACAAAACCCTCCCCCACCTCCACCCCCCCAAAAAACCTTAAAAAACCCCCCCTTTTCCACTCTTATTTTCAAGAACCCAAAAGAAATTGTTGGAGAGTGTGTTGTATCTTTTCTGCCAATTCTTGATTCTCCATGGCCTTAATGCTAGATAACTATGAAGGCATATTATTATCCTTAGAATCCCATAAATCAGTCCCAGCTCCATTTTTGACTAAAACATACCAGCTTGTTGATGATCCCACAACAAACCACATAGTTTCTTGGGGTGAAGATGAAACAACCTTCGTTGTTTGGCGTCCATCGGAATTTGCTCGTGACCTTCTTCCCAACTATTTCAAGCACAACAATTTCTCTAGCTTCGTCCGCCAACTCAACACCTATGTAAGTGTTTCCATACTATTTACGTGTAATTACATGTTTGGTATGCTCGACTCTATATCGTTGGACAAAATAATGTTGCATAGCACAACTGATGTTCATTACCAATCTAGGTGGCAGTGGAGGTCCATTGCCTACAATTGGTAATTAATTATATATATTTTTTATTTTAACCAATTGTAGAGCTTGGATTCTAATGACACCTAAATTGGTGTTTGTGCTACTTGCATTACTTCGGTCGACGGTCTTAACGAAGACAAAGAAGTTAACATACAATCCAGCTATGTCGAGTATTTGATCAAACATGTCAATAATGCACGGCTGTGTGCATGAAGTCGTGTTCTTCTCATATATATTGATTTCGTTTCTTTCTATATTGTGGGTGATGATGTAACTAGGGTTTCAGAAAGATTGTACCAGACAGATGGGAATTTGCAAACGATTTCTTTAAAAAGGGTGAGAAACAATTATTGTGTGAGATCCACCGGAGAAAAACAGCTCAGCCACAAGTGGCCCTCAACCACCATCACCACCATCCCAGCCACTCAATCAGTAGCCCATGTTTCTCCCAATATACAACCCGAGTCAGCGTCTCACCACCAGACTCCGATGAGCAGCAACCACCCAATTGGTGTGATTCACCGCCACTCTCTTCTCCCACCGGCATCTCCGTGATAACAAACTTCACCACCAGCAGCAACAACAATTCAGTCACTGCGCTTTCAGAAGATAATCAAAAGCTTAGAAAGAGAAACAGTATGCTCATATCTGAATTAGCCCACATGAGAAAACTATACAATGATATTATTTACTTCGTTCAGAACCATGTGAAGCCAGTGGCACATAGCAATTCTTATCCTTCTTTTCTATTCCCATGTAACTCATCAACACAACCTTCTGCCACCGTCCTTTTGGCGGCATCCACGAATTCAAAACATAATTTGAAAGCCATATTTCAACCTGAACATTCTATAAACCAGAGAGTGGCACTGCCTGTGAACAGTACATTGACAAGTCTTGAAAGGCCAGCAACAAATAACGAAATGTGCAATACAAAGCTGTTTGGTGTGCAACTCCCATCCAAGAAAAGATTGCATTCTGAATTTTCTTCTTCTACTATGGAGACTAACAAGGCAAGATTGATCTTGGAGAAGGATGATTTGAGGTTGAATCTCATGCCACCTTTTCCGTGTTAGCTTCCCTTCCAAGAAAATTTAAGTACCTAGGATTTTTTTATTTATTTTTTTTCTTTTCCATCTTTAGTTTTACAGTCTTCTGGTAATAAAAACTTTAATCCCGATATTATCTTGATCCACAAGCCATGAATGCTGGTGGGTTTTGATTATAGTCAAAGATGTACTTATTTTCAACAAAACATTGATTGGAGCATGTTTGATTGAGTTTAAAAGTTACTTTTAATTAATTCCACTTACTTTTTGTAAGTCTAAAAGTCGATTGGAGCATGTTGGCTCTAAACTTAGATAAAGTAAAATTAATTGATTCAAGCACCATTAGCTATAAGTTACAAAACTCCTGTTTCCTAAAATGATTATATGTTTCCTTTATCTTACTTTTAAGAGTTCAAAAAAGTTACATACAAATCCTTGAAGTAACTCGTAATTTATTGTCAAAATAAGTAATTGATTTATTTTCAACTCTAATGAATATAAAAAATATTTACTTTAAACTTACTCAAACCTTTTGAACTTAGCTAAAACTGCTTTTTAATTATAAGTTCCTTTTTACATTCATTGAAAGGTTTTCTTTTTTAAGTAGTAATGAGAAGAAAACTCATAAAGGTTTGTACACTGGTAATATGTATTTATAATTACGGGACTTCCTCTAATCAAGACATATTCATTAATATAGTCATAGAAGGGTTTCAAAATAGACCGGACCATCCAGGCATATGACTTAACAGTACCAGACTTTTGAAAGAACCATCTAGGCATGACTTGGTTTGTTACTGTAAAGATTTCAAACTCGATAGTTGACCTGAAAAAGGTCAATGGTCAAAATGATGGTTAGAAAATTAAATAAAAAAATGAAAAATTAATTTTAACTCGAACCAATACGTCCAGATTGATATTAATGACATTGATCGTTAGTTAGTGACACGGATCAGCAGGACTTCAAAGTCTGGCTAGGCTTAGATGTTCATGCTTGCACACAAATGACTGCATCTCGAAGAAATTAAATATTGCGTATTAAATAAAATAGGCACCTTAATCAAAAGAATAATTTTTTTTCAAAGTTAAAACCAACAGTACATTATTGTACTAACTATAATGGATTAGAAGAAATTGAAATTGATTTAAGCAAAAAAGAGCTCTTTTAATCATGAGAAGATCTTTATTTATCGTTTATATAAAACAAAACTGCAATCAATTAAATATATTTAGATATATGAACATATATAATGATTAAAAAGAAAATGTGGGCTATTCAATGAAAGGGTCCACACGAACACACACAATATTGCTGTCCCTCAGCACAGTATGCTAAACTAAGTTCGTTGTACTTAATGTGTTAAACTGTACACTTTATACCAAATATGTCTTAAATTGTTTATTGCCTTGTTTCAATTCCTTACTCTATATGTCTTTAGAAGGTATATCAAATTTCTTCACATCAAAATTACATTGAATTCCAACAAAAGTTTTTGTTAAGTCTAATTAAGTCTTGGTAAGTTTCGTGTCCAAAATTATTAAATCAAGTTGTAATTGGAGTTGTGAGAATGGATGTTTATAGTTGATTTACTATGTCATTAAAAATCATAGAAGTAGAATAACTCAACTTGTCTACGCTAAAGGACTGTCGGGAAGGTGCTCGAGCATGTTTTCCAGAATATGTGTGCTCGATGAATGTCGAGATGGTGCTGGAACACCCGTCTAGGTGGGAGAAATCCTATTTTTCCTATTTCAATATATGAACACTCCTAAACCACTTAGAATTGTAAAATACAGTTTATAAACAGAAACTCTTATCTTTCGTTGAGAAAAAAGAAAAAAGGAAGGGAAGATCTGAGATTGGAAGAAACTGATTGTAATCAAAATTCTCGTCCACATTAAAAAATCAAAACACTACAAAATCCTCTTACCATATAGTTTTCAGAATTCTGATGGATATTTGAGGTGATCGAAGTTCTAATCAAGGAAGAACGAGTCGTTCTTGTAGATCCACAAGAGAAAAGAAGTTCAGAAATTTTGGAGCGGTCTCAGAACGCATAGTAGGAATTTTTTTTATTTTTATTTTTTTTGGAAAAATACGATTTGATAGCCAGATTCTACCAAAGTCTAAAGTTTAGACGTATTTGAACTAGTGTTCTAAAAAGCGGCGTCTAAGTGCAAAACGGGAGCAAAACGACTCGCTTAGCACTTTTTTGTGCTTTTTTTATTTTTATTTTCATCCCTAGGCATGCCAACACTACAACAAAGTTTATTTTTTACGGTGTGCAGCGTAGAGCAAAATGTTGTAGAAATAAATGCTGTAAAAAGTGGTTTACCTTTTACCGTGTGCAACGTACGTCATAAAACGTGCATACGCACGCCGTAAAAAGTGTATTACCTTTTATGTCATGCACTTGGATAATATATATAGCAAACGCCGTTAATACCTTGTACGGTATTCATACGCACACCATAAAAAGTATATCTACATAAATGAAGGTCGTAAAAAGTGATATACTTTTTACAGCCGTGCATATGAACGCCCTAAAAGGTATTAAATTTAAGACTTACATTTTAGCGATCACGGCATGCTTTAGCACGCCTCGATGGTTTTTAAATTTGCCTATACACGCTAGAAACGTCAATTTAATTTTTTAAAATTTATTTGTTTATTTGATTACCCGTCAATCTATAATAATTACAAAACAAAATTAATCCATATATAATTAGGTTGTCCATACTTTTGATAAATATAAATATTGAGTACTGTTCAATACAATATGTCAAAGCAAAATTCAACTCAACAATTCTCAAAAATTATAGACTACTACTTCAAAGGAAAAAAATATCAAAATGTTACAAAATATTTGATCCATATCAAAGTTTTCTTTTTTGACCCACATTTAGTTATTCCACAAAATATCAAATCCCTGCACACCATAAAAATAATAAGGATATAATTAATAAAGTTGAAGTGAGCATGTAAATAAAATATATATCAAGAAGTATATTAACTTTTATCTAATTAACATAGTACATATGACTAGTAATTATTTGAGTATATTGTTAGTAAAATTAAAAGGAGAATTTTATTAACATATGAGCTCTAACGAAAATACATCTATAAACACCATACCTTCCTAAAAATGATTAGGTTACGACTATAATACTAACATATAGAGCCATAAAACGTCAATTGATAAAGACAATCCCTTGCAAAACTTCATTACAGCATGTGTGAAGAAGTCCATATGAATTACATAATAACAAATAAAAGGAGAGTTTTTTTAAAAAGAAGATAGAACTACAAAAATAAGTATCAATCACTAAGGTGATTTCCTTCAAACACTGTAATGATCTCAAGTCATTTTATACAAAATAAAAACATGATGTTCAATTTAAATAAACCATAAGGTAGTCTTATATCAAATAGCCTCTTACAATATAACTCTCTATCTTTTTTGGATAGCATATATGATGATGGGGTAATTAATATGTATTTCCTTGCAATTCTGAATTAATATCCTTTATAATACCCATATTGAGTAAGTCCTTACTAGAATTTAGCCCATCTTTGGATTTTTTCTTCACATGCAAAATAATGCCAAAAATGCTTTGGTAAATGTTCTTCTTAACATGCATTACATCCAAATTATGACGAAAAGTAGTATTTGAAAAATAACAATATAAATATAGAAAAAAATAAGCAAAGAAACAACTAATTCAAATTAGTTTAACCCCCTTACCCCCACCCACCCACGCACCCCCAATATGGTAGTTCAAAGAATATTGATTTTTCATCCATCCAATTATAATCTAATTTTTTCAGCTTTTTTTTTATATAATTTTCTCCGGTTATTGCTAACATTCTTGATTGAACACATCATTTTTCGACCAGTTAATATTTTAGGACTAGGCCTATGCTCCTTGTTTCCATCAAACCAAGCTTCTTTTGACCGATACAGATGATTATATACAAGAAATCTTCTATGACCCATGTATGAAAACTTTCTACTATATGTTAACCATTTTGCACATGTGGATAAACCACATAGTGGACATGTTTTTTCGTCTTTCGTAGAATATCTTGACAAGTTCCCATAAGCCAGAAAATCATTAATTGTCCACATTAGCACAACCTTCAAATTGAAGGTGGTAATTGAAGGTGTACTTGGTTAAGCCATCATATACTTCAACACCAATATTCCACACCTCATTTAAGTCTTCTATGAGTGGTTCTAAATACACATCTATATCATCTTTAGGTTACTTTGGACCTGGGATTATTAAAGTCAACAACAATTTTTCTTTAGACATGCATATCCAAGGAAGGATATTATATATAACTAGTATCACCGACCAACAACTATACCTAGAACTTAGGTCACCAAATGAATTAAATCCATCGGAAGAAAGACAAAGCCTAAGATTTCGTGGTTCTGATGCAAAACAAGGCCATTATTGATCAATTCTCTCCCAATCTAATGAATCAACTGGATGACGCATATTTCCATATTGATAATAGTTGTTCTGCATTATCAAGTGACTTAAACATTCTTCTAAATCGTTGTATAATTAGAAAATATCGCAAAACCTTTGCAGGTATCCCTTTTTGAATCTTCTTAGTCCGTTCATTAACTTTCCATCGCGAAGATGCATACTTTTGACATGTCTCCAAATTTTCTATATCCTTTCTAAACAAACAACAATCATTTACGTGTGCATCTATCTTCTCATACCCGAAATCAAAGGTGTTCAATAACATTTTTGTTGAATCGCAAGAATTAGGGTGTTCCCATGTGGCAGCATATCTCGGACAATATTAAGAAGTTCATTGAAACCGTTGTCAAATATACCATGTGTAGCTTTAATCTTGTATAAAACAACAAATGTAGATATCCTTGTATACTTTGTGCAACCGGATATAAAGGAATTTCGACGCCCTCATAAAAATTTGAAAATTTCATCTCTCTATCTTCATTCTCGAGTTGTAAATTTTGCCGTCCTTAAAAAATGTATCTCTATATATCCTATATGTCTCTAAATTTTCTACATCTTGAGGAGACAATGATGCTGCATTCGGTTTTTCCCCATGAAACATCCAGGTAGTATACGTAGGATCCATCCCATTAACGATTAAGTGCCTATTCATTATATTAAAATGTTGGTAGAATAGGTTTTTGCAACATTTGCAATGGCATATTACCTTTTCTAGATTTCTTGGCATTGGTTTGCACCATATTTGCAAATGCTCTTGCACCATGTTGATATGCATTTGAGACTATAAAAAAAATGCTAAATAAATCATCTCAAAAACATCTATGGATATATTTTAAAATATTCTAAATTTAAGAGGATATAACCTTGATAAGTGTACCCAATCTTTATCCATGCTAATATACCAACACTATTAAGATATAATATGTTATAAAACAGTAAACATGAAGTAAAAAGCGATTATATTAGAACATAGAAATTAGTTTCGAATTAGGTAAGTCATTTTAACAATAAAGCTTCACACTAACTAAAATTACAAAAAAATAATTCAAACCTTAATTAAAATAGGTGAAATTGAAACAGTTACAAACCCGTTCAACGCTACTGCAATCTCTTGAGAAATTAAAAGAGAACTTGGTTAATTGCAGCAAAGAAACAAGAATTCTACCTTGAAAGATTACAACTCTAAAATTTTAAAATTGATAACATCTGAGGTTTATTTACACATTCGTCTTTTATCCTTCAACAATTCACGAGAATTATCACTTTCTCCATGTTTAAATTCAAAGAATGTCATTGAAAATCATTATTCGGAGTTCTAATGTCAAAATGTTGCTCAAATTTTGAGGTGTCGACCTATTTCAATGTTCAATTCACCAAGGAGAAAAAAATACATTATCCCGTATAGTATTAATAATACCCACAACTCTTATCCCAATGCCAAGTGCCTAATTTCTTTGAGAAAGAGAATAATTGTATCTTAAGATTAACACTCCCTAATTGCATGTCTGAGATGCAATACAAATTGAACAAGACGGTGGGGAACAGGCAGAGGCATGACAAGATAATATAATATACAAAACTTTAGCTTCTTTTTTATCCTAAATCATAGAGTACTTTACAATTTGCCTTATCAAACAAGTCATATATCAACATTATCAATGAGTAAAAGGGAAGTTGGCAACTTCAATATATTAAGCAAAGTGAGAAAATCTCCGTTTGAATGCTCAATTTGGTCTTTACCCAATTTACCATCCGGCAACATACCTAGTTTCATAACATACTGTAAAACACAAGCCCTATTAGCCAAACTTCAATTAGTTTAAAAACAGAACATGCAAGTGAATGAACAAAGGGCTACATAGGACAAGAAGTCATTCAGCACAAGAATTTTTTTTATCAATCATAAACAAAGGTCTAGTTTTGCGATGGATAACTCAAAATTGTTGAATTATAGCCAAAGAACCCTAAAGTTAAAGGAAAACATAAATTTAAAATTATATGTTAAAAAAAATCTACAGTGCTCACCTTCAAAGCTTGCTCCAAGATTATTTTGCGTCAAACTCAAAAGATTGACAATATGTAATATGATTTTGAGTAAATCACGAGATTTATTTGAGTAAATTTTCATGAGCCGGTAAAGGGAAAATGGAAAAAGGTTTGGGTGTAAATGGGAAAAGGGTTTGGGTTAGCTAATTAGATTGCAATAGACGGGTGATTGATGAAGACGCCAGCTCTGGTGAAATCTAGAAACGAGTTGAAGATGCAGACAAACAGAGAAAAAAGATTAATGGAAAGGAAGAAGGAAGAAGACACTAGGAAGAAAGTGTGGTGGTCTTGGGAAGGAAAAAGGGAAAAGAAAAAGATAAGAGAAAAACGTGGAAGGAAAAAATAAAGGATAAAAAACTAAAGGAAAAGGAAGGGAAATCCACACAAAAAAAATAAAAATAAAAATCGCTTACAATCTTGATAACTGTTTACGGCATGCACTTATTACGCCGTAGAACTTTTTTTTTTAATTAAAAATAAAAAATAAATCATTCACGGCATGCTTGAGAATTATGCCATAAAAATAAACCATTTACGGAGTTCCCTAAATGAATGCCATAAAAGTTATTTTTTAAATAAAAATAAAAAATAAACAATTTACGACATGCTTGAGAATTACGACATAAAAATAAATCATTTACGGCGTGCCCTAAATGTATTCAATAAATACTTGGCACACATTTATGGCACACGTAAAAATGTACTTTCTATACCATGTTTGGAATGCATGCCGCCGTAAATGAATGTCGTAAAAAGGTATTTTTGTTGTAGTGCAAGCATGCGCTCTTTTACGCTTTCACATTTTTCAACGTTTTTTTACGCATTTTAAAGCTTTTTTCCTTTAATTATTAATAATTTTTAAATTGATTTAAAAATTCAAAATAATATTAAAATAAGAAAAAACTCGACATCCACGTTTTGTCACGTTTCATGCTTTTTAAAATACTGATTTGAACTAGATTTGTAATTCCAATATTTTCTAGTGGATCATTTAGTGTTTCAAGTGTTTGAAAGTTTTTCTCTTGAAGAGTCTTCAAGGATTTTTCATTCATAAAGTATTGGTGTTATTTACTTTTCAGCATGTTTACTTATTTTGTTGAATGTAATGCTATAAAATTTATTTTCTGTATATCTAGACAAATTACTTTTTTTTTTTTTTAGCATAATGTTAATTAATTAGCCTTTTGTCAGCTTTGACCAGTGTTCTAAAAAGTGTAAAGCATGACTAGCCGTGGAGGTCAAACTTTAAGCTTTACGAGCCTAGGCGAAGTTTTGACCTAAAAAAATGATTTTAAATTTTTAATAATTGTAAAAAATTCAATAATTCAAATAATACGTGCTAAACATCTAAATTTATAAAATAATGTATTTACTTAATAATTCCTACATAAACAAAAAAAATATAGACAATGCAATTTTTTATTATTCATTTAACAAATTAATAATAATTGAAATTAAACACAAAAGTAGGCCTAACAGTATAGAAAAGTGGAAACACAGGAAAATCACAAAGAAAAAAAAGAATTGTAAGTAATATTTACTGAGAATTACATGCCCCAAAATTACAAATATAATGCAAAGCATAATAATAACCTCCTAATGATATATATACCTGATTCCCAAATCAGTACGGTGTGCGTAGAAATTGAGAGGTTTTGAGCCGTTCTTTCGTTTTCTCAGTTCTCTGGAGTTTGGAGTTTTTTAAGTTTGAAAGGATAATGAGCAACTGAGTCTAGGATGTGAGTTTTATTAAAAAAAAAAAAATTGGGCTTAAGGTGGAGGTGCACCTAGGCGTCCCGACGCCTAGGCGCGCATAATAACACCTAGGCGAACATTAAGTGGTCAACATTATCGTTGACCGCTTAATAACTTAGGTCCAAGGTGAAGCGCTTTCATCACGCTTCGCGCCTAGACGGCGCCTAGTCGCGCTTTTTAGAAAAGAAGCTTTGACTTAGCCCCCTATCTGATTTGCATTTTCATTTTAATACATTTTTTTTCTCTTTTTTGCTTTTCAACAACACATTTTTTTAATAAAATGATATTACTCGTAAACCCAAAAAATCTTATTTCATTTTTAACCAAATATTCTCTAAAAACATTATTATTTTAAAATACGTTTTTTTTCAAAGTCTCATCAAAAGAAACCCAGGCTTAGAAAATCTTGGTCGTACAATGATTTGGTCTCGTACTAAAAACCGTAAACCTAAGCCATACTTTTGGCTTTTTAGTGGGTGTGGGATGTGATTACGAAGCTTCACTTGCAGCGTATAAGGATCGCACGTCTATCCCAACAAAAGGAAATAAAGAAAAATAAAAAACATGTGTAGAATATGGGATTAAGCAAGCATCATGTTAAATAATTGATGGGAATATATAAAACATCATTAATCGTAGGGTTGTAAGCAAAAATTGTCAAATCGAATCGAAACCGCATTTTAGAAATCGTCGGTTGGGTGCCAGTGGATCCGTCAACGAAATGGTTTTGAACCAACAGTTTGGTTTAGGTTTGAGAATTTTAATTGCTGTTTAAAACCAAATTGGACCGACAAAAAAAAAAATATAAAAATAAAAAAATGAAACTTTTTGAAAAATGCAAGTATGTAAAATTCAATAGTTTGGTCACGTATGGGTATTTTTATCAATTTTTAATTTTCTATTACATATATATTATTATTACCCAATAATCCTAATTTATATCTAATAATCTAAAGACTAACATAATATATCAAAAGTCATTTTCCTCTTCAGAATTCAGATGAACTTCAGCCGACACCGACACAGCCTTGAGCCACTGCACCACACCAAATCGGAGACAAAGATATCCTGAGTTTTCGGTGATAATATTTGCTACAAATAAAGTTTCAGATCAATAATTTTTTGAGCAAACTGAGGTAAGAAATCTGAAATTATATAGGTTTTGCATTTCTCTCTACTATTGGATGATTGTGAAATAAATTTATTCACTTTGATGGAAATGATTTATCTACTATGTACATGATTATATTCTATTTGTGTGGACATATTCTTGTTTTGTGACTGAATTAGGCATGATAAAATATGTCAATAGAAATTAAAAAGTGTTTATGTGCAATTTGATACGTGGATGAGCTGTTTAATAAGTTAAAATAAACCAACAACGACTCTAGTGGCAACTATACTTGCATCAATTTAATTGTTTTGTTTTATTGTATGTTTAGATATTTTGTTAAATCGTTTCTTTAAGTGTTTTGAATTAATAATGATGATATCTATTCAGTTAGCCTATTAAAGTCTTGAATTTTGATCCAGTAGGCGTAAAGTTTATCATTTAAGGTGTTGCCTTATTGATGTCTCAGTAACTATATTATAGAACTATATGCTTTCAAATGAATATTTAATGTATAGGTGTTTCGGGCTTTATATTTAGTTTATTGGACTTGTATTGTAACGTTATCGTAACGTCTTAACCTAAAAAGAGTGAACAAAAAACTATTATTATGATTTCACTTGAATTTAGTTGGTATTTAAATTTATAGTAGATATATTTAGTTGTTTTAGATGTATTGCTAGTAAGATATAAATATATATTGAATTCAATGAATTAATGACATAAAAGTAGACAGGTAAAAAAATATACGTAGAAATCGACGGTTTAAAATCGGACCAAACCGTTAAGTTTAGGTTTGAGTTTTTTTCAAACCATTCAAAATGGTTTGAGTTTGAGTTTTTATCAAACTGGTTTAAACGATTTTGTTTGAAAATCTGTCAAAAATCGATAAAATCGGACCGCTTGCACCCATAATTAATCGATGTGAAATGGGGTCTTTTTCTTCCCAAAAAAAAAATCATCTTTGAACTTAATCTCATTATTCAATACTTGAATTCAAATTTGTGTCAAATTAGTGAAAAAAAATAATAATTAAATTTAAGATTTTCATTTCGTTCAATTTGATTGATGAACACTAAATGCTTATTTAGCATATATTAAAAATAATACTGAATAAATTCATAAAATTTAGAAACCCATGTTATGAACGAAAGATCGAATGAGAAATCTAAACTAGAATTGGGACATGTGCCGAAGTTGAGGGACCAAATGGATATAAACCAAAATACATATATGATCAACAAAGATCCTCAAGGGAGTGCTTGTTTCTAGCTTAACATCCCATATACGAGACCAATTTTCAAAGTTGGGAAAAGGAAAACGCGAGAGAAATTATGTTTTAATAGAAAAAAAGAACTTTATTTTACTTCTTTCAGTCTTCTTGTACTTTTTTTTTTTTTTGGGCAGTTATATGGTTATATTTCTCGCTTTAATGATAAATTAATCTTGATGTAATATTATGATTAAAAGGCTAAAGTTAATTTTGAAAACGCCTTCGCTTTCATGGAAGTTTTAAAACTCTCATTTCTAAAATTGTTTCGATTTTTTGTGAAATTATTGAAGACGATAGAGAGATCGATGTGAATCTCTAATTACTAGTTTTATAATTTAGGAAAAGTCAAGTACAAAGAGTTTGATATGAACCCCTAAAATTATTGAGTACTCTCTTCATCTCTTATTTACACAGTGAAGCCATTCCTCTAAAAGTAAATGTTTTCTCTAATAATGGGTCAATCAATTTTTGATCGAGTCACAAATATATAAATCCTGGGAAATTATTTCTTGTACATAACTATTTAAATAGTGTTTTTCATAATGATGATGTACCAGAATGTAAGTGAGGAAGTTATTTAATTGATAAGATTTTGATCCAATTAAATCTCGCTACATCTTTTGTTGGTAAATCATTATGAAAGTTGTTATGTATATGTTGCACAACCGTGAATTCACTAAATTCTATAGTGAGTTATCAAGTGTTCAGATTTCTCGAGTATTAAAAATTGACCAATTCTCTTGTCGAACAAAAGATATCAATTCCATATTGTGAATATATCTTGTAATTGCCTTCTAAAACAATGAAGTGGTTGTCTTTAAACCAATTGACATGACCGTCCATTGGTAGTGATGATTTGGAATACAGAATCCCGCCTCGTGCCTTTCTCCTTAAGAAGCTCACCTCCTTCATTGTATATCATCTCAAAACCAACTTTGCTACTAAATAAAGAAGTCTATTTCTTATCTCCATAGGTTTCTAAGCATTTCCTGGGCCTTAATTTTTAAACGACTGGGATCATCTTAAGATAAGTGGTATGAACAAGATCCAAGTAGTATCGTGAATATGCTCTGTAGTTGCCTCTTCGAGGATGCTCTGCATCAGGAAATGAAACTACTGATCATAAGATCCATATCCATTACGGAGGTATGACGGTTTTTGTGATGCTGAAAGTCAAGCTGTGTTGATGCTCAGGAGGCTATTTTAGGGATAGAATACTGTGTATCACAAAGTGGTTGTCATTCCCTGTTATTATACTTTTTAAAAGTAAATTTTACACGTTTTGAACGTATATAAAAGAATAATGCATAGTTTAGCTATCAGTATATCATAAATTCTATTAAATAGGTCATAAATCATTGTATTTAATTAAATCTATAATCACTACTAAATAAAAGAGACAGTTTTGATGTCACTATTCACACTTTCGTCTGATTAGAAGACATCGTTTTGGCATATAAACCTTAGCCACTTCGTTGTCTTCCCCAACCGCCTGCACCGCGCTACCCCTACGTATATACACACCCACTGGATTTCGACGACCACATGTTTGTTTGCTATTAAATCATCCATCACACTCATTCCCTCTATTTCATAGTCCAAAAACCGATCACCTTCTCCCCGCGATTCCCCAAATCCCTGTAACAACCTCAAATCCTCGTCCCAAAATAGAAACCTACAGGATCCCACAACTATTAAATCCAAAGAAACGACTGACTTTAACCCCGATTTGCCTTCAAATTCTGGCGATCCACTTCATTCCGGCGCAGATAGCTACTCTTCTCTCTCTATCTATTGTATGTACATGATTATTTGTTTTGTTCCTAATTTTGTTAATTACTGTCTATTTTGAAGGAAAAAAATGGGTTCTTTACTTGTATTTTTCTCCAATATCAGTTGATGAGGGTGTTTTAATTTTATAGAACTGATTGAAAGGTTGGATCTTTTGCATCCTTTTGTTGATGGAAGTTTTGGAATAAAAAAAAAAAAAAACTAAATTATGTGTACTTGTAATTGATAAAGCTTGGAATTTTGGTTTGTAGTTTCAATGTGTTCGATTTTTTGATCTACTCCACCTAAACAAATATTAATGGAGTAGTGAAAAGAGATAAAAGAAAGGTTTGAGTGTATGAAAAGTGAAAGGATTTAGGTTTTTTATAATCTGTAAACATAGGAAATTGGGAAGTTAAAAGGAAAGAAGGAGCTTAATTTAGTTTTAAAAATCCTGTTTTGTGCTTATTATTTTAACTGTTTTGGTTATCTTCGAACTAAAATACGTAAAATCATCAAATATAGAGACACTGCTTAATGGCCCAGAGAAATTGCAAATTAGTAAGAGTTAAAGATCCACTTCTTTCCCTTTGATTTTTTACAGTGGGATGAATTTACAAATAGAAACTAAATTCTTATTTCCCACCTTGACCAGTGTAGACAACATCCTCCAGTTGTCTTGATCGTCTTCATACTGGCTAGACAAGACTATAACCAGATAATATTATTAATTTCTTCAAAGAGTACACTTTGAATGGAAGCCAGGTGAATGAGGGAGAGATGACCATCGAACTTGACACTTTTAGTGATAATAACCTGTTCAAGTTATGGAAACTTTTGGATGACTACATAGCAAAGAAGCAGAAAAATCAAGCAAAAATATGGCGGTGCGAAATTGAGGTAGAGAAATGAGTCAGTTTTATGTTTATAACTTTGTCTGCATCAGAGGCATACATGAACATAAATATTTTTTTTGTATCTTCAGCAGATACGGAATGAGTCAGGGTACAACAATTCAAATGTGAAGCCTCGCAAAGGTAATTTTCTCTTCTGCAGATGAAGTTGCATGCAAGAGGACTTTTTTTCAATAGGTGTTTTACTTGATAATTCATTCATTTGGATTGCGACCCTTTCTCCCGAATTCATTATCAAGCGGTGAGCCAACTAAGAGGGACGTGGATATTGCCAGAAATGATACAGCTATCTCAAGCTTTCCTCATGTAGATATTGATAAGGATGCTGTCGAAGGGATAGTCAATGCAGAAGTTCAAGTAGCTCCAGTAGTGAGTCAATCTCTTCTTCTACTGGTTCGTGTTATGATGAAGCTTTTGTGCATGATTTTTCCAGTAATATTGATTGGATATTTATTGTTCTAATTACTGTGGTGCTCAATATTTGGGGAATGATTTGGACTTTCCATTTTCATCTATCCATGGATGCTAAGCTCTTTTCATAGTTCACTATTTTTTCTTCTTTATTCATGAAACAGTGTCCCCATCTCGAACGGAGACACCGCTCGTGTCTCCGTGCTACATGGAGACACTCCGTGTCTCTATACAGTCAGTTTTTTTTTTTTTTTTGTGGAGAAATGCCATCCTCTGGGAATGTTCAACATGTAGCTGATGTGAACTTAACATTCTATGCTAAGTGAAGTGGTAATAAACTAAAATTTTTATATGATGATAATTGCAAACTCGGTCTTGTTTGAGATGCATACATGATTTATTTGCAAAGGAAATAAAATTATATTCACTCTTTATTTCAGAACTAACATGACTTGACTGTGGTAAATTTAGCTTACATGCTTGTTCAACCATCTGTTTGAAGTGAATAACACTATCATCTATTTCGTCAAATTATTTTATTTTGCTACCGGCGGCTTTGGAAACATTCACAAGGGCAAAATATTTCTTCAGGTCAGTGCAACTTTCTTTCAAGGATGGACACTAAACATGTTGGACCCTCTTTCAAAAAATCATGTTTTCTTTTTGAAGGTGTGATTTGGACGAGATGTTTCCGGAACACATTGACAAGTTAGGACATTCTGAGGATACGTTATGAGTTGTTCCCTGAGTCTAGCAAGGTAGGATTGATGTGCCTGTCTTTATTGGTTCGTAACAATTATTGTTTTATATCCTCGAAGTGCATAACTTTTTAATTTTTTATGATATTACTTCTTCTCACAGGTAAATGCTTTGGACATAAATTTACCAGTGAAACAGTTGTGTGTGTTTTTGCCTCTGATTTGTGAAGAACTGTTTTGTTCCCCATATTTTTCTTAGTTGTGGAGAAATGTATGGTAGTCTTCTTCAATATCAAAATACAAAGACGAAAAAGATGCATGAAATCATTTGATTATTTAATCTCTAATGTCGTTGATATTACTATTGTTATAGGTTCTTGAATTTTCTGATATATTGTGACATTTGGCATTATCCTTGTAGGTTGGTCAGTTGAAGGAAGAGTTGGTGTACATCATATTGATGATGCACAACAAAGTAAATAATTTACTTTTAAATGCCATGGAGAAGGCAATGACATTACTCTGTGAATTCATTGAATTTCCACCCTGTAAGATATTTCACTTTAAATGAAGTCATTGGGGGCTTGCTGTCATTCCTCTTGCTCCCATCCTCCCATTTTTTTTTTCCTTAGTTTCTTTCTTTCATTTTCATTCTTTTGGGTGTTTTTGTGTGATGTGAAGGGAGGGAAATTGTTTGCGTCTCAAACACAAATTTCTTATGCCTAGATGTTTATTTACTAGAGTTATTGTATTATGATCATTCCCTCTTTATTTGATCTGACTTGGGGAGTTGTTGAGCTTGTTAATCTATTTGGTTCTTGAACTTTATCCTTCCTTTTTGTTACTTAATATGTTGTTTACTTGGTTTGGTATTTAAATATTAGTGCTAGCAATTTTGGATGTCTACCGGTTGTTAATCATCTATATGGTATTAAATTAGTGCTTAAATTGTTTATAATTTTCTTATTTTAGTTATTGTTTAATCTTAACTTCTCAAAGGCCAAAGAAATATCCTTTACATTTACATTTAATGATTCTTGTTGGCATCCTTTATTTTAGATTTGTGGTTGACTGTTATAAATTCATAGAGTAACTATTTAGTTAGTGGATAATATACTTCTGTCATTTTGACACGTGAATCCAAAATGCGCGATGTCTCCAAAAATAACAAAAAAATCAGTCAACGCTATTACACGTGAATGATTTCGCTTCTTCTCTGTTAGTTTCAATTTCTCTATTTTGGGTTTTTATTTTGTGTTTCAAGAATGGCAATTTTTTTTATTATTATTTCAACTATTTAGTCAACAGCAGGTTGTAGATTTTAAGATGGTTGATGGCTATGTCCACCAGTTCAAGGGTAGCAGCTCCAGGTATCAATTTTTATTTTTATTTTTCGATTTTGCATATTTAGTGAAACAAATAAGCTTTGCTTTGGTAATTTTTGCTTAACTATTTTATATAGTTTACTGTTTCATGGTTAAATTCCAGAATTTTGATATTTGTGGTTTAATTTGCTCATCATTATTTATTTACATATGAATTAATGTGAAGTAGCCAATAAGAAAATACTCATCGTGTAACAAGTATATTTTGTGTGTTTTTATTGAAGTATGTTTATTCTGTTAGTTTTTTTTTTCTTTCTACAAGCAGTTTCCTATTTCCCATGTCCTCTATTTGTAAACATTTCGGTTTTAAGTACTTGTAGCATCCCAAATGCTTTCTTTTTCATTTTGTAACAGGAATTTCTTCTTCACTTACATGTCATTCATGACTTTACTTCCATCTATTTATTGTAGTATACATATGCAATCCCAACGCTAACATGCACAAGGAGAAGAACGCATGCACGTGCATCGCACGTGCCTCCACTAGTTTAATGTTAAAAGTCCTACCACCTAAACAAATGTTAAATACTAATGGTGTTAAATAACATTAATTTGAATGAGTTGGGTTGGTAAAATTACTTGGTCTTATTTTGGGTTAATGAAAACCAATCATCTACCCACATGTGGTGGCACGTCAATGTCAGATTTATGGTACAGTGATGCATACAATATAAGAATAATTCTGTGTGTACAGAACTATTCATCACAGAAATGGCTAGAACACTCACATGGGAGTGGGCCCCATTTGAGTAAATTATTGAAAAAAAATCTCACCCCCTACTCTGTGTGTGTTCTGTAGGCCATTTTTCTATATACACAACCCGGTTGATAATATAAAATGTACTGATTTTTATTAATTATATCACATTTTTATTGCAATTATTTTCTTAAATTTGCTCTTTTGTACTAATTTTGTTTACGGTAACAAAAATATTAGACATAAATAGTCATCGGAGATAAGATGTGTTAATTGATTGAATGTTAAGAAAAGAATTCTATCATAAAAACTCGAGGATATAAATGCAAAAAACGAGAAAATTTTGAGGACCTTTATCATAATTTAAATATGGTGCAATCAGCAAAAAATGGTGGTACGAATATTATTAGGGTGTTGTAAAATAATGAGAAAATTATTGATGATTATTTAGTATTATTATAATATATAGAAATTTTATTTCATTCCAATTGTAACTCTTCTTTTAGATTCTTTAAATAATAATCTTGTTCTCAATAAAAGACAAAAGTCTATTGACTTTTATTCTATCTTCTGTTTCTCTCTTTTATAACACGTTATCAGCACGAAAAACTTAATTCTTTAAAACTTAGAGAAGGTAGTAACTTTTTTTTTAAACACAGTCATTTATCATATGTACCAAAATTAATTTAGTAACATGTGAATTTTTTTTATTTTTTATAAGGGCTAAATTCTTTCTTTTCAATCCATCGCTATCACACATAAACTTGATCTATTGAACTTGTATCAATTCTGCCAATTTTCTACATATGCATTAATTTTGTCAAGAAAAGAATTTCGTCCCAATTTAGTTAATATGAATTCTGCCGATGTTATGAATTTTGTCACCGTAATGATTACGTAAACCAATTTGTTCCTACACCTAGAAATCAATTCACCCACCTAGAAGTCAAGCATAAATTGAGTGTGTATACGTTTATGCATAATTGGTTTTTTTTTATGTCAGCATAATGAATTTATTTATTTTTTATTTTATATCTGAAGTCAATTATATCTTTCTCGTGGAATTCACATGTATGTTTGAATTGTTTTTTTGTTTTTTTCTAATTCTACCTTTAAATAAACTTAGATGTTCACTTTTTAAATTAATAATTTATCATGTTGTCAACATTATAATTAATATTCTAGAAGTCAATCATAAATTGAGTGTGTATACGTTTATGCATAATTGGTTTTTTTTTATGTCAGCATAATGAATTTATTTATTTTTTATTTTATATCTGAAGTCAATTATATCTTTCTCGTGGAATTCACATGTATGTTTGAATTGTTTTTTTTTTTTGTTTTTTTCTAATTCTACCTTTAAATAAACTTAGATGTTCACTTTTTAAATTAATAATTTATCATGTTGTCAACATTATAATTAATATTCTTGAAGAATATTTCTTGCTCCTGAAGAGTAGAAATTTTATTTTTTAATATTTCAGAAGAATATTGGCATATTGTTCTTGCAGAAGCAATATTATAATACAATGTGCTCCCAAAATAGTACATATTTCGAAGAACATACTATTTTAAATTATGTTTATCCCTGAAGAAAAACACGTAACTTATGTCATGTTGATATTGACTACTTGATATTTAATTATATTTTTCGAAAATAATTGTATTTATTTTTACTTTATTGTGTAGTTAATCAAATATGAAATATCACAAAACTTGAGTTTGCTGCACTTGACATATCTAACAAAAACTATTTGTCATAGATACTCGATTCTGATATACATCTTGTCTCAAAAGGTTTGAGAGAGACAATAAAAAAATAAGTTTTATTAATATTCAAGAAGAATATTAATTTATTGCTCCAGATAAGCATACAAATTAATAGTTCAATATTCTCAAAAAATATCGTACTAGTGTTTTTGAAAAAGCATTGATTCATGATGGATTGACAAGATACTTGCTTGATTGATAGTACAACTACACATATTATTTTTCAAGATAAAAAAAATATTTTTTTGAACTTAACATTAGCAAAAAATAATGTTAATACGATATCAGATGCATCGAATATCGCTGAAAGCTCCGGAAGAACTTGTATTATTTTACCAAATAATAAAAAATTATATATTGACGATGCACTTTATTCAATCAAAACCATAAGAAATTTGTTTAGTTTTAAATATATATATTACAATGGATATCACATTGAGACGATGCAAGAACATAATGTTGAATATCTTTGCATAACTTCTTTTGTATTTGACCAGAAGCAGATAAAAGAAAAATCTTATGTACTCTCATCTGACATGTATTATACATTTATAAAAATGGTCGAATCAAATATTATCACGAACCATAAGTTCGTTGATCTAAAAAAATTTATACTTTGGCATGATCAATTTGGACTTTCAGGAGCTATAATGATGCGTTGAATAATAAATAAATCACATGGACATCCTTTAAAAAACTAGAAGATTCTTTTATCTAATGATTATCCATTCGTGGTTTGTTCGCAAGGCGCATTAGTCATTAGACCTTCGGCTACAAATGTCAATATTGAATCTCCAACTTTCTTGGAAAAGATTCATGGAAATATATGTGGGTCAATACACCCACTTGTGGACCATTTTGTTATTTTATGGTATTAACCGATTCTTTTACTAAATGGTCACATGTTTACTTACTTTCTACTAGGAATGTAGATTTTGCCAGACTACTTGCTCAAATCATAAAATTACGTGCACAATTTCTCGTTTACTCAATCAAGACTATTCGTCTTAACAATACTGGCGAATCTAGATCACAAGTATTCGATAATTATTGCATGTTAATTGGGATTCTTGTTAAACATTCGGTTGCGCATGCCCATACACAAAATGGTTTAGCGAAGTCATTTATTAAACTTCTACAACTTATTGTTAGACCATTACTTATGAAAACAAAACTTTCAGCTTCTGTTTGGGGTCATGCCATATTGCATACTGCGTCATTACTCATTGGTCCGTATAAGACCAAATGCATATTATCAATATTCACCTTTGCAATGGCATTTGATCATGAACCTAATATTTCTCACCTGCGGATTTTTGGTTGTGTTGTTTAAGTCCCTATTTCACCCTCTACAACGGACTAAAATGGGTCTCCAACGAAGACTTGGTATTTATGTGGGTTTTGATTCACCATCTATTATTAGGTATATTGAACCTTTAATGGGTGATTTATTTACTATACATTTTGTAGATTGTCATTTTGATTAAATGACTTTTTTCAAATTTGGGAAGGAAAAAACTACATCCTGATAAATAAGGTAAAATTTCTTGTAATGAAACAACTCTATCTTATTTTGATTCCCGCAGCAATCAATGTGAGCAAAATGTTGAAAAAATCATTCATTTGCAAAGAGTTGCAAATCAATTATCAGATGCATTTATTGATACAAGAAAAGTAACAAAGTCATATATACTAGATGAAAATATTTCAGCAAAAATTGATGTCCCTATATGATAATTTGTTGTAGCAAATGAATCTCAAATACGCCAAAATCGTGGTCGACTAGTTGGTTCAAAAGACTCCGTACCTGGAAAAAGAAAAGTACAAGAGAAAAACCAACCAAAAATTTCAAAAGAAGTAACATTAGAAAAAATTGATCAATCAAATATTGAAAATATGGTTCCTGAATAATCACAAGTGTCCGAAAATAATGAAAATTTAATAAATTATATGTTGTCTCATAAATTATGAGAGCAAAATAATGTTGTTATAGACAATATTTTTGTTTTAACTTGGCTCTTGATATTATGTAAAATGGGGATCCTGAACCATTGTCTATTAAAGAATGTTAAAATAGAAATGATTGGTCAAAGTGGAAAGAAGCCGTATACGTGGAACTGAATTCCTTAGAGAAACAGAAATATTTGGACACGAAGTTCGAACACCTGAAATTGTAATCACTATTAGATACAAATAGGTTTTTGTACGAAAGAAAAATGAAAATAATGAAATTACAAGATACATGACCCGACTCGTAGCTCAATGTTTCTCATAAAGACCGATAATTGATTATGAGGAAACATATTTTCCTGTAATGGAAACTATCACTTTTAGATTTTTAATTAGTTTGACTATGTCACAAAAGCTCAATATGCACCTTATAGATGTAGTAACTGCATATTTGTATGGTTCACTTGATAGTGACATATATATATATATATATGAAAGTCTCTGAAAGACTTAATGTGCAAGAAACAAATGATATATGTCTGAGAACCACGTTCTCAATTAATGTAAATATCATTATATGGATTGAAACAATATGGATGTATGTGGTATAATCACCTTAGTGAATATTCGTTGAAGGAAGACTATAAAAATGATGATGTTTGCTCATATGTTTTCATAAAGAAAACAAATATTGGATTTGTAATTGTGACAGTTTATGTTGATGACTTAAATTTAATTGGAATTTCTGAAGAATTCAACAAAACTGGAGATTATTTAAAAAATGAATTTGAGATTAAAGATTTGGGAAAAATCAAATTATGTCTCGGGTTACAAATTGAACATTTCTCAAAAGGATTATTTGTTCATCAATCTATATATACAGAAAAAGTTTTAAAACGATTTTATATGGATAATGCACATACATTATCATCACCTATGGTTGTTCGATCACTTAATGTAAAAAATGATCATTTTCGTCCACTTGAAGATGAAGAAAAGATTCTTGATCCTGAAGTATCATATCTTTGTGCAATTGGAGTATTAACTTATCTTGCAAATCATACTCGACCCGACATAGTTTTTTTTGTAAATCTCCTTGCAAGATATAGCTATACACTAACACAAAAATATTGGAATGGTGTTAAATATATTTTTCATTATCTAAAGGTTACTATTGATTTGAAATTATTTTATTTTCAAAAGTCGTGATCTGCTTTAGTGAGATATGCAGATGCAAATTATCTCTCTGACCCACATAAAGCTAAATCACAAACATGATATGTGTTTACACGAGAAGGAACAACTATATCATGGAGATCTATGAAGCAATCATTAACATCAACTTCCTCAAATCATTCTGAAATGATTGCAATCTATGAAACATGCCGAGAATGTGTATGATTGAGGAACACGACCGATCATATCCAAATATCATGCGAATTAATTTAAACAAAAGATAGTACAACAATTTTGTATGAAGATAATGCTGCGTGTATTGCACAACTCAAATGAGGTTATATCAAAGATGACAGGACGCATCATATTTCTCCAAAATTCTTTCATACACGTGAGTTTGAGAAAAAAAAAATGGTGAAATCAACAAGTGACAATATAACCGATTTATTAACAAAAGCACTGCCAACATCTATATTCAAGAAATTGATTCACAAGATTGAAATGTGTCGACTCAAAGATTTTCGGTGATCAACATAAAGGAGGAGTAGCTGTGCTCTTTTTCCTTCACTCATGTTTTATCCCATTGAATTTTCCTAACAAGGTTTTAATGATGCATCATTTATATTTAATACTCCAAAATAAATGTATTCTTTTTCCTTCATTTGATTTTTTTTTTTTTTTTATCTCATTGGATTTTAATCAAACAAGACTTTAACGAAATAGTTATTGTACAAATAATCATTAAATGGGGGGTGTTGTAAAATAATGAGATAATTATTGATGATTAGAATTATCATAATATATAGATAAGTCTTATTTCATTCCAAGTGTAA